>CM070480.1:4128792-4377707 GCA_036324585.1 Champsocephalus esox | reverse complement strand
ATCACATTTCCTTAAAGGTGGGGTAGGTAAGTTTGAGAAACCGGCTCGAGATCGCTAGAATTTGAAAATACACAACCGGAGAAAATCTGCCACTTCCTCACAGAGCCCCTCCCCCAACACACACGAACGCGCACATGACCAATGAGGGCACGAGGTCAGTGTGTGCCCCGATGGAAGGCTGACAGGCAGGTAGGCCGTCCAGTTACTTTAGCCGGTACTTTTTACAGTATTACGGCTTCTACAGATGACTTTTTGTTATGTATTTGTTGTCAAAGCACTTCAGATATTCATTGCTATCGGGATGTTCAGAGCATTCCATGGAATATAACACAAAGTGTATCTCGAGGCGGTTTCTGAAACTTACCCACCCCACCTTTAAGCTGATGCTTTAATCTTAATCGAGTTACAATTAGCGCAATAATCCTTTTGAGTATTACTCCTGCCATCTCTGGTGGCGTCTTATAAGAAGTCCGGGACAAGACAATCGTGAGACTCCAGATACGCTTGTCCTTCTTCTTTTCCAATGTAGTCTTTGTGTGGCCCTGTAGGACTGCAATGAGCACCGAACAAACTAATATTGTTTAGGCTCGGTGGACCTTTTTAAATCTTTCAAAGTTGTATTGCCTTTTTTCTACGACTCAGATCAAGGCCGAGGCCAAAGGGCAGACAGCGCACGTCCAAACAAACAAGACACTTCACCGGGAAGAGGCAGCCGGACAGATTAACAGTGGCGGTATAATTAGGTCCTTGAGCCGTGTGCATTGTTTTATTAGGCCTGCCGGCGGTCGGGACGCACACAGCGAGCCGGTGAGAGGAAGGCTTTCCGGTAGCATGCCTCTGCTTGGCACTCGTCTGCCTGCCCGGGTTATTACTGTCATCTCTGTGAGAGGAGGAGAACCACTGACCGACTTTGCTTGCGGGGAAGACGGTCCTGCTCTCGCTCTTAATAATGGCTTCGCAGAACCAACAAAATAATTAGAAGATGACCCTTTGATAGCCGTCAAAGTCCCCATGCTGTTAAACTATTTGAATCAAGGTATAAAAACGAACTTCCACGGCATCCCGTCATGATTATGTTGAAGTGCTTTTTGAACCGAGTCTCAAGGGTCGTGATTATCGACCGACTCTTTCCAAGGAATCCAAAAAAAAACGAGACGGGATTTGTATCGTGACTCTACGGGGATTGAAACTTTATTTCATCGAGCCGTTTCTCCCGGCTGTCTACAGAACCTGCCGCAAATCTTTCTTTGGCATTCTTGCATCCATGGACTGTGTGTGTGTGTGTGTGTGTGTGTGTGTGTGTGTGTGTGTGTGTGTGTGTGTGTGTGTGTGTGTGTGTGTGTGTGTGTGTGTGTGTGTGTGTGTGTGTGTGTGTGCATAATAACATATTAAATGTTAAACTCTGTTGAGTTGTTTTGAAGGAAGGGAAATAACAAAAGAGAAATAGCATCCATCAGAATGACAGAAACACGCTGCCGTACCGAGCACATGGCTTCTACAGAGAACGCTGCGGTGAGACTATAATGCACTCAGAAAATATAGTTTTTAATATAAGAAGCTCTTGTCATCGATGTGAGTGATGCCTCTCGTTACAAAATAAGTATAAAGTGCCCCGCGCCTTCCTGCTCTGCACCCTGTCAGTCCTATAGTGCCGTGATAAGTGGCGTAATGCACAGATAACGCTTGTTCTAACGCTATATCACTGTCATATCAACGCTTTTAAATATGTATGTAGAGGTAGATTCAGAGGGTGCTGCAGCACGGGCAGTCTATAGTCTATATGGCAGGACAACGGGACCGCATTAGCTGATGTATTTATGGTTAAATCGACATTACTTTTTAGTGTAGCTGACACTGTGTCCCGTTGTCCTGCCTCACTGAAGCCACAGCGAGAGAGAGAGCCAGCCTACTATCACCTAAAGAACATATCTAGGATTAAAAGACTAATGTCACAGCAGGACCTGGAGACACGTGTCCATGCCTTTATCTTCAGTAGACTGGACTACTGCAATGGTGTCTTCTCAGGTCTCACTAAAACATCTATCAGGAAGCTGCAGCTGATTCAGAACGCCGCTGCTCGAGTCCTCACTGACACGAAGAAAGTGGATCACACCAGTCCTGCTCTGAAGTCTTTACACTGGCTTCCTGTGTGTCAAAGAATAGATTTCAAAATACTGCTGCTGGGTTATAAAGCACTGAATGGTTTAGGCCCAAAATACATTTCTGACCTCCTGCTAAACTATGAACCATCCAGATCTCTCAGGTCTTCAGGGACTGGTCTGCTTTCTGTCCCCAGAGTCAGAACTACACATGGAGAAGCACCAGGCCCGGACTGGCCATCGGGAGGACCGGAAGGTTTCCCGATGGCCTGGCCTGCTGAGTGGCCTGAGGATTTTTTTATGTATGTATTGTGAACGGAACGCTGCGCAAATGTGGGTCTGACTCTGCCTCACAGAGGGTGACTGGCTGTCTACATGATGAGGCCTGCCGACATGGCCACTTTCATACAGATCATACTAATGCCCTCGATTGGTATCTGTGTGTCATTCAAGCTCGGGAGTGTGTGTGTATGTGTGGCGCGAGCGAGTGAGATAAAGCGCGCGCACCGGTTGCGTGTATTGTTGTTGTTCGCATCTGGTGCTAGCGAGCTGCGCTAACGGATATAAGGAGCTTTTTCAACAACAAGGTGGAGGAGAGTCCTCTCCTGTCAGACTGAGAGGCTGATAACTACAGCTCAGGTGAGGTAAAGGACTCTGCTGAGTGTTTAGATAGTTAACTTTGTCTCTGTGGGTCTCAAACGGTTTGGTCACCATTAATGTAAGCACATATTTCCATTTGAGGGGAGTGATTAGTAAAATATGCATGAATAATACAAAAAAACGTTAACAAGGTGAACAAAGGTAAGAAACTATTAAAACTTGTTGAGAGCTAAAATTAGTCTTTGCTGCTGCCTCAAAGAGGAGCAGAGGGAGAGGAGGGAGACAGGTGAGGCTGGTTCAGGAGCACAGACACACTCACAACTATAAATGAACCAAAAACAAATAAACAAGTTTCAATGTTTTTTCATATTGGATATGGTATTGGTTATGGCCATGTTTTTATGATTTTTTAAATGTATACAGTTCTGTTTCATGTGGGTGTAGTCTCTTTATTTCCCCCTCAAAATGCACCAAATTGATGCATTTAAGTCCAACATTTAAAAAAAAATCTTACCGGGGGAGCATGCCCCCGGACCCCCCTATAGGATTTGAGGTCCACCCCCACTTAAAATATGTTCACATAGGTTCCTAAATAGATTTGCGCATTGTTTTAAATAGTAACCCATGTCCATATGTTTATTTTTGGGCAGTAGATTTAGAGGGATATCACTATGGGCAGCGACGCTGTAAAAGTTGACAAAGAAATCCAGCAAAATGGCACAAGAAACTGGTAGTGGCCTGGCTGGGTGCATAATTCCCGGCCTGACTTATTGTCCCAGTCCGGCCCTGAGAAGCAGCGTTCAGTTATCACGCTCCAAACATCTGGAACCAGCTCCCAGAAACCTGCAGGTCCGCTGCGACTCTGACTACTTTCAAATCCAGCAAGAAGACTTTTCTTTTTGTCGCTGCTTTTAATTGAAACTGAGCCGTTGTGTTCGTCAGTAAAGTGGAACTTCTGTGTGAACTATTCACATCTTAAACTGTAACCTTTCATTCATGTATTTTATTTTTTTATTTGAATGTTTCTTTTATTATCTTTTACTGTTTTTAAATGCCTTTCATTTGTGTTAAAAGGTGCTATATAAATAAACTTGCCTTGCCTTAATATACCAAGTGTATGTTTCCAAAACAAATAATTAGGAAAGTACATTTAGTCTACATATGGCAGGACAACGGGAAAGAGTGTCAGCTAAACTAAAATGTAATGAAGATCTAACAATAAAAACATCAGCTAAGTTGTTAGTAAATGTTGATTTGTGTGTGTGTGTGTGTGTGTGTGTGTGTGTGTGTGTGTGTGTGTGTGTGTGTGTGTGTGGTCTAGCATTACTATACTTGTGGGGACCTAAGTCTGTTTACATAGTCACGTGTGGGGACTGGCCTCCCTTATGGGGACACATTGGAGGTCCCCATAAGGGGAATCATTAATTTTAGGGTGAAGACTTGGTTAGGGTTAGGCATGTGTTGGTTATGGTTAAGGTTAGGTTAAGTCTCCAGGAAATGCATGTAAGTCAATGTAATGTCCCCTGAAGTGATGTATACGTGTGTGTGTGTGTGTGTGTGTGTGTGTGTGCGTGTGTGTCCGTCCAACCCGCATACTGGCCTTAGCAGCATATCATTCGCCAACATGTCTCGTCTCCTCGTCTCGCACAGAAACGTCATTAACTAATGACCGCTTGAGTACAAAAATCCCATCATGCCAATTTCCTTTTTGCCTCTCCGTGGTTGATTATCGTCGGCCTGGCGTCCTCTCTTGAATCAGCGCCAAGCTAATGACATGTGGTGGGGATGAGAGCGGAGAGAGCCACTCGAGTCCTTACAGCGCCAGACAGATGCTGCCGTCGAATGCAATCCCCGTCTTTTGACACATGACCGTGTGGCGTTTGATTGGTTCGGGATTCAGCCTTGGTCACGGTGAGGTGCACAAACAGGCGTGCAAAGACATCAACTCAGAATCCTGCCAACATGACACTCACTGCAGAGCGAAACAGATCATTTGGTTTTAGCACAGTTAATATGTAAGAGATGAATGTGGCTCGACTGCTGCAGTGAAGTCATTTTACAGGCCGACCCAAGGGTTTCCTCAACAAAAAGATATTGGATTTCTCAATTGGATTTTTGATTCGTGCAGGAAATAATTAAATGTTGTGATACTTACTCTTTTCTTCAGCAGGATAATCTCCACATATGAACACCACTTTATGAAACCTATGCAAATGAAATGCCAGAAAAAGAAAACGTTAGAAAGGAACAGTGGCGACTCGTCATTAGGGGCAGGTGGGCACAGCCCCACCTAGTGGCAGCAGAAAGTTAAAGGAGGCTAATGTTGGGCTATAAAGGAACTACAGCACGGTCACATGACTTCACGTCACCACCGCTAAGCTAAAGGAGGCTAATGTTGGGCTATAAAGGAACTACAGCACGGTCACATGACTTCACGTCTCCACCGCTAAGCTAAAGGAGGCTAATGTTGGGCTATAAAGGAACTACAGCACGGTCACATGACTTCACGTCTCCACCGCTAAGCTAAAGGAGGCTAATGTTGGGCTATAAAGGGACTACAGCACGGTCACATGACTTCACGTCTCCACCGCTAAGCTAAAGGAGGCTAATGTTGGGCTATAAAGGAACTACAGCACGGTCACATGACTTCACGTCTCCACCGCTAAGCTAAAGGAGGCTAATGTTGGGCTATAAAGGAACTACAGCACGGTCACATGACTTCACGTCACCACCGCTAAGCTAAAGGCAGCTAATGTTGGGCTATAAAGGAACTACAGCACGGTCACATGACTTCACGTCACCACCGCTAAGCTAAAGGCAGCTAATGTTGGGCTATAAAGGAACTACAGCACGGTCACATGACTTCACGTCACCACCGCTAAGCTAAAGGAGGCTAATGTTGGGCTATGAAGGAACTACAGCACGGTCACATGACTTCACGTCACCACCGCTAAACTAAAGGTGGCTAACGTTGGGCTATAAAGGAACTACAGCACGGTCACATGACTTCACGTCACCACCGCTAAGCTAAAGGAGGCTAATGTTGGGCTATGAAGGAACTACAGCACGGTCACATGACTTCACGTCACCACCGCTAAACTAAAGGTGGCTAACGTTGGGCTATAAAGGAACTACAGCACGGTCACATGACTTCACGTCACCACCGCTAAGCTAAAGGAGGCTAATGTTGGGCTATAAAGGAACTACAGCACGGTCACATGACTTCACGTCACCACCGCTAAGCTAAAGGCAGCTAATGTTGGGCTATAAAGGAACTACAGCACGGTCACATGACTTCACGTCTCCACCGCTAAGCTAAAGGAGGCTAATGTTGGGCTATAAAGGAACTACAGCACGGTCACATGACTTCACGTCACCACCGCTAAGCTAAAGGCAGCTAATGTTAGGCTATAAAGGAACTACAGCACGGTCACATGACTTCACGTCACCACCGCTAAGCTAAAGGAGGCTAATGTTGGGCTATGAAGGAACTACAGCACGGTCACATGACTTCACGTCACCACCGCTAAGCTAAAGGAGGCTAATGTTGGGCTATGAAGGAACTACAGCACGGTCACATGACTTCACGTCACCAGCTTATTGTATTTTCAATAAAAACCAGCTCACGCCAAGGATACTCTAAAAACGAAATAAATCACACATGGCTGAAATAGAAATGAAATGAGACGAGCCTGGTTTGATATCACCCATACTCTTGGCCACAATCCATTATTCAGTCATGCCAACATGCCGGGGAAAATAAAACGGTCGAAACAAATTAAGTCATCAGAATAACAGCTGCTACCTGTTGGATGTAATGCTTTTGGAAGTAAGGGGATATTTCTTAATCCAGCCAATTGAAATCCAGAAAATCGGCATGTGTGGGGATCTTTGGAGGATCTGTAATTCACTATATCACTTAAGAATTACCCTGGAGATTTGAGTCCTTTAGTAAGGACAGATGGCCATTTCCTCTCAGATGTTATCTCCAAAAACAACCCCAGTCTACGTCTTGTTCCAAGGAAACTGAGGTTGAATATATTTTGAATTTTACTTACACTATATATTTCAAATATGGTTCTTTAGATTATAGAAGACCAATGAGAACCACTTGGAAACTCCCTCTGGAAGGAACTTTGGGATTGTAGCCTTTGCAGACCATTTACATGCACTGAAGCCTATGTAACACGGGAAAGGGAAAACCCCAAAAAGCATTAAAGGTCCTCTTTAAAGTGTATACAAATCACATTCATGATTGCAATGAATGGCATAGATGAAACTAGAGATGATCCGATCACGTGATCGGGGATCGGAGCCGATCACGTGATTTTCAAAAGATCGGAATCGGGATTTTGAATTATTTTTTTTTATTATTATTATTTTTTTTATTTAATGTTACAAAACAAAAATGACCATGTTCACGTCTTAAATTCATCCTGAGGCCTTAGTTTTGGTTTAAGATTACACAACATCATGTATGTGTTGCTTATTTCTCTCAAAGCTGGCAACAGAGTGGGCGCAGTGTCTGATAGCAGCAGCAAGCTAACGAGAGGCTACGTTCAGCTGGAGACTCGGGAGTCGGACGGAGCAGAGGTCAGGAGTTTGGAAGTGTTATGAAATTGAAAGCGAAGGCAGTGTGACAGCCAGATGCCATGTTTGCAAGAAGGAGGTCCGCGTGGTGGAAAGAACAGAGCTACGTTCAACACGACCAATCTAATACGCCACCTGAGAAACAAACAACAACAACAACACGACGAGTACACAGCGGCCACTCGGGGAACGGCACGGAGACTACCGACACTTTCAGAGGCTTTCAAAAGGAAAGAGAAACTGCCCCAGAACAGAGAAAAGGCCAACAGAGAACAGCCAGATAGCTGACTTCATCGCGTTGGATGACCAGCCGTTATCTGTTACCTTTTTTTCTCTTAATGCATTGCATAAAGATCGGATCGGGAAAAATCGGAATCGGATCGGGAGCAAAAAAAGGTGATCAGGACATCCCTAGATGAAACCCATCACTGCAAGACATAGGGTTTGATTTGTTGTTGTGATAGCTTCATTAGTGACTCCTACAGGAGGCTATATACTATACATGAGCTGACTGTACGTGCATCACATCATGTTTGACATGTTCCTGTAGCACACAAGGGAGTTGGCATGAGCAACGACTCAACTGGGAGGGAAAGCACGAAAAGGCATACCTATTTGAAATGGTGGATGTCCCCGAGAGACCCTTCAGTGAATGATTGTGTTCCAACAGAAGTGCATCGTCTCCGGCAAAGGAACTAAAGCGGGTCCCACGGTGGAGGGACGCATTCCCACGGATCCATCTGTAAGCTCGATGTCCCCGGAAGCTTAATAATATAATGAAACACATGTCTAGATGTCTTACAAGTGGATTCAATTTATTTAATTTTAAACTTTCACAACCTCTTTTATCCTCAGAAACCTACATGACGGCCCCTGGTATTGTTTTGTCTAGTTTTCCAGACATGTGTTCGAGCGTATCTGCCTGATTTCCCCGAAATTAAGTTGCAAAATGCTTCTGCTAAAGATCCATTCGCAGCTCTTTCCAAATGGCAGCACGTCTGTTGGATTCCCCGAAATTGAGTACGTGGAAAACCGTGGATGTGCTATTTCAACCGTGGTGGAGGCCAAACGGAGAGTTCATGCAGACTGAGATATATATGATTAACTCTTCCTGGACTATAAGACTTATGTATATGACTGTCAACTTGCATTGTGGTCAATTTGGACACTTTCCTGAGTACACTATACGTCAAACACTTAGCGTAGTGTGTGATTTCTGAAACCGCACACAACTGCCGTTCCCTTACAGCAGTGCTTCTCAAAGTGTGGTCCGTGAGCGCCCCTAGTGGTCCGCGAGTATATTGGTAACATTTCACATTTGAAATAAATAAATACATTTAAGTTTTCTCGCGGGAATATCTCAGCAATGGAGCGCGCTAAAGTTTCACTTTCGATTGCATGATATAGCCCAGTGCAACACCTCCGTCCCACTTCCTGCCATTTGTTTGTACCATTTTCAGGCGATTTGTAATCGGTTCTAGAAAAACTATGCGATTTTCGATATTTGTGGAGTTGGGTGGTCCGCGAGTGTTTTTTTATTGGTTAAGTCCTTGGTGTGAAAAAGTTTGAGAAACACTGCCTTACAGGAAGTGACGCTGTAAGCTAGCTATAATCATTTGTAGTCCAAAATCATTACAGACTCCTCACTTGACTCAATGTGAATGTACGGTGGCTTCTTTGCAACTCCAGTACAGAGATATAATACTTCAATATAGAAAAAAACCCACATGTATAAGTTCAATTTGTCCCGTGTTCAACGCCACAACATCCGTTAATATGTCGTTGAGGAAAATAAGTGTTCACTGTTTAAGAGCAACATCCTGGTACTTATAGTCCATTTTAACACACTTTGTATTGGGACGCACTTGTCTTTACGCAATCAAAACAGCACGCAAGTACAGTTTGAGAAACACCATAGAAGTAATGAGGCCTGACGGCAACACTATGGCTTCACTGCAATAGCTACAATGCATCAAAACATGGGTATCACATTATCGAGAATCTGTTGAGGCCAAATGGAGCCAAGTCCTCATCTGGGAGAAGCCGCTGAAGGAGGAACATGTGGGTCAGCAATCCACCGACAGAGAGAGTTTTTCTGTTACTTATATATGCTCGAATGTGTGTTAGGCGTATCCTCTTAGGACGGGAGACTTCTGCGAATAACTTGGGTCGGATGAGACGAAGAAAGCAAGCACAGAGGAGACGAGTGGGGATAAAATGGACTGCAACCGATTGTGTGTTAGAAAAGCATCTTATTCTCTACGGAGGAGAACACTCCGTCGGGAGATTGAAAGCAAGAGAAATGCAGGTGAATGGAAAATAAGAATAGTTTGGAAAAGGTAGGTAGAGATCTTAGCGGTACATTAATCAAACACTTCCACAATTATTCAGTGCCTCGGTGTAATTCTAATTCTCCATTCGGGGATGGCGACGACTCACTAGTTCGCCGCAGGGCTGAAATCAAAGAGGAGAGAGAGAGGAAGACAAAGTAATGAGGGAGCAAAGCAGTGGAAGAAGAAGGCGGCGAGGGAGACAACAGTGTGTTAGTTAAATGTTAATTAACCAGAGACAGAGAAGCAGCACGCGGGGGCACGGCTCTATGAAAGCAAGGGGGAAGAGTTGGAGAGAAAAGGACTCGGTGCGTTCACAATAAATACATGAAAGTGTGGAGGGAGTGAAGGCTTACGTTTTAACCTATTCACGGAGCGGGTTTTTCGTGCTGTAAGCCTCTTAGGAGGACCTTCCCAAGCCGAGAGGCGGTGAGAATGTCAATTTTGGCACTTTCTCTGCTGGTAATTACGCCCTATCTCCGGGCTAATGGCTTATTTTGCATGCCGACGGACAAGGAAGAGATATTCAGAGGACAGTCGGAGGAGAGAAAGGTTCCGTCTAATTGGTCGACAATGTGAAAGTGTAGGGTGTGACTAGATAAGCTACTGTCAATTCTCTGTATTAATTAAACTGCTTTACTGGAGGAAATGAAAGCACAAAACAGACCATAAAGGAGTCGGCCGAAGCAGCTGGGGCTCTTGAAATCTGGATTGCAGACAGCTGGTACTGCGAAGCAATATTTTTAGTCTTCATGGAAATTCTTTGATGCCTTCACTTGTCGTAAAGAAGTCTGAGTGTCCATTCTGAATGTGGGCAATTAAGTAAAATAAAAGACCAACGTCATCCCAGTGATGAGATCCTTCGAAAGGGGGAAATATTCTCTATTTAAGGGAACTTGTAATAACTGTCTCTATTTAAGGGAACTTGGAAGCAAAATGTCTCTATTTAAGGGAACTTAATAGAAAATTGTCTCAAGTTTAAGGGAACTTATAAGAACACTTACTCTATTTAAGGGAACTTATAAGAACACTTACTCTATTTAAGGGAACTTAAAATAAAATTGTCTTTATTTAAGGTAACTTATTAGAACATTTACTATATTTAAGGGAACTTATTAAAGGGAAATTATAGGAACATTTACTCTATTTAAGGGAACTTAGAATGTCTCTGTAAGGGAACTTATAAGAACACTTACTCTATTTAAGGGAACTTAAAATAAAATTGTCTTTATTTAAGGGAACTTATAAGAAACATTTCTTTATTTAAGGGAACTTAAAAAAACATTTACTTTATTTAAGGGAACTTAGAATGTCTCTGTAAGGGAACTTATTAAAGGGAAATTATAAGAACATTTACTATTTAAGGGAACTTAGAACAAAACATATTTTTTTCAAGGGAATTTATAAGAAGAAAATATATATTTAAGGGAACTATGAACAAACTGTCTCTATTTAAGGGAAATCAATTACACAGGGTTCCCGCACCTTCTCAAACATTAAGTTCAAGATTATTCGAATGACTTTTCGGGCCCAAATAGCTCAAATCCAAGTTACTACATACATATTGATGTAATGTACGTGTGTCCACTTTTGGAGATGTCTGATTACATGTTTCTTTCCTTGACATCTCCAGGCTTATGAGTTGTTCAATTCCCCCTTAACAGTTCATAGAGTCATTGTTATAGCGGTCGGTCATCATTATGTTTCCTTCCCTGTATTACTGGAAAGGCTGTAGACTATTTTAAATGTACTTTAAAGACATTCCTGTTTGGGTAACTTGTGAGCTTGTATTCAATCGTATTCTATGTTTTTAATTCTTCACAATGTATTGTGTTTTTAGCACTTCATTCGTATGATGTTTCAATGCTTTGTCAAGCACTTTGTGACTATGTCTGTGAAAAGCACTTAAATAATTGTTACTTACTTGAATCCAAAATGTCTAATGTCTTCCAATTACCTCAGAAATTAAATTAGCCGCTTTCACACCAAGTACTTTGCCGCACTTAGTGCCCCCATGGAACTAAGTGCAGATCGCGTTCACACCGGAATAAGTCCCTGAGGGAAGATTACGCAAATGAAGCCGCTGACGTCAGTTCTTCTTCTTCTGCTTTGGGTTTACTGGCAGGCCGCAAACCACTTCACGGCGTATACTGCCGCCGGGAGTCCCCGGAGTCCCAGCAGCTTCTACTGAAAACTTCCGAGTAAATCGCCAGAATGCCGACACCTCCTCATCTCCACCGCTCCCATGTTTTATTTTGTGTTGCCATAAGTTAGTCTCTCTCCGGGCTAATGCTAATAATGCTAATGCTAATGCTAATGCCAGCAAATAAAATGGCAGCTTCACACGACTTTTCAGAGTTTTACGGGGCGTGGTTTGCAATTCGCCCAGCCAATCAGACATAGGAACTTTTTTCTCCCCAGGAAAGTCCCACCTCTCTAACAGGCACTGCAAAGGGGGGGAAAGTTCTGTTTTTGGTGTGAACGCAAAATCCCAGGAAGTATCGGAACTAAAATGGAAAAGTACTCCGGTGTGAAAGCGCCTATTGGGGAGTATTGGTCGAACCAAATGGAGTTATTAAAGGCATACTGTTAAAGTGTAGTCTCCACTCTGTCGTAATGAAGCATACAGCTCCAGCTAACCTACGGCAGGCTTACTGGGAGCCGGTCAACAGTCTGTTAAAGGTGGAGGTTTCTTATTAACCCCAACGCCACACTTTGATCCACCTCCCCTGCTAATTCGACGCCAGGTCTGCGCCCTCCACAAAGACGAGGGGAGAGATAGTTCCGCTAAATATAACATCACATTTACATACTGTGTTTATTGTAATGCGGTATTTGCATAATGTCTCATCTGTAATTCACATCAGCATTCCTGTTGAGTTGATACTGTTGTGTGCGTATCTCCGTATCATTTCTTTGATTCTTTCTTAATGTTAAACCTTTGCTTTAACATTAAGCTTTGGGGATTGTATTATTGCTGGGACTTTATGAGCAAAATGTCTCTATTTAAGGGAACTTATGAGCTCTATGTAAGGGAGCTTTTAAGACAAATATCTAGTTAAGGAAACTTAAAATAAATTATCTTTATTCAAGGGAATTTATTAGATAAAAAATTCAAGGGAACTTTGAACAACATGTCTCTATTTAAGGGAACTTAGAAGGAAAATGTCTCTATTTAAGGGAACTTACAAGCAAAATGTCTCTATTTAAGGGAATTTACAAGCAAAATGTCTCTATTTAAGGGAGATTATAAGAACATTCACTCTGTTTAAGGGAACTGTTAAGGACATTTACTCTATTTAAATTAACTGATAAGCAAAATGTTTCTCTTTAAGGGAACTTAGAACAAAAAGGTCTAGTTAAGGACATTTAGAATAAATAAACTTTAGGAAATGTATAAGATGAAAATATTAGGACTGTCAGTTGATTACAAATATTTACTCGCGATTAATCCCCTCGCCCTCCACAATGCTAAGCTGTAGCCCCCGCCACCCATTTAGCTATCGCTGTTGTTGTCCAGGCGTCTCCCCGGCAAACTGTCACGCGTGGTCTGCCGCAAGCGAGCGGCAGCATCAGCTGTGGGCCTGGCTTGCTGTTTAAAACACCTTTTTTGTATCCATATCTCTCGCTAGAATCTTCCACCATCCAACTAACAACAACAACAACGCACGTTAAAATAATTAGTGGCGTTAATTTTGCGTTAACTTGACAGCCCTAGAAAATATACATTCAAGGGAACTTTGAACAAAATGTCTATTTAAGGGAAATCAATAATCCAGGGTTCCCACACCTCTGATTCTCTGCATTGATTATGTGGACGTTCACCGAGGGACTGAACACCTGTTGCTTTAACATCAGGCTTTGGGGATGATGTTATTGTTGTTGACAGTCGAGAGGAAAACAGGACCTGAGGGAACATATATTTGGTAACAACATGCAACACAGATCCCCGGGCAACAGAGGAAGCTGCAGTTCAGGGTCTCAAAACCTGATGAACACCAAGACAGATATATTCCCTTGTATCATGCTTCGATTATTTGGTTGCTGTCTAATAGAGTCATGCATCGAAACGAAGATTAGTACATTATTCCTTCACTCAGATATTGAAATGAAAAACATCCAGAATACGCACTGTTAGTTTAAAGAACTGTCTGTTTTGCATCTGTAGATATTTTAGCAATCCATCAAAAGTTAGAATTAGATACCAAGTGCATGTTTCATCAAAACATATTTAGCTGCCTTAAATTAAAGGGGACCTATCATGCAAAATGCACTTTATGATGTCTCTCCATCACCATGTGTCCCCGGTGTGTCAGGGAACTCACGCAGCGTCAGAAAATAAACCCCTCTCTTTCCCTCCGTACCCAAATCTCTAAAAACGGGGAACAACGGAGCTGATCCAGATTTGCGTCCGATATGACGTAATATCTGAAATGTGGACCCACGGCCCAATCAGAAACGTTGCTATCAGAAACAACGCCCGACTGCTTTGGACGTAATATGGTCGGTGTTTACATTAGCATCGCTAACACTCAGAGCTAACCTGTGCTGGAGAGCATGTGTGTGAAGAAGCAGGAAGTAGAAAGGAACTCGCCTTGTGGTGTAACCGGCAAGAGAGAAAGCCTTTGAGCTCCAGACTGTTTCAGATCCTTGATAATCCATGATATGGAGTTTCATCACGGCAGCGTTTAGTTTAGACGGTAGCTGCCGGGTCCCGCATAAGCTCCGCCCCCTCCTCTTTAAAGCTTTATCCCCGAATCAGCACTTTTGAAACAGGGAAGTGAAACAGAGGGATATGAGGCATGGCTAGAATGATCTGTTTGGTGTTTTGAGCAAAACACTTCATAGACATGTTTAATATATATTTGTACATATCTGAGACCTAGAAATAGCATGATAGGTGCACAGCCTGAACTCTATTCACGTGCAGTGTTCTGCAAAATGTATGACATTTAAGAATATATATTTTTAAAGACTTTTCCCTATACACTGATTCAAAAAAACATAGTTATTATACCGTTTACAGTATTTTCTGATTCATGGAGTGATACAAAGAAATATCAAATTAAATTAAATTCTTAATATATATAATCTACTATTATGCCGTGTTATTAGACTCCCTATTTGTTAGTGTCTCCCCTTAAGCCTTCAGATGTTATGAATACATGAACTTCGTCCGTCTTCTCAAACTTTTACTTTCAACCCGTTTTTCTTCAGCCAGTCGTCAGCAGACCGAATCAGGATAACAGCAGGTCGTATGAAGGGCGACATGTAGAACATCGCCTGGAGGTGGTGTGTGTGTGTGTGTGTGTGTGTGTTTTATCGTACTGCTGCACCAGCACTGTGTGAGTGTGCAGACTGCACTCTGACAGTGATGCTGTTTAACACCATCACCTGCCTGCAGGGCAAACAGTCCGTCCACATTATGTTGAAGTGGTGTGTTTGTGTGTGTGTGTGTGTACTACTACTTTCCCACCATCCACGAATTCAAATTTCTGAATGAGTATTTGTGTTCTCTGTACCCTGACATGCTCTTCACATGTGAAATAAGGCTTTTTTCATAATAGTTCGGGCAGGGCTGCCAACTTTGGGTTCCTGGCTGGAGTGAGATTTTGATATCATGGGTTTAATTACACATCTGCGCACGAAATGACTGCTATCGTGTCAGCAGCGGGACCTTGTATATCCTTATATATAGGATATACAATATATACAAATACACAATATTGGACACAGACTATAAAGGGCTCACAGTTTCCTTCACTAATGAAAGTTTCCACTGTTTTATTGTGTCGCGATAAGCAATTAATTGACTTATCGGCTTCGGAGTATTTCTGTTGGGTAATCTATCGGTAACCCATAGCCTACAGTGGTGGGGCTCAAGTCAGTATTTGCAATGTAATCACATACACGCTCCCCTTGACAGTGAAACGCCACGCGTGAGGGTTAGATTATTTCCCTGTCTCAATCCAAATTGAACTGTATGAAATAAAAAGGCACATTTGTCTTGTAGTAAATAAAAAGGGCGACCTGGAGCCAATCCTGCAACTTCACCACAGGTGAAGGAGTTGACCTGCCGAAAGCCCAACCCCTGCACACATTCTGGTCCTCTCTTGAGAAGAAAAATAAATACATCTATTACTACACATTTAAAAAAATGAATGCCATTTTAGTTTTGTGTTACTTTGTTCTGAAAGCTGAAATCAACACGTCGTAATGTTGTATCGATGTATATAGTGATGTACTACAGCAAAAGTATTCTCCGTCGGGACTTCCTGCAACAACACCACGCCGTTATCTTGATTCTGATTCGCCAGAAGACATTATCTGCTATCTGCTGTTGCTGTGATGGACAAAATTGAAAGCTATTTTATGTTATGTATTATTATGTTCCCTCCTGGTCAGTTTTGATTTGTATTTATGGTTTTATGTTATCTATTAATTTATGTTGTGCCTACTTGTACAGACTACACTAGTTGAATTAAGAAGATGCATTTCTAAACACTTGAAGTGAATAATGCCTGCTGCCTTGGTTAGCCTTAGTTTACTTTTCTTTATTAAGATACTAAATTGTTACTGCATTTTGACTTCACTTTTTGCTCTGTTACATATTTGTTAAGTGGTCTCCTGGTTCCTACATTTTATAATATACTCCTGTATACTTTGATGTTGTTTCATGGCAGCTTCAAGACATGATAAAACGATATGTTTCTGAGTGGAGGTGATACTTAGTTTTCACCGAAAAGTGGGCGGGGCCATCGGTTGCCGTGGAGTAACGTAGCCTTTGCCTACATGCCGTTTCTCTCATCTCTAAACGCAGGGCCGGCCCTCGGCATAGGTAGTATAGGCGAATGCTAAGGGCGCATCAACCCATAGGGGGCGCCGAAAATCCGATTTTGGATCAACAAAGTACATCTTAATATATTATACTAACAGAATATATTATACTAACAGAACTACGCCTATATTGCGTACAGCACCCATAAACTATGGCACACACCCCCCCCCCAGAATCAAGTTGAACCGCCCCAGTCCCAGTAACAACCAAAGATTTATGTGAAATTGTTCTTTTTTTTAAAATAATGGTAGTGTGCAATTATAGGTTTTAATTTTGTATTTGTGTTCATTTTAAATAAATCAAACTCCCAAAAAACGTACACAGCTTTCTGTGTGCTTTTATTAACATTGGAATTTACCGTGTAAGCGGCCGCGAGGGGGAGAGCTTTAGAGAGCTCTCTCCTGAAAGACTGAGAGGCTCTGATAGCCTCAGCTCAGTGAGGTAAAGGCACACCTCTATATGGGGGGGGGCGCCAGCTAAAATCTTGCCTAGGGCAGCAAATTGGTCAGAGCCGGCCCTGTCTAAACGGTATGTGGCAAAGAAGCTAATTAGGAGAAAGGCCAAGGAATCGAGAAGGCATGAGGAGATTGAGTGGGAAAAGGGTGCAAGAAAGAACATGGACATTTTATTTGTTGTTTAACCTTGCACGCTTTTCACGGTCGCAGAGCCACGAGACACACCGTCAGATATACTGTAAAAACCCACATGAATACAAAAAGGTAGCTGATGTCCCTCCTGCATGCTGCACACGAACAGAGAAGGACGTCTCAGGGGACGGCGCTCTTTGGTGTTCGAAACCCAATTAGCAACTAATTAAAGCATTGCGTGTGCCTGTGAAGTGGGTCAGTGGGAGCGGTTGTGCTAAACACCTAAAGACACTTCTCACGTTTCAATTAGAGCTTTTCAATTAGTTGCTCGAATGGTGTTTGTGTTTGTGTGTGTTATACTGTATGTTGAGGAAGTCGGGAACAAATGAAAGAACAGACAAAGTCATACGTAAAGACTTGACAGCATCCGGTCCACACACACTTCAACCCTCAGATGAAATTATAATATATTCAAATGCGAATTTCACCGCTGTCAATATCTGTACGAGTTAATTAGCTCAGTGATGAGTGGGATTGGATCTGACACGTGTAATCAAACATAATCTGTCTCTCTTTCAACCCCTTTCTCCATCTCAGTTAATCACGTCTCACTCTCTTCCCTCTCGTGTGTCACTGGACCGTGGTCAACGGGTGACTGAGATCAGACAAATGTGACCGTCAAGGCTTCGGCGACCTGAGGTGATTTTCAAGAGGGTAAAATATCAATGGCTGCTGCCAGAGATGCCATCATTGAACACGACATGGACCATGGATATAGATGATGGTCTGCATCACACTGTAGCAGTGGCGTAGCCAGGAATTATGGTGTGGGGGGGCCTGGAGAAATGTAAGGGGGCCAGGGGGAGACTTATGAAGCGTGGGGTCTGAGCTGAAACCTCATTCAATTTATTTTTTAATGCACTAATTAAACCAACCCGGTGTCACGGCAAGACGTGAACACGTGACGATTCGTCCCTTCAACCGTGACAGTTACACGGTATTGTTAACACGGTCCACCCAGTGGAGAAATACCCGGAAACGCCGAGCAAACGCTCCCCGACGGCCGGTTGTTATTGTCAATATTAATATAATAATGATTTATCTTGTAATAGTCGATTACGCCGATGTTCTTGTTGCCCCAGCTGGTCGACACCTCTTTGAGCAGAAACAAAGGCTACATTAATGTATTAAATCGATGTTAATCCGTGCGTGTGGATGTGGAATTAACGGACGTGACGTTGTGCGATTGCGTTGCCAGGCAACAGCTTCGGTTCATGTTAATTTACAAACTATTCAACTAGAACCGTAGTTATATTTAAAAACATCTTAGAAGGCCTCACAAAATACTTTAATGTAAATTATGTGTATAACAAAATACATCCGTCGCAAACGAAACCGGAAACAGACGAGATCCTCAGCTCGGCGATTCGATGGTTTAGCCGCAATGCACGCTTTGTTCATACTTCAAATTGGGACCTTCTCAAAATAGCCCCCCCGAGTACAGATGTACGTAAACTGAGACACATCCCGTCTGTAGCCGAATAGAAATGTTAACTAACCATGATCAGCTGGCGTCAGCTTGTCACTGGACACAGTTGAAGGCTTGCAGAGCTTTTACACACACACACACACACACACACACACACACACACTTTCAGAAAGTATACTTTGTGTCACAGAAGAAGAAAGAGAGTCCTATTTTGAAGACTGTTTGCATGAGATGCAAACATTGTTATCCATTTAAGTAGCACTCGTTTCTTTTGGGGGAAACTTATTTGAATTCCCAGACTTTCAGGACAAACCTTTTCACGACAGAAGCTGAAGCACTCTCAGCGCCGTGGCTACCTCTCATGAAGAGAAAAGAAATGTGACTTCAACGAAAATGTTTCCAAAAGAAAAGTGCACTCTCTTTGGCTTGTGGGTTGCTTTGAAGGCTACTTTGACGCGCACATTTCTTTACAGGAATGTGCGCTCGCTGCCTCTTCTGCATGTGAAGTGCTTGAGGCTTCGAAGGAGAGTGGCTGGAGGGACTCATTAAAACAAAGGGCAAGGAAACGGACGGTGTTCTCTTAATGGCCGGGTCCAGAGACGAGAGAGGCTTCCGTTCTGGAGAATACATCTCACGTATTATACAGGTTCATCTCTTTAAGTGGGGAGTACGGATCTACCTGGAGAACTGGTTCTTCACTAGCAAGGACCGCACCACGATTCGGCTGCAGGAGAGACGGAATGCAAACCAAAGAGATGCAGAAGGAAGACGTCTGTCAGGCTGGTCTGGAGGACGGACTGAAGTCTCCAAAGAAGAGACTCGGTGACACCGAACGAGATAAAAAAGTATGCACCAGATTGAAAAGTGACATGAGGTGACACGGGAAAAAGTGATTCAAGATTGAAGGTTTTATTGTCGTGTGCTACAGAGTAGATATGACAATGAGAAACGTATCAACAATGCAACATTTTATATAACGGACATAAGACAACATAATAACTGTTACGTTCCCTACTGGCTAGGGGACTCAAAGGGAAGGAAGGACATATACAATGACCGGGCGAGAGACAAAGGAGACGAAGCTGATCGGTGGAGCCACAAGATGGTCTTTTTAATGAACGGAAAAAGGGCTCACCAGCCAGCTTGAAGTAAACTAAGATAAACTAGAACACAAAGATACACTGCAGCACATCTCCTGATGATTACCAGAACACAGAGAGACGCCATGCACACACACATGCAGCCAGAGGAGAAGGAGAGGCCACTGCAGTCTCTCTCTCTCTCTATCGTAAAGGTTAAACTCAGCTCTTTTGACGAGTCACGTCTGGTGTACACCCACAGCGTGCTGCTCTCTAGTCCATGCACGCATGCTCTGTGACTCTCTCTCTCTCTCTCTCTCTCTCTCTCTCTCTCTCTCTCTCTCTCTCTCTCTCTCTCTCTCTCTCTCTCTCTCTGGCACGTAACAATAATGATGTTAATAATACAAAAAATATAGATTAAACAGTGAAATACAATCAATCTTTTGTAATCCTTAGGGCTTTCCTCCTGAACCGCTGGCGTAGATCTACCAGTCTCCAGATTAAAGGCGTTATCATCGTCATTAGTACAGCAGCTACAGGGTATGAGGGTATCGCAGGCTCCTCCAGCAGAGCAGCATGAATATAAACAGATCAAATAGTGCCACAGAATGTTTAGAGATGTGCAAGTAAATACAAATCAAAATAGAAATAGTGCAAGAAGAGTCTAAATACAAGTAAATGGAATTTGATGTATAGATAAATATATTTCAGTTTGTTTTTAGAAATGAATTATTAGACTTCATTTATCACGATCAAGACACAGGGCGAAGCATTAACCTGTATATGCTCTGTGCAAAGATCAAGTAAAGTGCTTTAGTTTTCAACGTAATTTACAACATCGTAATGATAGACGTCCTTAGGCTCAGTCTTTCTTTGACCTTCTTGTCTTGATATGCATTTAGTATCTAACACCAGCCTTTTGCATCATTCCTTATAAGAACATTTACCAATACAGAGATATGCAGTGATCAACAACTATTGCCTCCACACATCGAACAGTCTGACTCCATCACGACTAAATCCCACCTGTTTGAACGGCCTCCTCACTCCAACACACGTTCAACCTGCCATCACGTCTCTCCGTCTCTTGTCCTGCCTGTTTTATGCTTATCCCGTCGGTTCGATTAAATTGTGTTTTTGTTTTAGCCGTTTTAACTTTTAAATGCACTGTAAGGCGACCTCGGGTGTCCTGAAAGGCGCGTCGAAATAAAACGTATTTATTATTATTATTGATCTTCTCTGAACTTTTTTTTTAATAATTGATTATTTGAAATGCGTTAACAAAGAAGATAAAAACGACAAACTTAAAGGTGGGGTCGGTACGTTTGAGAAACCGGCTCGAGATGCACTTTTTGTTATATTCCATGGAATGCTCTGAACATCCCTGATAGCCATGAATATCTGAAGTGCCTTGACAACAACACATAAGAAACGTCCTCTGTGGAAGAAGCCGTGGTCAGGGGCGGTTCTAGACCAATTTGACTGGGGGGGGCGCTGGGGGGGCCACTGGGGGGGCCAGTTATTTTCTGAGGGGGGGGGAAAAAGTGCAATCAACCTTGAGGATACCAACTCAAATCCCTTTTGAAAGCAATACATGGCATGCAATTGAAAAATATAATCATGCGGGAATCTCTGTTACAATGGAAATCAGTTATTGTTGGTATTTGTTTTGTTTTAATGAAAATGAATGCTGTTTGTTGTATAGTACATGTACATGGGGCAGTGTAATCCACAGTACTACACAATAGAGCAACTGCGTGAACACTGAAAAAGTGAACTTAGTCTAGATGTGTGTCACAAAAATACACAATAATATTATATCCAGGACATATTCTACAAAAATGTAAGGACTGCGCATAAGAAAACAATGCAATCCAGTTATTGGTATTTGTTTCAGTGCACTTATTTATTTCAGATAGATCTTATAGTTATTACTGTTAGCTTCAGCTGAAGTTATCGTGCAAAAAAATAAAGGCAATGCACAGTTATATCTCTACTTTACATCTACAATTACACAGATACAATCGTTTAACTCGCCTTCAATTATCAGTGAAAGTGAGTGCACCGCTCTAATGGGTCCGACTAGAATGGTGAATAACGTTAGTTCCGCCTATTCCGTCATTCAATAAATCGTGTAATAAATCATTTTTCCAGTGGCGCCGTAAAAAGCACGACCAATCACCTGAGGCCTCATTTATAACGCCTTAGGATTCACGTGGGAAGGTTGCTTACGTAGTACAAAGCAAACAAATAGGTACAGACATTTTCCGATTCACCAAACATTGCGTACCGGCGAGGAAAGTGCGTACGGCACTTCCTACGCCTGTTCCCTTTATAAATCACAATCGACTCGAAATGCGGTGCAGCTTTTGCGGGCTTCACGTAACGCCCATTCATTCATTCTGACTGACTGCATGAAGGAGATCGCAGGAAATGACGACAGAGCAGCTAAAACAGACGTCTCACACCGTGTCAGATTCTGGTTATTTTGGGGAGGTGGAGATAAATCATATTGTTTGGTGGATGCCGTTTGAACCAGAGCAGCAGCATGGAGGTCGGATCGTCACCGACATACATAAATAAGTGGTCCGAAAAAGGTTCATGACGAAAAGAATACACATAGCCTTCCTCAGGCAGCGTGTTTGCACCGGGGACAGGAGACCCCCCCCTCGATGAGAGACTGTATGAAATGATGGGGGAATCCCTCCGGAGTGTAGTCATGACGACTGGATCGGAATTACGTGTTTGTATTTGGTGGTTTGTGTCCCAGCTGTCGATCAGCTGCTAGATATCCATAATCCACCAGTTAGAGGAAATACAGCTAATGTGTGTTATATCAGCTGTTCAATTGACCACATGGTGTTCTTAGCTTCCATACCGCCTGTGTTTCACGAGCGACTTATCAAGTCTTAGCAAACGGCATAAAACACGATTAAACGTGATATAAAACCATGCTCGTATCGACAACCTGTAGAAATGCAAAAGTGTCAGTTTAGACTCTGTCCTCCTGCTGAGCGCATCATTCATGAGAAAACATTTCATAACATTAACACAACACATTCGAGGTGGTTTTAAATAACATATCCGTATTTATTTATGTCTCCAAGTTGTGTGTGTGTGCTCTGAGGAGTCTCAAACAGGCGTTCGTTTAATCAAAGTGTGAAAATGAATTCTTCATATCTGATAAATGAGAGGTAACATTTTATTGATGGTATTATTTCCACATATTTCTCTCCATTCTTCCTTCTGCCAACGGCGTCGCAGTTTCTCGTCTCTCCCGTGTTTGTGCTTAGTGCGTACGCATGGGTCAGAGTCTGCGTGGAGGACCGCACGTTTTCCCATCAAGCTAGTATTTTATAAATCGCAAACATTGCGTAGAAACTGGCGTACGCCATTTTTTTAGCGTCTATCCCTTTATAAATGAGGCCTCTGAGCCGGCCCGGCTAAAGTAACTGGATGGCCTACCTGCCTGTCAGCCTTCCATCGGGGCACACACTGATCTCGTGCCCTCATTGGTCATGTGCGTGTTCGTGTGTGTTGGGGGAGGGGCTCTGGGAGGAAGTGGCAGATGTTTTCCGGCTGTGTATTTTCAGATTCTAGCGACCTCGAGCTGGTTTCTCCAAAATGACCTACCCCACCTGTTAAACTAATACGCCGAAAGGTAACACATTACACACATCTTCCAAGGAACTGTATTAAGTGTGAAGCAATGAATGAGGCACCATATTTTCTTTTCAGCAACGTTTGATGTATATTTTAATTAAACAACTGTCTATGAGAAGATCGACTGATAAAGTAGATAAATCATTATAAGAATGAAGACTTCTTCTTGTTTGGCACATAGCTTTAGCTCATGCAGACCAGGCATAAGTATTCTGGTTAGCCTTCTCCATATGGCAGCACTCTTGGAAGCTAATTGTCTCTCTCTTTGTGGTACAGTGTGTAGCCTATAGTTACCACATGTAGTCTGCATATTGTTGCATTGGGTTTTTTGATGTGTTATACTAATATTTTTGAATTATCCATCTGTGGGGGTAACGTGTATGTCCTGCTTCCTAAGCCGATTTACAAATAATGTTCACTACACATAATAAATGGCTGCGTTTTTGCAACAGCACACTCCATGTCCTCGGGTGAAACCAGTGCTCCCGTTTCCCTCTCGTGTGAAAGGGAAAACAAATGCCGCCCACAGCCAAGCGTTTACTCCGATTGAGACCTTGGTATTGCTGTAAGCAGCACAACCCAAGAGCAATTCCCCCTGACGTTCTCACACCACCGAGATAATCACGCCTTGATTGCGAGCGATACTGCCTCCCGCTTCCCAACAGTCGCACAACACACAACAACCCACGGCATGAGTAATTATCCACAAGTAACCAACAATGAGGGACTTTTCTGAAAACAGGTGGTTTATTATTTAAGCAGACAAAGGCTCAGCTTCCCTCGTCACCGCGGAGGAATCCACAGCCAGGTGCACAGCGTCCTCTGCCATGTGTGCAGTGCCGTGCCTTTGTGCGCGCGGCGAAGAGACGGGAGATAAGCGACTTGGAGGCGTTCACTCATTACGAAGTGTATTTCGGTTCCTCCGCCAGCTTCGGAGGGCTTCGTGCACAGATAGTCGTCAGGGTGATCATTGCGCTAATCACTGCCCTTGTTGTGGTACGCTAATGTGTGTGTGGCCAGCAGGCAGCGGTGGTTGTTGAGCCGCGTGTTAAAACTGAGGTGGCACGATGACTGGTGTTATCTGTGTTGGTTATCCTCGCGTCCAGGAGAGAAGCTTAACAAGGAGACTAAACGGATTCTCTGAGATGGTTTCAAATGGGTACTTTAATTAATAAAAAGCGTGGTAATGTTACAAACAGGATATTGTTCGGACAGAAAAGCAGCTGTGTCTCTGGCTCTGGCACGCGGAGAGAGAGGCCGCGCTGGCTCCCCCTGCGGGCCGGCTATCCACGTCTCCAATGTCCGTTGTTACACATATCAGAGGATTCAGACATTGTACATTCAATATATATCTAAACACGCATTTTCTCCTCCTTATCTCTTTCATGACTTTTCATTTAACACATTCTAAACCGCTGTAATCAATACTCCAAAAAATACAGGAAGTACTTCACAGCAGTTTGGTTTCCGGTCGTTCCGAATTTGTCGCATGCTACCCACATCTGTAAACAATAACGTACTCAAATAAACTGTACCTTATCCAACAATAATAATATCTTGGTTCTATAGTTGTAGTGTTGAAATCAGTAGCTTTCGGTGTGCATCATCATATCATATCGCTGCTAAATTCACCTCTATAGTAAATGGTATATTAGCCACATGCTAAATGCTAACCGGAGATGAAGGATTTTCAGAATAAAAGCTTAACAACTGGTTGTGCAAGAGAACTTCTGGTTTTTCAGTATAAAACAGCATTTAAACTGACGGTATGTTTAAGGTACTTTATGCTATCAAAACATTGATTTTAATTTCTGGTAAATGACTCGGAGAGACTGTGGGAAAAACACAGAACATGAAATTCATGGAGACGTCTGGAGCCGACTGAATTTTATTGGCCGAACACATTGTTGTCATGTCACATTGTCATTCGTCTTTCATTTTTGTAAAGCACTTTGAATTGCCTTGTGTTGAAAGGTGCTATATAAACTTGCCTGGCCTATAACCATTTAAATACTATATAAAGATGATGTCGTATACTCTGATTGCCTTTTACATCACATGTTACATGTTAGACGCTTTTATCCAAAGCGACTCACATTCTCAACACTGAGGACAATCCCCACAGGAGCACTTTGGGGTGAAGGGTCTCAGGGACACAACGACATGCTGACTGCAGTGGGGTTTGAACCTGTGGCCCCCTTGATCCCAATCCACTGCGCCACACGCCTCCTTTTACCCGTCGAAATAGTATTTGTGGTCCTATATGTGTTTAACAGATGTTAAGGATTTACATTTCAGGACAGGCAGAAGGTGGATTTGCAAATGGGGGTTTAATGGTGGGATGTTTAGATGATGTCTCAGAGAATCGATGGGTGGGACCAGTTGGCTATTTTCTCTCTGTGTGACTGTACGCCTTGTTATCCTCTGAGGATGAAGTGGCTCTGTTCCTGCATTCAGATCGATTTCAGTTGTGTATTGACTTCCTTTATCACTTTATTAAATATAGCAAAAGACAACATTTGTCCAAGAATCATTTATCAGGGAATTCGAATTTCCTCCACATTATCACACATTATTTACATAGTCCTTTCCTTTAGCACACTGGTTCTCAACTGGTGGGTCGCGACCCACTTTTGGGTCGCGACTCACCAGTTGAGAACCCGTTTCGAGTGGGTCGCGGATGTGAGTGAAGGAAAATAAATTGGAATAATTTTTATTTTTTGTTGGGGGGGGGGAAACGTCAAACTTTTATTTTGAAGGCACGCTGTGCATGCAGTCGGCGTTGGACTGGAAGTACCGGAGACCAGAAACGGTTTTGAAAACTTCTGTCACGTAGTGATCATCAATAAAATATCTTTGCTGATGTTTTTTCGAGTCTTCTGGCCAATCAGAATCAAGAGTGTTGCACAGACTCTCTCCTCTTTGCTCTTCTCGCAGCAAGCTGTCAGAACAAAGTGAAAAACAAACAATGGCATAACATATGTCGGGTAGTAAAAATGTATTTGTTCTTCTCAGTGTACCAGAATGCATAGTTTGTTAGTATTTCTAAAAATCTCCAGACCCCCTGCTGGGTTGGGTTTCCAGCATGCGTGCCTTTGTATACATTTCATTTCATTTCAAACCTTTATTTATCCAGATTGGTCCCATTGAGATCATATGTCTCTTTTCAAGGGAGACCTGCAGCATATAGGTTCCACATGAAACATGAAACAATAAAGGACATTATATTATTTTACAGGATACATCGTTATAGACATTTACAAGTGCCCATTGTATCAGCAAGCATTTCATTTACCCTAGCTCTAAAGACATGCAGAGGAATGAGATCGCTCAGTTTCAATTCTTGCTGAAGATTGTTCCAGCAAACAGTTCAGCTTTGATTCCATCATCTCATTGAACCTTTTTAAAAGCATACTTTAGTTCTGTGAAAGGATTTAAGGGATATACGCGCTGTACTTCACTTTTATTAATATTGTTTGCTGAAAAGCGTATATATTACAGCACGATGTTTTGTTGAATAGATTTGAGTGCTTCAAAATGTTGGGTCGCGATGTATTGACCAAGTAAAAAGTGGGTCCCGAGGCCAGTTGAAAAGAACCACTGCTCTAAAGACTCTCCGTCCCACATTCACCGAAACAAACCTCGACAAAACACGTAGAAGACTTCTCAAGAGTCCGTGTGCCAAATAAATGGAAGCTGTTCACATCCCTGGAGCTGTCCGTCGAACACTCAGAAATAAATACTGCTAAACTGTCAGCTCTCAGTTGGAACCTCACACCTCGAGCTGCCGCCTTTCTCTGCTGTCTGTCGGCCAATCAGAGCCCACTGATTGTTAATGGAGGAGCATGGGTACAAGACGAGACGCAGAAATCAGCTTTATTTGACTTTGTATTCATTCCATTGGTTTGTCCGTGCGTTCACTTTAAAAGGCAGAAGAAGAACCGTACTTCTTCAGTCCTGTCCCTTTCTTCCCTTCCACGTTTCACAGCTTCCCGAGACGCGAGGACAGAGGAGACCCTCGCTCAGGTGGGTGTCACTTTTAAATGACGGCCTCTACTCATGGCGTGTGCCCAGCTGCAGCATCTGGCACCGGGCTTAGCGCTGAAGAAATCCCACACAGTCGCTGCAATATGTTGACTGAAGCTGATCCGGTTATCTCTTTTTACTCGTGGCACTCAATGCATCCTTTCCAACAGCATCAGAGGACATTATTAAATACAAACTGGGATGGTGTTTTGCAGAATTGAAGATACTTTTGCGAAGTGGTGCTTCTTTATTCTGCCAGCTGTGGATGTTTACATGTATCCATGTGCAGTGGATGCAGTGGCAGGGGTGTGGCTAAAACCCAGGCTCAGCCATTGGACTAAAACCCCTTGTGTTTCGGTGGGGACATGATTTTTTGAGTATAGTTTTTTTATTAAAAAATTAATCCCACAATAAATCTAAATATTCCAACTTCTGTTTGAATGTAATCATAAAGATCTTCTAAATACACAATCGAACAACATTTTATGATTACACTTACTAGAGGCTGCACTTTCCTCCCTTTCCGGTCCTGGATCCTCGACTTCTCCGTGGGCATTTAAGGAATATGGAAGTTCTTCAATGTGGCAGTGGATTGATTTCCTGTTTAAAGTAGTCCAGGGTAGATGTGGAGGGTTATTACGGTGGTTCATCCCGTATTGTGCAGGAGTTTGAATCCATGAGCCCCACATGCTTAGATTGAATTGGGTAAAACACAACATGTAAAAGTATAATTTAGGCCACCGTACGGAGGTAGATTTGTGTGAACAGATCCGTCATCCAGGTGGAGTCTGTTAACGAAACACCTTCCACAAAATATGCTAAATAAGATTTGCCATCTAACAAAAAAAAAGTTTCACATATAAAAGGATCGGCAAATAAATAAACACATTCCTCAAATAATAAGAAATGAAACATATACGAGCAGACAGTTATTTCAAAGTCCGTAATCAGTCTTTCAACATTCAGTCATTTACTCAGATGTAAATTCGTTGCATCACTTATGTGTGAAACTCGTCCCTTAAAGACATCTCCTGTTAGTAGCACCGCCCTCAGTGACACACACGGCCCTCTTTGTTGAACAATAACACAAAGGGATAAAAAGCCAGATTTGGTGAAGCTGCTGTGTTTCGGTGCTGAGGCATTACGCTCACAGTGATTTACATTTCCCTTTGGACCCCCCATGTCTCCTCCGCAGGCTGCTGTCCTGCACTTCATGTGTTCAGAGGTCAAGGCTGTTTTAGTAACCACACACACACACACACACACACAGCTCTAACGCGAGGTGGGAGGCAGTGTTAACCACAGTGAACAGCAGCAGCAGATGCTCCCCTTTTTAAATGCTTAACTTTAGAGCAGGGGTGGGGAACGTTTTTCCTCTCAAGGGCCATTTCAATGTTTACAATATCCTCAGAGGGCCGTATACAAGTTATTGACCTCTGCTTAAAAAAACTAAAATCACAGCCCATTCATTTCATTCTGTGCAAAGAAAAAGCAACCTCTCTCACCATGACTCGCGTATGGAGGCACGTGCACGGTGTGGCGTGACCACCAACACAGAAAGATATGGACACAAGATGTGTGAACATGTATTTAGTATCCTATCCATGTGGACATGATTTAAGTGGGGGGGCGGGACCTCACCTCCTCTAGGGGGGTCCAGGGGCATGCTCCTCCGGGAAGATTTGTTTTTTGAAGTTGAAAGCATCAATCTGGTGCACTTTGAGAGCAACATGAAGAGATCTATGGAGACATCTCTCAACACCCAAACACAACTGGAAGCAGATTTTCTTTTAATTTATGGATATTTGACAAATCACTCCCTTTCAAACTGTATTCTTCTTTATTAATAACTGTCACATAGTATTTTATACCCGTTTACTTTATTCTCTTATTTTTGTATAACTATAATGATCATATCAAGATGTGCCTTTACCTCACTGGTTGTAGAAAAAGCTTGTTATACTCGTTAGCATAGCTAGCTAACCAGATGCTAACAACAACACAGTTATTGACTGTCTGATCAGTGTGACAGAGGAGCAGATCACCACTGGGCTTTCAGCTAAAGACACAGCCACGCAGAAACTGCAGCCTGTGTACGGCTCCTTATGGCTACTGCCATTTCTGAAGTGCTGGAGTGGCGTTCTGGTGCTCTCCGTCAGAACTGCACCCCTGTCAGTCGAGACATATACCGCGTGAAGACACGTTAGGCTCGTGTTGTGTTCAAGGACCCTGACCTTGGCCAGGAAACACAGGCACTCGCTTGTTTAATTTGTTTGCGGTCTAGATTTCTTTCATTTTTTGTGTGTGTTTATAAATTACCTCGAGGGCCGTACCAAATTGTCTCGCGGGCCGTATACGACCCGGAGGCCGGAGGTTCCCCACCCCTGCTTTAGATGTTATATTTATATAAATGAAACCCCTCGTAACACGTCTCAGGACATGCTAACAAAACAATCTATATTCTCTCTCAGTATCTAACGAAATCATATAACGGTCTTTCTCATGATTATATATATATAGGCCTAAAACTACCAGCAATATTAAAGGAGAATGTTTTTAATTATGTAAAAACAGAATTGCACTTAACAGCAGCGACAGAATCTCCCTTTTTAAATGCTTAACTTCAGATTGTATATTGATATAAATGACTCCCCTAATAATCCCCAGAATGTCTCAGGACATGCTAACAATAAACTATATTTGATGTCTTTTTTTATTACCTTGTATGTGTACCCCTTATTCCAACTTCATTGTATACCAAATGTATGATGTTGAATTAATCAAGGGGAGAAAAAACTCGTGAATGATGTTGAACCTGCAATATTTGTTTGGCCACCAGGGGGCGGTGAAACAACAATGGCATCAAGTTTGATAAAACGAACTTTTAGCAAACAAATATGTTTTCTTTTTGTCTGAGCTGCTAACTGCATGTTGTGTGTGATGATCTAAGAAAATAACTTTCCACACATTACTCCCCCTCAGTAAGAAGTGGCTGACAGGGGAGACAACCCCCCCCCCAGGCCCACAGCAGAAATGTTTGTGATGTCAGACTCAAAGAGTGCTCTTTATTTGTTGTCTTGAGATAAAAATAAGAAAGTCACAGAAGATGTTTCAACAGATCTGTTATCTGTGCTGTGACTGTGTGGTCACGGCGCTTTCACAAAGTCAGACGTAAGGCTTGTTCGATTAAAACTGAAGTTGAATGGTTTGTTCGTGTGTTGGCAGCTTTTACTTCTCTTCCTGTTCTTCACTTTGTATCCGTGAGCCTGCACTCCTTTCTCCTATTAACTGACCTTTTCATTTCCCTGAGAAGGAAGCACACCGGGAACACCGAAAGGTTTGTTATTGTACATGTAACACATCCCATTGGTCGATCTGAAGCAACTGCCCCTTGACGCTGATTTCCTGGTGCTGTTTCGCTTTTAATTCCTTGAGATATGCAGCAGTCGTTTCCTCCAGTCTCACTTCTATGATAGCAGAATAATATATTCGGACGTCTGTAGCAACAGACGTCCTTCAAAAACATAATCATCATGTTTTTCAAGTGTATAAAACGAAACATTTTGATTTGGCCGACAGATTTAGTTTTTAACAACTGCTGAATGTATTATGCCCTCACCTGATGTTGTCAAGGCAACAATCCACAGCGATCAAATGTCAGTTGGTTGCGGAGGGATGTAACTCGTAACTTTACAGCACAACATAACCCTATCCAATGCAACTGTTCTTCTGAAGTTGTAGTCTTTAATGCACAGACATTACTTTGAGCATCCCAGCAGTCACTCCGGGTGTTTCTCAACGTCGAGGAAGGCTGCTCCAGAGCCACTATTTCAAGCATCGAGTGCCGCCGAAGGACTGTTCCAATGTCCAGCATGCTTGGAATTCTACCGAGCCCGGCGTCCTTCATTTGGAGACATGTCGAGGCTGCACATGTGTAGCCTCTCACATGACCTGCACACTTGCTCGCCTGTTAGGTTCTTCCGAATGCCAGGAAGGATTCTTGCCTCGCTTCTGAAGCAAGTGACTCGGAAGACATGTGCTACCAAGCACCCTCTGATCCAGGACGTGAGGCTCGACAGCTGCTCTGGAGCACAGAGAAACATCGAGCTGGAACACGCGGCGGGTTTTTTGTCCAAAAATGCAGTCATGTGAAATACTCCTGGAAAGAACACACACACACACACACACACACCTCTAAAATTGGTCCAACGTGGAGTCTGACCACAAGTTGCTCAAATCAATTGTTATGAAACCCACGTGACATTTTAATAAACCAAGCGCTGTCTTGATTTATTCGATTAGATTAACTATTGATCCAAATTATGGGAATTGTTCGGTTACAGAAGCAAGTTAGAAAAGTAAAATACACCGCAAAGAAATAAATATAAGCCACAGCCATCTATTCAGAATAATACACACAACACTAATAGACCAACTTTCTGCTACAAAAGGATACAGAATGTTTGCCAAGTACTTATCCAAATTGAAAGGCAATGACGGATTATTACTTTGAATTGATTTCATGAATTATCTACGGAGTGCAATCACTCTGCCCTCGTGCAGCAGCATGCTCATTTCGTCTCACATTCAAATGAAAAACACGACTAGACTAGATTACTTTATTGTCGTTTCTCAATCGCAAGGATGCTGGCTTGGTAGTCGCGTACTTCCAAGTCACTTCCTTCAGAAACGAAGAAGAATGGAACAGGCTAACAAGTGTGCCACTCTCTCTAACGGTTTCAAACTGTACCGAAAGTAAATACCTCACGATGTCTATCTAATTATGAACTTGCTTTACTTTCACATATTTACCAACACGTGTTCTACGCCACTCGATACTTACATTTCAACGTGTGCTGCGTCGGTTCAGCCATTCTCCGCAAGGGTTTTTGAAATTGGTCCGTGCGCAAAGCATTGTGGGGATTTTAAGGACGCGAAGTCCACCCATGTGCAACCAAGACATTTCCCCCAAACCAAGGACGCGGCCTCGGTGGAATTCTAAGTATACTGGAGATTGGAACAGACGTAGCATCCTTGAAATTTTGGCTTGTCTGTTCAAAATAGATGATAGAAATAAAGGTAAATAGATGTAAAAATGTATAAATAAGAATAAATACTGTATACAGCAGTAATGTGCAAGGATCAATGCGCTAATCCTGTCCTCAATCTTAATTGCTTATTATTTAATCTTAATTTTTTTTAAATAATAAAACGATAATTAAAAGCACGATAACTAGAAACATATAAATGTCCTCCGTCCACCTCCCTCAACCACATGTATGGCAAGCGTTAGGACATCCTTGTTCAAGGTTCTTTGTTGTCAAGGTAACATACAGTAGCTACAGAGTAATTAGGTCACAGGCTTCTCCAACAATGCAACACAATATTTAAATAGACTACATTAAAAGTAATAGTGCAATACGATAATTGATGTCATATAATTTGCAGCAAACAGCTAAAATATTCTACTCAATCTTCACACGCTTTGTTCCGGGTTGTTTGTCTCTCCACACCTCCATTGCTTGTGTCCTCCCCCCCTCCCCCATGCAGACCCCGTGGCTCTGAGCTGTTCGTATTTGTCAGATCCATTAAGGGGGGGGGGCGCCTTGGCGTTTGACCCGCTCTGACCCCCCGTCATCGGGCGACCTTCGCGGAGCCCTCCGGGAGCTTCTGGATGTCTGAGTCGGTCCTCGTGGCGCAGCCTGCCTCCACAGTAATTGGCTGGCTCGAAGCTCCGCGATGGGGCCCTCTCCCGACAGCTGGTGGGTGGACGCTACACACCAATTAGAAAAACACAGAGATGCACAGGGCGAACGAGAGAGAGAGAGGGAGAGGCGAGTGTGTTTCTGTGAGTACACGAGAGGAAGTGCTGGAAAGGCGAGGAGACTAGAGAGCACAGTTTGACCTTTAACCTTTCCACTTCCATGCCGTTTATTCCCAGAAGTGAGAAACTGGCAAACGTGTACTCTCTTTCTCTCCGGGGCGGAAAAGTTCTCCTCGATATAGAGTACATTTTCTCACTGAGGACTTCATCAAAGTACACACAGAGAAAATCACATGTTTCACCAGAATGACTGGCAGCAGAGACCCGACAGAAATAGTTTTCTTGCCAGCTCCACAGGGGGGAGAGGACTCTTTAAAGTAGAGGAACTACATACTGATATACACCTGAACATCAGCAGGAGAGGACTCTTTAAAGTAGAGACACTACATACTGATATACACCTGAACATCAGCAGGAGAGGACTCTTTAAAGTAGAGACACTACATATTGATATACACCTGAACATCAACAGGAGAGGACTCTTTAAAGTAGAGACACAACATACTGATATACACCTGAACATCAGCAGGAGAGGACTCTTTAAAGTAGAGACACTACATACTGATATACACCTGAACATCAGCAGGAGAGGACTCTTTAAAGTAGAGACACTACATACTGATATACACCTGAACATCAGCAGGAGAGGACTCTTTAAAGTGGAGACACTACATACTGATATACACCTGAACATCAGCAGGAGAGGACTCTTTAAAGTAGAGACACTACGATATACACCTGAACATCAGCAGCAGAGGACTCTTTAAAGTAGAGACACTACATACTGATATACACCTGAACATCAGCAAGAGAGGACTCTTTAAAGTAGAGACACTACATACTGATATGCATCCCCAGGAGAGGACTCTTTAAAGTAGAGACACTACATACTGATATACACCTGATAATGAACATAATTTGTATTATTTCACCAGTAAAAGTAGAATTAAGTTAACTAGAACCTACTACCTGCACTTATCTAGAGAATAGTTTTACCGTGACTAACCAACTAGTTCAAGAAATTAATAATACCAGTCAAAATACATTCCTACTTTTAACTAGTGAACATTCACACCAGTGAAGGCAAAGCGCCATCTGATATCAAGAATATGAAATACATAATCTGCCACACACACACACACACACACACACACACACACACACACACACAGCTCAGTGTATCCTGTCGCTAAGGGCCGGGTAATACTTCAAAGTGGAAGACACTTGACAGACACACACTCTGTAAGGATCCTCCCTGCAGACACACTGTTCTTGTATATGTATGTCACTGAGGACCTGAGCTGCACTTCAAGGCCCACACACTTCACTTTGCGTCCTTGCATTAGATGCTAACAGATACACGCACACAGCCGTACAGAAGCTACCGAGTCCCCCTTTGCTCTGTCTGATGTCCTCTCTGATGTGCGTGTTGTAGATCTGAAACGCTGCTTTAATATCTGACTAAATTTACATTTCCTCTGAAGTAAAGCATTCAGCTCGGAAATAAACAGCCTTTGTTGAACTCAATATGTCGATGTGCTGTATGTGTAATACTGGAAAAACCCTGTTACATCAGAATAGGTGGCAGTTCACTTATGATTTTATGGACAGGAAGTGGTTATATTTATTGACAATTTCATCAATACCCAACTTTCAATTACCAAGAGGACCGTTAGGCCTACTGTTGCATATTATATCTATAATGCAAGGCTTATTTATAGAGTACAAGGACAATCAATATGCTTTACATTGAGAACAGGGGAAATCATCTATTATATGCAACACAGCAGTGTAACAACACCATCACATGTAACTGAGAAGGAATAAAGTGCATGTGTGTGTGAACAGTTGATATGTGATTATCCTGGGCACCAGCCGAACAGTGATACCCAAGACTGCATTTGATTGAATGCCATCATGTTGATATATATGGGGAGTTAAATAACACTATGCTCATATATTGGATTTATAGAGCATAAGGGTGTTGCAGGAATTATGCTATTTGTAGTCCAACCATGAAGTTAGCAGCTCCCTGGTTCCCTCTACATACTGTAAAGCCAATGGGATTTTCCATATTTGGAATATTACATCAAAAGATCTGTGTCAAACAAAGGTTTATGATACTTAAACGTTTAGTTCAGCAGGATAATCTCTACATATTAACACCACTTTATGATTTCTGAAGTAAAAAGCTAATGTTGGGCTCTAAAGAAACTACAGCACGGTCACATGACTTCACGTCACCACCGCTAAGCTAAAGGCGGCTAATGTTGGGCTATACTGTAGGAACTACAGCACGGTCACATGACTTCACCACCGCTAAGCTAAAGGCGGCTAATGTTGGGCTATAGGAACTACAGCACGGTCACATGACTTCACGTTACCACCGCTAAGCTAAAGGCGGCTAATGTTGGGCTATAAACTAACTTTGGCACGGTCACATGACTTCACGTCACCACCTCTAAGCTAAAGGCAGCTAATGTTGGGCTATAAACTAACTTTGGCACGGTCACATGACTTCACGTCACCACCTCTAAGCTAAAGGCGGCTAATGTTGGGCTATAAAAGGAACTACAGCACGGACACATGACTTCACGTCACCACCGCGAAGCTAAAGGCGGCTAATGTTGGGCTATAAAGGAACTACAGCACGGACACATGACTTCACGTCACCACCGCTAAGCTAAAGGCGGCTAATGTTGGGCTATAAAGGAACTACAGCACGGTCACATGACTTCACGTTACCACCGCTAAGCTAAAGGTGGCTAATGTTGGGCTATAGGAACTACAGCACGGGCACATGACTTCACGTCACCACCGCTAAGCTAAAGGCGGCTAATGTTGGGCTATAGGAACTACAGCACGGTCACATCACCACCGCTAAGCTAAAGGTGGCTAATGTTGGGCTATAAAGGAACTACAGCACGGTCACATGACTTCACGTCACCACTGCTAAGCTAAAGGCAGCTAATGTTGGGCTATAAAGGAACTACAGCACGGTCACATGACTTCACGTCACCACCGCTAAGCTAAAGGAGGCTAATGTTGGGCTATAAGGAACTACAGCACGGACACATGACTTTACGTCGCCACCTCTAAGCTAAAGGTGGCTAATGTTGGGCTATAGGAACTACAGCACGGTCACATGACTTCACGTCACCACCGCTAAGCTAAAGGCGGCTAATGTTGGGCTATAAACTAACTTTGGCACGGTCACATGACTTCACGTCACCACCGCTAAGCTAAAGGCGGCTAATGTTGGGATATAAACTAACTTTAGCACGGTCACATGACTTCACTTTACTTCAGCTAGCCAGTAAACATGTATTATTCTAAACTGTGAGAAGTTTGAGATTTTTTTTTAAATATATTCTTTTAAAAGGGATAAAATACAGTCTGGACTGACCACTTTTCAGACAAATAAAATGACACATCTTTCACGATATATTTATGGTCACAAAGTGGGAGTGAGGAACAGAAATCTTGTGACAAAACTACAGCTCTGAAACTGAAAAGTAACAACACAGATCAGAAAATGAAGGATGACAGCTCTGAGTGCTTCTGCTTCTGACCTTTTTATTCAGCTGGATGTGAAAATTCCTTTCATGCGTTTTTTGTCGCCGTGAGTGCTTTTGGTTGTATTTCTAAACTTGACTGTTCTCTTTGGCTTTATCTGCACATATGATAAAAGGAGATAAAGCATATTCTTGGCGTCATGAAATCTTCTTATTGATTCACCATCTTTATATTTCTTTACAAATTAAATATGTGTTAATTCATTTTGAATATTGGGAACATAAAGCCTGGTAAAAGCTAAAACACTGCTAATGGAAATTAGTCCTTTTTGCCATTTACTGAATTGAATGGTGTTGCTACCAGACATGTCAAAACATGTTTTATTGCAACATATTTGGTAATTGTGAAGTGAACTTAAGTGATGCAGATTTGAGTGTTTTATTTGTGATTCCTTATTTTCCGCATTGCTAAGCTGGTCAAGATGTTTCCTTCCAATCAGCAAAATGTGTTAATTAAAGATATAGCCTGTGTGAACCAATTTTCTGTTCAGCCATTGACTGGTTGGCTAAAATGAAATTGACACAAATACTAATAATAATATAAAAATACTTACACATGGTTTACCTGCTTGAAATTAAATTGTGAGCATCAAATGAATCTTAGCGCAAGTTCAGGCAGGAAGACCTATCACTCCGTAGTGCACGTCATGGCAATACTCACTCCCTCCACTAGATGACAGGGAGCGCCACTCCTCAGCCAACCTATCACCTCCCTCCATTCACAAGCCTAATTATCGCACCTGTTAATCCCTCTATATACGCTCTCCCCTTTTCCATCAGCTGTCTTCCAGGTGTCAACGCGCAACCCTCCTCCACCCCTTCGCCTCCTGCTTTCAGCTCAGGGCCAAGCTCAACCTCCTCCCTTCCAACCGGACCTACCCACTTATCACCACCACCAGTGTCTAGACCCAGGGGGGTTCATCGGAAACGGTTCTTTCCCTTCCCGATTGATGTCCTACAAAACCTGGGCCTAATCGCCAAAACACATTTCATCCACCTGTTATAAACTGTCATCATTATGTTTCATTTATATAATGTGACCGATAATAAACGTGTATTCCATACATCACGTCTCTCCTGATTGAAGAACAGTCCTTCAGTTTTCGTCCTGTTGAAGCTGGAGCCCGAGGTAAAGATAGGAAAGGGGAAGTGGAGAACCAAAAAAAAATGGAGCCACTCAAATTGAATCCAAAATGAAATCTGATGAAACTAACCAAACCAAAAACACACTACATATATCTTATTCCTCCCAACTACGGTCAGAAGTGAACATCTTTCCACTCTTGAAACTTGATTGAAGCGACGCAGTCTGTGAATACATTTCAATCAGGAGATACGCATAAGATGATAAAAATGTGAATAGTACTCCTGGTTTGGAGTGGACTTCTGATAACGCCTGAAATAAAAGCTGGCGACAGAAAAGAGAAGACATTGAAAGGTTTTAAACCAAACCACTGACTGGTAGCTAAATGAATTCATGAATGGTTTGTTCTTTGGTTTTCAATGGACAAGTGTTTTAGGAACAATTAAAACAAGAATAGTTCAAGTAGACATCTAAGTTGCAGTGAAATATAAAAGCCCCACAGCAGCCGTTTACATTATACCCCGTGTGCTTTGTTCGGTATACAGACGGTATCATCTGTCCACTGCGTCTCCCACCAACCGCATTGATGCTATTCCATTCTTTATATCAAATTATGGATCCACATGAGCACAGAGGCCATCTCTTCAACATGACATTACATTAAGCTGTGTCTCGCTTTTCCTTCATTCTCTCTCGCTTCTCTGGGCAATCACTCTCTCAGATTACATTCAATGGTCCCATTATGAACGATGACAAGGCACCCAGAAGACCTGGCCCAAAGAACAGCTTCAATCATGGGGAAAAACTCACAGAGCAATGCAGTAAAACTCCTGTCTCTCTCAACTGAAATTAGTTTAGCCACCAAGTAAAGTGACAGATATTGGGAGAGCATCCTGGCATACAGCCTGGGGGCATATTGGCAATTGTGACTTTTAGTAAACCCACATCAGGCCTGTGTGTGTGTTCAGGAGGTTTGAACATCACTGTGTTGCTGCCGTGTAATCACAAGACAGCCTTTGATGTTTTCAGCCACGCAAGCTCTATTCACTAGGCGTGGCTATAAGGATGACAATGTTAGGCAATTGGTTACTAAAATTAATCACACCCATTAGCCTCCTTTAGCTTAGCGGTGGTGACGTGAAGTCATGTGACCGTGCTGTAGTTCCTTTATAGCCCAACATTAGCCACCTTTAGCTTAGCGGTGGTGACGTGAAGTCATGTGACCGTGCTGTAGTTCCTTTATAGCCCAACATTAGCCACCTTTAGCTTAGCGGTGGTGACGTGAAGTCATGTGACCGTGCTGTAGTTCCTTTATTGCCCAACATTAGCCTCCTTTAGCTTAGCGGTGGTGACGTGAAGTCATGTGACCGTGCTGTAGTTCCTTTATAGCCCAACATTAGCCTCCTTTAGCTTAGCGGTGGTGACGTGAAGTCATGTGACCGTGCTGTAGTTCCTTTATAGCCCAACATTAGCCTCCTTTAGCTTAGCGGTGGTGACGTGAAGTCATGTGACCGTGCTGTAGTTCCTTTATAGCCCAACATTAGCCTCCTTTAGCTTAGCGCTGGTGACGTGAAGTCATGTGACCGTGCTGTAGTTCCTTTATAGCCCAACATTAGCCTCCTTTAGCTTAGCGGTGGTGACGTGAAGTCATGTGACCGTGCTGTAGTTCCTTTATAGCCCAACATTAGCCTCCTTTAGCTTAGCGGTGGTGACGTGAAGTCATGTGACCGTGCTGTAGTTCCTTTATAGCCCAACATTAGCCGCCTTTAGCTTAGCGGTGGTGACGTGAAGTCATGTGACCGTGCTGTAGTTCCTTTATAGCCCAACATTAGCCTCCTTTAGCTTAGCCAACACTACTAAAAAAAGCAAATTGGTCAGATTGCCACAGGCGAAATAGAATAAAGAAAAAGAAAGAAGACTGAAAGTAATCATGTCATGAGCATGAATAAATACAATATCCATTTGGATATTTTGCAGCAGAAAAGTAGGCTTACCTCAAATAACTTTGGAACTCCTTCGACATTTATCACTTTTAGTAAAAGTATGCAAAACTAATGAGATTCCCTTCCGCCTCTGCTTTATGTAGTGTGTTATGCTATTGAGCAAATAACCATATGCGAACACGCGAAACCTCACCATGCCAACACTGATTTTTCTTAGAGCCCTGCGGTGTCGTAATAAAGTTACAGCTGCTGGAGTTGCTATTAAGCAATTTGTATTGCTTAAAAAGTTTGAAAATGTGTTATGTAATTATCAAAAGTGCGACAAAGAAAACTGACTCAACTCAAAAGATATAGCTCTTTTTTAGATGAGTGATTTTATTTGAATAGAAGACTGAAAAGTTCAAATGAACCGATTCTAGGTAATCTGCTTTAAATGGGGAGACATTTTAAAGGGAGAACAAAATGTCACCTAATGTATCATTATAGTAACTTCTGGTGCCAAAAAAGACAAATGCTGCATATTGAAACGGAACGAGGGCTTGATCTAATCCAATTACTTTTGGTTGGAGATGGCTGCTATTTTTAAACTGAGCCTCATCCCTTTGCCTGAGAAGATGGAATTTTGTTTACCAGTTTAGTGTTGCTGTGGGTTTTCAAATGAAATGTTTACATTCTTCTTCATGTGCAGGAAACGCTGACTTGATGGATAAAGATGAAAAACAGTCTTTCTCTCGGAGCCGGTCTGAAGCAGCTGCAGCTTTCCAATTAAAGGTAAAGCTGTGTTTTGGAAAGTTAGTGTGAAAGAAGGAGGGAGGAATCCCTTTGAAACAGCACATCTTCTTCCCCTGTCACAACACTTTCTGTCCCGTCATCAACACTTAGTTTTGGTTTCCCAAAAAGTCTCAGATGTGGGTTGTAATTAAAAGTAACAGCAGGTATCTTATGCTGACACAAATCAGTTTGATTTTAAGGTTGTTCTTTTTGTTGTTAAATATGATACTATAACGTGCCATATGGATTAGATTTGAAGCGCGTGTGTGAGCATGCATTCACAAGAAAAATACAAAAGCATTGCACACAATTTAAACCGATCAATGTCGTTTAATTAACAAAGATAATCAGGTGTGTTTGAGTCGATGAGTAGTGCAGGTGTCACCGTCAGATCAATCGACAGTAAAGAGAATACTTACTTCCGGGTGTAAAATCCTCCGTTATCCAATGGGACGCTCACATTGCCTTTAAGTGCCGCCGACACGGACCGATGCGGTGCTTCCCTGAGCGTCAAATACCAGCGCCGATGGGAATACATTGCAATCAGTTGAAAGCTCTTAGCGTCCGTTTATGAAGCTGAAGGAGCCTCGGCGCCTCGGGACCACGACCAAGCTCCTGGACGTCCAGGGAGTGAGACTGTGTTGGTGAGGGATGTCTAAAATGCATGATCTGTTTGTATTTTGAGCAAAACACATCATAGTAGAGGTGTAACGGTATACGTACCGAAATTATTCGGTACGGGCCCTTCGGTTCGGTTCACGTGTGTCCCGAAGTGTACCGAACGAATATAACGTTAAACGTAAACAATTGAGAACGTGAACAACTTCTTGGAAGTAATCTCAGGGAGTCGCAGCATTCGGAGTAATTTGCTCACATTGGGTTAAATGCGTCATAGAGCGAGCAAGTAATTTCATTGGACGAGAGGCATACTATGAAAGCTGGTCACAGGGATGCGTTCAAATGTAGTCAGTAATTTGAGGAACTGTCGAAATGGCGAACGCAGATAAAGTTGAGCTCGAAAATCCTCCAGCATCATTGAAGTCTCCGGTTTGGGAACATTTTGGTTTCGCAGTTACGCACAAGGATGACGGACAAAGACAGGTGGACCGAACCAAAGCTGTTTGTCGGCATTGTTCGACTACAATCATTTACGCGGCTGGCAATACATCAAGCTTGCACACTCATTTGAAAAGGCATCACCCGAACGTGAATATCACCGGTACCAAAAGAAAAAAGACTGAAGTGCAAACCCAACTCCCAAAGCTATTACAAACGCCAAATATCCTTATGTTGCCATGGTAGCAAAGCGCTACCTGGCTGTATCTGCTACCTCTGTCCCTAGCGAGACGGTGTTCTCCACGGCAGGAGACATTGTTAGTGCCAGCTGATCTGCCCTTTCGGCAAGCAATGTGGACAAGTTCATCTTTCTTTAAAAAAAAACATGAAAATACAATGACAAGCAAGTCCTAATGTCAGCTGGCTGCTTAGGAACAGTACAGACAAGTGTAAGAAATTAAAATCAATGTTTAATGTTGGAATTGGGTTTAAACATACAGTAATCTTAAAACGGTTTTATTGTGAAAGCATTTCCGGTTAGCATTCGCCTGTGGCTAAAGTTTATTTTGAAAAGCTATTCCGGAAGAGATCTCCGGAATAGCAAAAGCAAACTTGACTTCGGGTTTTAAGTAAAAACACGATTACAGCCGTTAAAATGCATTAAATAAAAAGTCAAGAAAGAGAGTATGAGGAGAAAAGGCGTGTGGAGTCATGCAATGAAGATACAACGTCTAAAATCCTCCGTTATGCTCAACATTGGACACCGAAGAGTCGACTGACAGCCCGTCCACACGGCAGCATTACAGAACATCTTGGAGCTGGGCGTGTCTGAAAGCTTGGGGATTTTTGACGAGCAACGCGACCAACAACCAATCACATGAACATCCCGCCCTCCCGACACACAAAGCAAAACACCCCGGATCTAAGATAACAATTAAATAAAGCAGTCATTTACATGGAAATAGAATGCTATGTTTGCATATAAACTAAGAAATGTGACATCAGAATATGTGCAGAAAGGAGTATGACATTGTGTGCATTAATGTACATATAGTCTGATGTGGCGGAGGTAAAGTGTCAGCGGGAAGGGCTATGATGAACATTTGAGATTCATGTCTATGGTGCTTTGTTATGCTACATTCCTGCTTGCTAGCAATGTTTAAACGAAGTAAACTGGATATAAACTCCCCAAACAGGCGAAAACCTACCAGTTTCACCCACTGTCTCTGCCCACCCTCCCTCCATGCCTGGTTCCTCCGGTTTGTATCCCGGTAAGTTATTAGCGACTGGTCTTAAAGAACCGGGTGATTTGCTACCGCAATAACTCATTTCTCTCCCAGCTTGCACGCGGTTTGATTGGCTAGCGCTTGTACTGTCAGATTTGCATAAACGTGTTTGATTGGCTGGCGCTTCCAGCTCAGCTTCAATCCTGAAAATCTTCGCTTTCCCACAATGCAGTTCGGCGAAAAGCGAGGCAAAGTGACGTCACCCCATTCAAAGTCAATGGGCGTTGGAAGAGTTTTTTAACGCTGCCGTGTGGACGGGCCGTGAGGGGGAGGTCGCCAGCCGGCACGTGAGGATATTTTTTTATATATCTGAGACTCATAATATATGCCTTAAAATAACATGATGCACTTTAAGAATGCATTCCTTCTATGTTTTTATTTGTTTCTCATTGAAAATAACCTTTTACATACATCAGTTGATTGTGTGATTGACTGTTACACATCCAAACCTTTATCCTCATGGAATAGCAAAGTGCATCTACAGTTTGCAACAGATACATTATACACATTTGACTTCACAATGAGTCGACTGTTGGCTACACAGTTTATAAAACACAGCAAAATGTAAATGTATTTACACAAATTAAAAAAAATTAACACATATTTTAACTATTTTACACCCATGACTTGCCAATAGTAGCAGGTGAAGTGTGAAATATTGCTTAACCCGTCACATAGTCATATTTAAAGCCATAAACTCCCAGCATGTCTCTGTAAGCAAGAGAAGAAAAGGAAAATAAATAAAAAATCTAATTCTACAGGAGGTATTTGTTTCAGTGCTGTCGGAGCAGACACGGTGGTGGCGGCTTAAAGCCCCCCTCCGCTCCACGCCGTGCGTTAGATGAGCCCGGTCAGATTAATAAGAGAAGGAGTTCAAAACACCGGAATAAAAGTTATAACAATAATCTGATTGTAATGCTAAAAAACATTAATACAGGTTACAGAGTGCTCTGGACTCCCAGTTCTACCGCCGTGCGATACAGGTATCGGGACCAGCCGGTCAGACACAGGGGGCATGAATAAACATCCGTATCTATAGACATATTTGGGGGCAGGGTTGTGTCGGTTGCTCCGCCCCCCCAAATCTCTAATTGGTCGATTTCACTCCTAAGCGAATCCGAGAGTCCGTGGGGAGGGGTTGTCGGTTGCTCACTCCCCTAGGTGTTCTCACTGGTTGGATTCACTTCGGGTCGGGCCCAATACAGCGAATCAGAGTTCTGGGAAAAAGTATTTTACTTCTGAACGGAGCGTGAGAGCCTCGGAAGTAAACGAGGACAGAGTCAATCTTTATCTTGCACCTGAATTCACTCCTTTACTTTCCCAAGGAATATTTCACACTCGGGGTGCAACAACTAATCGACTTAATCGATTACCAAATTAGTTGGCAACTAATTCAGTCGTCGATTCATTGGTGAAGTCATCACGTGTGTTCTACACCCACGTTAAGCTCCAACGTTACGTTAAAAACATGTCATATGTATTATTGCTACATAAACATTATATCACAGTCTAACCCCTAGTTTCCACCGGGTCCACCTGCGGCGCGTTACGGCTGCGCCGCGGTTTTGGTCGGTCTCCACCGGCGTCATACCCTACCGGGCGCGTTTCAGAAGCGGAGCGTCGTGCATGCCGGCTCGCAGTTCTTGTTGATTTGGGGGGGTGGGCCGGATGCTGTCACCGTTCCACTTCCTGCCCGACATTACCTTACGGCTGCGTCGCGTCGAAAAATAGACTTCAGTCCTATTTCAAGCGGAGGCCCAGCGGCGAGACGCTTCTGGGACGCTTCTGAGCCGTAACGCGGCGCGTCTGGTGGAATAGCACCCATTGGCTAGAGTGGCGCAGCCGCAACGCGCCCGTAACACGCCGCAAAGTTTCAGCTATTCGGTTTACAGTTCTGTCATCACATTATTTAATATGATTTGTTAAAACATTGTTGTTTCTTTTAATGTAAAATAATACATGTTCACTTCAATACGGTTTAGAATAATGTGTGTTAGTGCGTGGGAGAGCAAAATGCTCTTATATATCTTAAACAATGACATATTGAGTAAAGAATAAAGCATACTCCCACACACACATATGCCGGTACAGACATGTAGGCGCTGCCATCTGTAATATCTCCAGTTGTTAATTAACAGCGCTCTGCTGCGTAAACACACTCCTCTCTAGTTCTGCGGCTCACGAGGATCATTTCCTCGTGAGATGAAGACACCGAGAGCGAGCAGGAATAACGCTTGCTCTGAATAAAACACCTCTATTGAAATGTTTCCCAACAGAAATAGACACAATGGAGAGACGCAGAAACCAGACTGTTGCCCTGAACTCAATACTGCTCGCAGAAAGCTCACAGAACAAGTTGTGTAGGAAGTTGTATTTGTTTTGCAAAGGAAGAAATAAGGGCAATCACACATTTTAAAACAAATGTTTTTGGATGGATATCCTCGTGGATTAATCTTCCTATTATACACACATGCATTTCCAGACATTTGGACTACCTATGTTGCAAATGGATTATCTTTTCAATTTACACACGGCATCTATTGCACGTCTGTCCGTCCTGGGAGAGGGATCCCTCCTCTGCTGCTCTCCCTGAGGTTTCTCCCATGTTCCCTTTAACTGTGAGTTTTCTCCGGGAGTTTTTCCTTGTACGATGTGAGGGTCTAAGGACAGAGGGTCTAAGGACAGAGGGTCTAAGGACAGAGGGTCTAAGGACAGAGGGTCTAAGGACAGAGGGTGTCGTATTGTCATACTGATATTCTGTACACACTGTGAAGTCCACTGAGACAAATGTAACATTGTTATATTGGGCTATAAATAAACATTGATTGATTGAAATGTGGATTTGTCGAAGACGACGGATAAAAGCTGAACGAGTAAAAGGTTAATACGGTGAAGTCTGTATACTCATCGTTTTCATTACAAAGCGCCTTTCGTAGTCGATCATTCTTTAAAAGCAAATCAAACCAAAGTCTCCAACACAGCTCGATGGATCTCAGTCTTTAATGTTTCTTTCTTTTACTGTTTCTACGACAAAGTGTTTCAATCACCTGTGAAGACGCAACCCTCACAAACAAAATGCATCGTCCCATTTATATCTAAAACAATGTCTGCCGGCACCTTCCCTGATCTGAGTGCCTGGGAGCGCCTCGCTGTGAAGAATAGCGATGCTTAAAAAGCGGGCCATCAAACTTCTCTTTAACTAAATCAAGGCTGACAAACAAATGAAAAGGCGAGCTCTTAATAGTTCTGTTCAGACGGGCAGCGATGAGAAAGTCAGCCGTTATTAAACTCTAAAAGGCACCGGAGTCAGCTGTCACGAGTTCTGCTGATGGTGACGGACGATAACGGCTTCTCACTTCAAGGCGTCGCATTAAAGGAGGATTTACCGCCGACATCGGTTAAAAGCTCCGTGGCTCGATGTTTTAAATGTTGATATGAAGTTTTACTGTTATTGGTTTCATCTTATTCCACTAAGTGACACCCAATCGAAACCAGAGAGAACATAATATACAGGTTAGCTAATGTCGTAGAAGAAAACACGTTTATTAAACCTTGGTTCGAAGCTCTGAATATTTATTAGAACAAGTTCCCTGGAGGTCCAACGATCAGCAGCTTGGACATTTGGACAATGAGTGTATTCTTTTCTTATTCATTTAGATCTTAATATATTCTTTCCGTTTATGTATTAGTACCGAATTAAATATTCGGAGAAAAACCTTGATTTACTGCGAGCCACACCCGTGATATGAGGAAGGGGCGGGACTGAGCGTGAGGAGGAAATTGTCTCCAGAAATGAACGGGGAATCGGGACAGTCTTTGACCTCACTGATCATTTTGTTTATTTAAATATTTAAGTACCGTACTTTTCGGACTATAAGCCGCGACTTTTTCCCCCATTTTTGTGTGCAGCTAACGGCCACTAGGGAACCTCCTAAATCTATGGATTTTACAGGTAAAATTAACCACCTTTAACGCTATGGGCTCTAGGACCGGGCCGCGCCCGCCACCTTTAAGCGGCGGGCTCCAGTAGGAAAAGCTGGAGGCCGGAAAAGAGCGAGACAGGTAGCGCGCCAAAGTAAAAGTGGAACGGAGAGACAGAACGAGAGCAAGACAGACGGACCATTTAGCTGCTGCACCGTATATGCAGGTGCGCTTTATAGTCCGGAAAGTACGGTAAATAAATCGGCCGAGGAAGGCAAAGAAATCAGCGCCTACAGAGCTTCATTTGGATGGTTTGTAACGTGTGAAGAAGAAGCGGATCCCTGTTGACGTGGCACCGCTTCAGATATGCCCACAAGAATGGGCCACGACGAGCAGCTTGGACATTCCCCATGATAAGGTCCGGTAGATAGTGATGTTACGTATTGCGCCGAGGCTTCGGAGCGTGTGTCGAGTAATCCCCGAAGCTTTTTGTGAAGCTTGTATCGTTTTGGGCAAAGTGACGTCATCGATGACAAACGAAGCCTCGCTGCCTGTTGATACCACGCGACTGCTTCAGGAAGCGATTCAGATCGGTTGAACCGTTGAACCACAACGCTCATAATACCCATGGATGTTAGAACCATATTACCCCTCGTGTACCCGGGCCCGGTGACACGAAGGAATTAAGAGAGCTCAGACCCTCACTCATATAGAGGTCGGAACATGTCATACATAGATACAAGCATAAATAAATGTGGGAATAAAAACATGAATAAATAAATGAATAAATACAGGAATAAATATGTTTCAGTGTTTTCAGGGAGCTTCAGTGTGTGTGCTGCGGCTCAGCTGGAAAGCAGTTGACTCATGACGGCAGGGTCCCTGGTTCAATGACTGAACAATACCTATTTTCTGTTGTTTATAAAAGCTACAGCTAAATGAGATAATTAATAAATGTATTCTTTGATATGGTTTAGCCTTTCTCCGGCTACAACATGGTTAAGTTTATGAATATTATCAAGGATTATAAATCCCTCTTTGCAATGTTTACCAGCCTCCTTAGGCTTTTCAATCACAATCATTCAACTGGAATAAATACAATATTGTTAACATGAAAATATGATTTAATGTTCGTTGTTTAGAGTTATTCTAAGGCTTTACTCAATGGGAACTCGGTATGAGAGAGCACACTGTTGAGATGTCCAATCTGCCTGTTGTACACACTTTGACCAGCAGGGGGTTTGTGTTCAGATGAAGCCCACGATGAAGCCTCATGAACCAATTGGCTCGAAAGCTTCAAAGCTTCATAAGGCTTCATCTCGCCATCACTAATGTTTACTTAATGTTTACACGCTACAGTCACTTATGTCTAGTCTCGCCCTGTACTGTCCGTCATTGCACTCCCTGTTCCTTCTCGTTTCAGAGCCCTTTACTTCCTGCCATTGTGTGATTTCCCACCTGTGTCTTGTTGGCCCCACCCTTGATTGTTGCCACGTGTCTCATCAAGCCTTCTATAAATAGTCCTTGTCTTTCTTTGTCTTAGGCCAGTCGGTCTTGCTTCAGATCATGTCAAGACAGCCGGCGGTTTCCAAGCCAAGAACTTTATTTTGTTTTTACCGAAAGCCACGTCTGTTTAGTCTTGCATTTCGTTGCCTTTGCCACGTTGTTAGTCAACACTCGAGATGTAGGTGAAAGAAGAAAGATGCTATAATTCATCATGAGTTTCCAAATCATTAAAAATAATTGCAGCTTTCCAACATTCAGTAAAGGTTATTTGTTTGCAAAAGCTGCTATTTTCTATTCGATGTTTCCTTGTCCTTTAGGAAGCCACACATTATGGGCCAGCGCTCATTGACCCGTGTTTTGTGTTTACGCCTTCTGGCTTTATTGTGTAAGATCTCATTTTCTGGCACAATGGAGAAGCTCAAAGGACTCGAGAGATGAAAGACAACAACACTGGTTAAATTCGATGTGGCTTTTTAAGATGAGAATCTTTAAAGACTGCCTTTTGAGTTAATTTCATGCCATGTGTTAAGTTGTTATTTCTAACAAAACAGAATTGATCATTGCGTTAATAAGGACGCTGATACTTTCCATTTGTCCAGACCTTCGAATCCACTCACTCTTTTTTCAGATTTGTTTGGCACTATGACATTGAACAGCCTGTGAGGAATGACGATTATTATCAAGGGGTGGGACTAACACTAACATGTCGGGCTGTGAGCTGCAGTGAGCACTTCCTTAATGTTTCAACATCTTTACTTGGGTGCTTTCTACTCTTCAACAATATGTGTTCACCTAAATTGTCATAAAATGCAGGGAGATGCATTGGTCTTAAGTGATTTGGTCGGGGAAATATAACCATAACCCCCTAGAAAATCGATTCACATTGACAATATTGTTTGATATCAGGATACTGATAGATGTCAGACTTGTTTAAGTCAACCCGATATCACGGCAAGACGTGAACGTGTGACGATGTACCACGCTGGGAGACGTGAAGATGTCACGATTTCATCCCTTCAAACGTGACAGTTACACGGTATTGTTAACCATTGGAGAAATACCCGGAAATGCCAAGCCGACGGCCGGTTGTTATTGTCAATATTAATATAATAATAATTTATTTTTTAATAGTCACACTCGATTACGTCAATTTTCTTGTTACCCCAGCTGGTCGACACCTCTTTGAGCAGAAACAAAGGCTACATTAATGTATTAAATCGATGTTAATCCATGCGTGTGGATATGGAATTAACGGACGTGACGTTGTGCGATTGGGTTGCCAGGCAACAGCTTCGGTTCATGTTAATTTACAAACTCTTCAACTACAACCGTAGTTATATTTAAAAACATGTTGGAAGGCCTCACGAAATACTTTAATGCAAATTAAAATGTAAATGTATCTTAAGCTCGATGGTTTAGCCGCAATGCATGCTGGGATTTGGGGTTTATGTGAAATCTGAAAACTTTTTTTAAAAACAAAATAATACTTTATTCCGAGTGTGCTTGCTTTTCTCTTTGAAAGTCATCACATAACGGCATTGTAATACACGGTTCGGCTGCATTAAGTATTACATATCTGCCGTAATTCTCTATGTATAGAGCCCTGCTGAGAAGACTTCTAGACAAGCAGGAAGAACTGCCGCCAAAACTGAAAACGTGACGTGGATCATAAATATATCAGCAATTAAACAACATCTTCCATTTCTTTTCACACAATGCGTCTCCTTGCAGTCTCAACACTAATTCGGCTCACTTTTATATCTGATCCAATTGGTAGATAGGCTGTATTTACACCATAACGGTGCACAGCTGATAGAAAGGGACACCTAGTGGTTAAAGCACGTTATTGAATTTCATTATTTATTATTAGATAGCCAATCAGAGACAGGTTCTGGATATTGATGAAAAACTGTATAATAGGGTACCTCTAAGAAGCTTCAAACTTAACGCAACGATTAGTGAAAAACCAGACAGTCGATGGGAAGATACACGTGGGCGTAAACGGAACGGAAATAAACGTCTTAACTCGACTGGAGAATGTATGCTTTTTCGAGGCTCAGAAACACAAAGAGAACAAACGAATGCATCAGACTCAGCTGTCCCACCAACACAGGCACATTCTGCACCAAACCAGTTTCAACGTCCCTGCAGTCAACGTCTGCTCAGTCTGGTGTGTGTGCGAAATAAACAGACTGGGCAAATATTTCAGTGGTCAAATGTACCCACGATTCACTCAAAGTCAAAACCCACACAAAGTAGGACCGTCCTTGTAGAAGACTGGATCTTCTGAGATTTACGTGTTTACTAAGATAAGCCATTTTCCAACAACTTAAATAGTCACAGATATTAACTAACATTATGTCCAGTTATTGACTCTTAAGACAGCGTGTCCCCTGATTTTTCAAAAATTAAACTATGGTTATATAACTGTACGGTTTGGCTGTCTGCATCTGGTGTGATTCATAAAAGTCCATCTTGTCTTATCTAATTGAAACATCGCTCTTGGTTTTGTTTTATGTATGTCATTGTTTCACACAGCACCCATCAGGCCTTGTGTCTTATGTTGAGAGCACTACTGTTTCCATCCCTTTTACATGTCACTAAAACCAACTTGACTTTTACTTTAACGAGCTCGGACGTCACAGTAGTGACAACTGAAGGAAGGTGAGTTAAAAAAAACTAGAACATTCAGAGAAATGTTGAGTGACTGAAATGTGGCTGTCCCGATGCACTTAGCCCCGCTGAATAAGCATTAGTTGTATTGTTAAGTACAACAACGAATATCCATTAATTTTAGCTGACTTTTAACAACCACATTTTTGGATTCTTGCACCACATTCCTCCATCGTTTCTGAACGTCTTTAGATTACCACTGGATGTAGTTAACGACCACAGGTTTGTTTTACAGCTCTCTTCTCCCTTAACGAGCTCTCCGATACACACCCATTATAAAATGTGTGACATTTTCACAAAACGTAAGCTGCGACTACGTGAGAACCGTACTAGCTATCAAAAAATATTCAACTAGTCTAATAATGTCCATAGTCTCGCGAACCGTTTAAACTTGTAATTTTTGTTCTACGTTAAAGTGTGTGGAATCTGTATGCGGTCAAAGTGGGGTGTTTTTGAGCTCTGTTCAAATGGATTTCCCATTCATTCCTATGGGGTTGCAGTTTTCTGCGATGTGCGTGAAATTGGCGAATCTCTTAAAGATATAGCAACCCGATCCCGGTCATTCTGCGTGTTTCGTGTGAATGCTGCCGGCGGAGTAGCATGACAACATTTGTGGCGTAAGAAGGAGAATAAGATGAGATGCTGAATACTAGACTGTGTGGCTTCGCCAGTCACACAGAATAAGTTAGAGATGGAAAAAGAGAGGCCTATACACAGTGGATGAAAAGTGTAAATGTGAGCAGAACAATGTATAGTTGATTTGTTACGAAAAGAGATGAAAGTGAAGCAAGCGGTTCAAAGAAAGGGCAAGATTGAAATATATGAAGGTTACGAGCAGGAAGCCATCCATCATTGTGCTGTGTATTTCTCTGGGGACAGCACCACGTTAAGGAACTGTTCAATATATAATATGAGTATCTGTTTGATACGTTACAGAAGGGGTGTCTACAAAGGGCTGGGCCAATCAGAGATGAGGTATTGCCTTATAGATTAAGTTAGCAAAATCAAATGTAGGTCAATTGTGCTTGATACTTGAACATCCATCCATCTTCTCCCGCTTATCCGTGGTCGGGTCGCGGGGGTAGCGGTTCCAGCAGAGAGCCCCAATCTTTCTTTTCCCTGGCGACATCAACCAAGTATATTGATACTTGAATATGCTTAAGAAAAAGAACAGCCATACATCAGCCTTTCATTTATTTTGTCGGCAGCTCATCCCTTAAAACAGAAGCCTCAGATTGCTTATCATAAGGGGAAATATTAAGATTAAGTTATTGGGCTTTTTCTCATGAACTAAGATTTGTTAGAGAATGTTTTCAACTTGAAATGACGGAATGGATTTGACATTGGGCTTATTAACACATGAATGCTACTGTGTAATATACATTGACATATATATATATATTGTGGAAATTGATGTGAGATATTGTACCAACGAAGGGTGTTACATTTAAAATGGCAAAGTCTTGTTGCAATTTCCAGACACTAAAAGAGGTCCTTTGAGTTTCAATAGTAGCAGTTAAGTGAATACTGTTCAAACAATACCTGTGTTTGTGTTTTATAGTGATTTCTCTGTTTTATCCTTTCGTCTATGTGAGGACTAAAATGGCGGTAGACAAAGGGCTGTAAACTTAGGGGTTTTATTACTGTGGGGGAGGTGAAGATATGCAGGACGGGGCCTTTGGTGGAGAGAGTATATTCTGTTTGAGATCTCTGGCAGGCCATGTTTAAGGAAGTCTACATATCTTTAATGGTATATGTGTGAGTTTATACATTCCTGTGTGTTAATAGTTGAAGGAACAAAAGGTACATTTTTCCTCTCAAATATAGAGAGGTTTTTTATAGATTTCTGAAACAATGTTCCCTTTTTCTTAAAAGTAGATGAGCGCAATAGTCTTTTCTTTGACTGTTTACCTGTTTATCAAAAGAGTGTTTTGAGCTATTTGTGAAGAAGGAAGATGCAGAATTAATGGTGATTTCTGTTTGGAGTGTAAAGATTATCCCTGAGAATGTTTTCTGGGTGAAACCATCGGTAGGCTTTGCAGATGGGGAGGGATATTTCCCCTGATTTTAATGAGGTGCAGCATGCAGGCCTTCCCAACACCTGTGGCTTTCAAAGCTGCCAGACGCTGATTTCCCTGTGAGATAGCGTTTTGGGATCTCCCCAATGCAACGCCACCCCTTCTTTGTATTAGGGAAATGTTTTCTGGTTGTTGGGGCTCTCTCTTCATGCGCTGACAAGACGATGGGATGTCCGCAGTGCGTGAATAAGGGCGGGAGTACTCCACACGTTGCTTATATGATTCTTTGAATTGTATAGTAATGTATTATATTATATCGTGTTGCATTATTACTACTTTGTTTAATTAAAACGGATTATTGTTTAACTGGTATCCTGGTGTCTTCTAATTCCCTCCCTGTTATGATTTCAAGCAGGACTCGTCAAAACAACACGCGGTGAGGAGTTGGGTTGAAAAAACCCCGATCTCGCTACAATATATATATATATATATATATACACACACAGAAGTACACTATAAGACAAGTTTCATGTTTGGGCCATATTCCATTATGGTTTTTTAATTTGCTGAGGGCCGATTTAAAGATGGACCCCTGCGTTCCAGCATCAGTTGATATGCAGATGCCACCGATGCGTTTCTTGACGATGAAACTGTTTTTTTCCCCCTACTAACATTGAAGACACATGAATTTCTCCGGCTCACTGCATGCTTGTGATGTCGTGCCTTTGAATGTAACCTACGCTCCCTCGCCTTCCCCCAACTACATCACCCAGTTGTTCGATAAAAAGCAGCGGCGTGTTTAATCTTCAAAGTAATCTCTAAAAACTTCTCAGCCTCAGAGCTGGTGTGACGCCCCCCCTAATTCCCGAGATAAAGAACAAAGCCGAGCGGATGAGAGTCTTTGCATGGCTAATGGAATAAGATGCGTTTTTGCCGAGTATCCAAAATTGAGCTTGACACTTTAAAGCTGCCGTGCAAATGAGGGCATCTATACTGACACTATCAAACGGCTAATCCTACTAGAGCAGAAGGTAATGGAGCGGTGCAGGGGTGACGTATGTACCCGGAAGGAAGTGGCTGGTTCCCTCGACAAAAAAAGCAACGGGATTCCTCCATAGGATTTTGGAAAATAGCTCGAAATAAGGTCTGTGGAAAACCTGTTTTATAAATCTCCACATGTCTACTTATCATTATCTAATCATAAATCTAGTCGCCAGAAGCTAAATGCTAACGTTATGCTATAAAGGAGCTACAGCTGCTTCAACGCCACGGCGACTTAAGATCCATATTCAAACATACAGATTCTAAACTGTACGAGTTGAAGCCTTTGTTTGAACACTTTGAAGGAGGCAGGGACTTGCTTTCAAGCAGAACAGAAACAGAGTGTTTACGTGTTCGGCGTAATGACGTACAACGGCCTCCACGACTTCTGGAGTCCTATCCAGCCACTTAGTAACAACCGTCGTTTCTCAGACACGTCCACTCTACAGATTTAATGCCGTAGAACAAAACGTGATGCGTCTCTTCAATGCGTCTCAACCTCAGACCTTAGTTCCAGTTATTTCCAAAATCCTATGGATCCCATTGGCTCTGAGACGAGGGAACAGGAAGTAGTATAATGTTAACTCACTTCCTGGTGTTAGGACTCGTACCCGCGCCGCTCTATATGCAGAACACAATCAGCCGAACCTGATCATAATTACCCGTTAAGCCGATAAGGAAGAACAGTGCGTAAATCTCTTTCGTCTCTTTCATAATTACATATCAAGAGACAGGAAAAGCCAGAAGGTGAGAATAAATCCAGGAGACATTAAACCAAATTACAGCTCACATGAAAGCATATGCAAAAGCCACCCGAGCTGTAGGTTAAATATGTTATCCAATGTAGCGTACAGAATTCGCCCTCTGAGGTGATTTCTGTTTGCGTCTGCCTCGTTAGTTTCAGACACACGTCCATAGCTTTAATTAAAAGCCACTTATTAACAAAACAAAGCAAAGCACTGCTTAGTCTCGCTTTGTTTGCATCTGGATGATTTAAAGCAAAAGCAGTGTGGCTAATAACGGATCACTAAAGACCGATCTTATGCACACTGGACTAACTGTATGTATGTAGAGTAAAAAATGCAGAGAATATTAAAACTTGACGATTTCCTCTGAGGACCTTCTTTCCTCGTCATGCATCACTGGTCTTTTTAATTAGCGCAGCGGAGGTTCGTCATCCGCGTGAACATCACAGATTTAATCCGATACCTGGGGGCCAGATGTGTGAAATATGAAATATGTAAATGCGCTCAAAGTATCCATTAAATTATCCAAGCTCCAAATAGAAACCACTGACTTATAATTACTGTCTCTAATGGGAGAAGACGGCGTTGTAATGACCGTCAGGTTCAGGTTATCTGTTTGTATAGTTTGCAGTAGAAAGAGAAGGTTTCCATTTTTTTGACACGCGTTTTTAAAACACCCCAGGCTTCAGCACATTTAAAAACCATGAGAACAAACGTGAAATAGCCATAAAGAAAATATAATTGAGATGTTTTCACCAAAGGAAAAACATAAATAATTGCGTTAAAACACAAAATAGGCGTAAATTCATACATTGATTACATGTGTTTACCACAAGAACAAACAAATAAATAAATACATGAATATGTATTCAAGTTGAATGCATACAAACAAAAGTCAAATCTCTAACGTGAAACTTAAAACACGTGTAACTCCCAAAGAACGAGAGCATCAAAGGATATTACCAGAAATGTTTTAATTATCACTTTTAAAATATAATAATTGTTGGGGAATAATTTGCTTAGGTATTCAACCTTTGACACAGTTCATAGTTTTCTCTTCCACTGTCTCCTTTCCCACGGCACAGGTCTCCGGCCTTGGGTATTGCTGCTATCTCTCTTGAGGGGGAGGAGCAGCTTGGGTATTGCTGCTATCTCTCTTGAGGGGGAGGAGCAGCTTGGGTATTGCTGCTATCTCTCTTGAGGGGGAGGAGCTTGGGTATTGCTGCAATCTCTCTTAAGGAGGAGCAGCTTGGGTATTGCTGCTATCTCTCTTGAGGGGGAGGAGCTTGGGTATTGCTGCTATCTCTCTTGAGGGGGAGGAGCTTGGGTATTGCTGCTATCTCTCTTGAGGGGGAGGAGCTTGGGTATTGCTGCTATCTCTCTTGAGGGGGAGGAGCTTGGGTATTGCTGCTATTTCTCTTGAGGGGGAGGAGCTTGGGTATTGCTGCTATTTCTCAAGGGGGAGGAGCTTGGGTATTGCTGCTATTTCTCAAGGGGGAGGAGCTTGGGTATTGCTGCTATTTCTCAAGGGGGAGGAGCTTGGGTATCTCTCTTAAGGGGGAGGAGCTTGGGTATTGCTGCTTCCCCTCTTGAGGGGGAGGAGCTTGGGTATTGCTGCTTCCTCTCTTGAGGGGGAGGAGCTTGGGTATTGCTGCTACCTCTCTTGAGGGGGAGGAGCTTGGATATTGCTGCTTCCCCTCTTGAGGGGGAGGAGCTTGGGTATTGCTGCTTCCTCTCTTGAGGGGGAGGAGCTTGGGTATTGCTGCTACCTCTCTTGAGGGGGAGGAGCTTGGGTATCTCTCTTAAGGGGGAGGAGCTTGGGTATCTCTCTTAAGGGGGAGGAGCTTGGGTATTGCTGCTATCTCTCTTAAGGGGGAGGAGCTTGGGTATCTCTATTAAGGGGGAGGAGCTTGGGTATCTCTCTTAAGGGGGAGGAGCTTGGGTATCTCTCTTGAGGGGGAGGAGCTTGGGTATCTCTCTTAAGGGGGAGGAGCTTGGGTATCTCTCTTAAGGGGGAGGAGCTTGGGTATTGCTGCTATCTCTCTTGAGGGGGAGGAGCTTGGATATTGCTGCTATCTCTCTTGAAGAGCAACGTGCAGGTTAGAGACACCAGTATGTATACACTAACTACAGTGACATATGGCGTAGTTTTTGCAAGATATTTTTAATTCCGCATAATAAAAGACCACCAGTGTGTAGGGGTGGGTATCATTTAAATGTATCGATTCCCCCGTTTAAATTCCAAAAATTGTAAAAGAAAGGGGTCAAACTTTTAGATAACAAAAGTATCTTTATTCTTTTAAGCTTTGTGACGAAGGTGGCTTCGTCACTATGGACTGACGGCTTCAGGCCGGGTAATATGGCACTTTGTTAGCGTATATGTTGTCTGTGGCTGATGACGGTGTGCACCTGGTGTCCTGTGGTGTCTCCTCCCCCCTCACCTGTGTCTTGTTGTCATGATTGGAGTGTGGGTATTTAGGCTCAGTTTCCCTGTCTGTTGAGAGGGCTACAAATACAAATGTATTGCACAATAGCTGTGCTTTATTTTAACTGAGCTATGCCTCCCTTTAGACTTAGAGCATTTACCGCGACCCATCTTTGGTGTTATGAAGTGACTGAGCTCGTGAACTGTCTACGGGAGCCTCGCTGCGGGGAAACTGTGGACCTCTGTCGCCGCAACTTACATGATGCCGTTTAAAAAAAATTAAGGGCGGTGCCGGCCGTTCTGTGATTCTCCAGAACACACAGATGGCCAGTCCGCCCTTACCCTGCTGTATTCCACCGGGTCACCGTGGCGCAGACGGACCCGGTGGAATACAGGGTCTACCGCGTTCAGGAACCGATAAGCAGAACCGAAAAGGTGTATTTTGTACGGGTACCCGGTACCCGGCATTTTCTTATCGGTTCCCAACCCTACCCGTGTGTGACGTCACATGGAGGAGAGCGGCCGGTCTAACTAGTTTTGACACAGAAGAGGTTGAAAATGTATATGACGGATGAGAACGTACAGTGGCCATACCCTGCTCGAGTTTGTGACACAGTGAAGACTCAGAGAAGATCCTCGAGTCATGGACTGACCCAGGCCACTTTGCATCAAGGCTGGTGATGAGACACCTGTGGCCTGCAAAAGCATGTGGGGCTAACAAGCCTACTTCCACAATAAGAGCATCTCGTCAGTTTAGAATCAGTGCTCATTTGAAATGAGTCCATGTTAGAGAGAAAGATATTTAAATGTGTGATTTCCTTTAATCACCCAGACTCCAACGTGTAAGATGTACCTGAATGCTGAGGCTGTGGAAGGATTTGCGATTCACATAGTCGCCTTCATTATCTCCCAGGCACGCAGAGATCGGTACGCGTGTGCAGTCGATACAGCAAAGCACCCTGGGAAGTAGGTCGCATTTATTATACAACAATCACATATCCATACCTGCCATGCTGTAAAACCCTCCTTGATGTGCCAGGAAACACAACAAAGGACTCTGCGAGCCCTGTCAGCAGTGATGTACCTGAACGCGTTAATATTTTGGGCGAACGTGAACTGAACGTACTGTATTTCCGCTAGATGAACGTAATTGAGAACGCGTTCATTCTCAGCGCTGTATAACGGCGTTCAAAAGTGCGTTCATTCTCAGCACTGTATTATAACGGCGTTCAAACGTGTGCCAGATTTCATGCCTTTCAGCCGAAAACCCAGTTAGAAGCACACCGTGAACAGGCTTCAAAATAATGCGGAAAACCACCCAATCTGGCAACAGCAAGCTGCCTGTGACGCGTACGCGCCTGTCACCCCTGGCTGTCGCACTAAAATATATAATCAGACTCCTCACAACAAACAATGTGGAACCGCGGAACCGGCGAGCATTGAATAATGAATGAATTAGTATGGACGAAGCCGAGAGCAGCTGCAGCAGCACTCGCTCAGAGTGAGACTCTACGGCAGGGGTGGGGAACCTCCGGCCCCCGGGCCATATACGGCCCGCGAGACAATTTGGTACGGCCCTCGATGTCATTTATGAACACACGCAAAAATGAAAGAAATCTAGACCGCAAACAAATGAGTGCCTGTTTTTCCTGGCCAAGGTCAGGGTCCTTGAACACAACACGAGCCTGACGATGGACGATGGACCCGTCTCGACTGACAGGAGACGGAGAGCAGCAGAACGCCACTCCAGCACTTCAGAAATGGCAGTACCGATAAGTCCATACACATGCCGCAGTTTCTGCGTGTCTGTGTCTCTAGCTGAAAGCCCAGTGGCATCTGCTCCTCTGTCACACTGATCAGACAGACAATAACTGTGTTGCTATCATTAGCATCTGGTTAGCTAGCTATGCTGACGAATAGAACAAGCTTTTTCTACAACCAGTGAGGTGAAGGCACATCTTTATATGATCATTATAGTTATACAAAAACAAGAGAATAAAGTAAACAGGTATAAACATACTATGTGACAGTTATTAATAAAGAAGAATCCAGTTTGAAAGGGGAGTGATTTGTCAAATATCCATAAAGTACAAGAAAATCTGCTTCCAGTTGTGTTTGGGTGTTGAGAGATGTTTCCATAGATCTCCTCATGTTGCTCTCAAAGTGCACCAGATTGATGCTTTTAACTTCAACATTTAAAAAAAACATCTTCCCAGGGGAGCATGCCCCCGGACCCCCCTAGAGGAGGTTAGGTTCCCCCCCCCCACTTAAATCATGTTCACATGGATAGGAAACTAAATACATTTGCACACATCTTGTGTCCATATCTTTCTGTTTTGGTGGTCACGCCACACCGTGCACGTGCATGCATACGCGAGTCATGGTGAGAGAGGTTGCTTTTTCTTTGCACAGAATGAAATGAGTGGGCTGTGATTTTAGTTTTTTTAAGCAGAGGTCAATAACGTGTACGGCCCTCTGAGGATATTGTAAAAATTGAAATGGCCCTTTGAGAGGAAAAAGGTTCCCCACCCCTGCTCTACGGCGTCGGCGTATGAGCATTTTACGTTAAAGTCAGTACTGACTCAGACGGAAAAAATCAAACGTTTACCCGTAAACTGTGTCCGCCCGGTTTGAAAAAGCAAGTCCGTACATCGACAACAAACCTTAAACGGCACATTGAGAATAAGCACACGACTAGCCTTTCACGGTATGTGCGAGTGGCGAATAAAAAGGAGAGCCACAACAGATCCACTACCACCCAAACCCATTAACATCGGACAGGAGACAAACAATAGCTCGCAGCAACGTATTGGAAAAATAACTATAAACTATAAATTAGTTCGTTTTTGAAACCATGAACTTTAGTTCAACATTTTGAATTATGAACTGTGAACTGAACTTTCCCAACACTGCCTGTCAGAGTATGTGACCTTAAGAATAGCTCTGCAGACTGCATTCTTGCTGAGGTTCTCTGTATCCCCACAGCATAGAGAAAACTACCGGTTGCAAAGTAATATATAGTCTGCGGCACAGTAAGTGCACAACTCCGACGTGTGGCATTAGCAATATATGGCTGGAGGAGCTGACACAGATAAGTCAGCCCTTCTCACCTGTATCTTTCATACAAGTGCTCTTCAGAGGAAGCCAAAGGGTTTAGTCTTTCCCTCACACTCTGAGCTCCACAGTGTCGTCCACAAATGGCAACGTCATGTTCAGAGATTTCATTGGTCGATAGGCGGAGCTTTTATAGACTGATCTCTTAGCCCGCAACCTAACCTGGTCCGGAGCAGGTTTGCCGCTCAGCATAAGTTACCATGGAGACCAGCGTCGTAGGACCGGAAACCCTGAAGTTAGCTGGCTAAGAGAACATCCGGCTTCGTAGTACAGGCCTCGAGTCTCTGAGTCCTGACTCCCATTGCTTCAGAAGTTTCCCCCACAATAATAATAACAATAATAAATCCTTACATTTCAGCGCTTTTCATATAATATAATAAACTGTAACGATGCACTGAAATATTGTACAAGTCTATCTAAAATGAAAGTATTATTTATCATTAATGGTTATGAACAGGACCTGTAAATTCCCATTTGTTGTTATTTCTTGTAATTGTAAAAAGTACATCTGAACATTATTATTATTTTTTTTTGGTACTTTGTTATAATTATTAATCTGAGTGAAAAAAAGAGATATATATATATATAGTTATATTTTTTTGTTTCTGACATGTTCAATAAATTGACTAAACTAAACATATTACACATCAGAAATGTAAAAGTGAATACTGTGGACAATATCCAATATTATATAATTATACATTAAAGTCCAAATGTTGTTGTATCTAGAAACGGATAGTAGACACACCCAGTTTGTCGATGATAACGCCACTGAATAAACCCCCCTGTTTAATGAGTGTTGTTGTTCCTAGAGGCTCACGGATGTGCCGTCTGTGCCGTCTTCATGCGACTGGCTCCACCTCTCACCCGAGGGAATCCACTTGACTGATTAGCCACAGAGAATTAATCAAAGTAACAAGCTGGGGAGTCCTGTGGCGCCGCCAGACTCTGCCTTCATCTGGAGGACTGAGGACGTCCACGGAGAGATCACCAACCCTTACCAGATGGTTACATGCGAGGCACCGAGGAGCTTGTCAACAAAAAGCACAACAGTGATAGGAAACATCTTTGGATAAAAGGAGGTTGGAAACTGAAGGTGTCCGTTTTAAAGAATGCAAAATAGAGAAAATTAAATCTATGTGGAGTGATCAGGAGAATGTGTCCGTCTCCTCGGCGGATAAGAGTCAGACGGGATCATCGTATGGAAGGAGAAACAGTCCAAATGAATGATTAATAAAAAAGAAACATGTAAGTAGAGAAACCAACCACAGCTTCTCCTGCACGTGGACGTTAAAGTATTCTGTCTTTCTAACCCTCACATCTAACCGATGCACGTGTTTTCTTTACATGTTCACGTGAGGCACTTTGAAGCAACCCCAAACTTAATCAACCCTCCTGTTATCCCCGTTTGCCCCCATTCAATGTTTAACGTATCTAAAAAGATGCTTCAAGGAGAGTGATTTGTAAAATATCCATAAAGAAAAAGAACATCTGCTTCCAGTTCTGTTTCATGTGAGTGCTGAGAGAGGTTTCCATAGATCTCTTCATGTTGCTCTCGAAGTGCACCAGATTGATGCTTTTAACTTCAATATTTGAAAGAAAATCGCCCCGGACCCCCCTAGAGGAGGTGAGGACCCTCCTAGAGAAGGTGAGGACCCTCCTAGAGGAGGTGAGGTCCGCCCCCCACTGATACAAAATAGCACTTTACCCCTGCCTATGTGCCGTGAGCTGAGTATGGAGCCTTCCTTGAAACAGTAATTTGGAAGCACTGTCTGGGCCGTCTTTTTCACTCAATTCTGCAATAGGTAGATCTCGCCTTTCACCGAGGCCGAGGTCGGTGATCCTGGGCTTAAAAAGGTTGGTGACCACTGGCCTAAACTAAATGCTGCCGTGATGAAACGCCATATCATGGATCATCAAGGCTCTGAAACAGTCTGGAGCTCAAAGGCTTTCTCTCTTGCCGGTTACACCACAAGGTGAGGTCCTTTCTACTTCCTGCTTCTTCACACACATGCTCTCCAGCACAGGTTAGCTCTGAGTGTTAGCGATGCTAATGTAAACGCCGACCATTTTACGTCCAAAACAGTCGGGCATTGTTTCCGATAGCAACGTTTCTGATTGGCCCGTGGGTCCTCATTTCAGGTATGACGTCATATCGGACGCAAATCTGGATCAGCTCCGTTGTTCCCCGTTTTTAGAGATTTGGGTACGGAGGAAAAGAGAGGGTTTATTCTCTGACGCTGCTTGAGTTCCCCGACACACCGGGGACACATGGAGATGTAGAGAAGACATCAACAAGTGCATTTTGCACGATAGGTAGGGTTGCAAAGGGGCGGAAAGTTTCCATGGGAAGTTAAGCTGGGGAATTTTGGAAATGTTCGATGCAAAATTAAACAAAAAAACACGACATTTCAACAGATTTGTTTTAAGTAGAACAGAACAAGTCTGAATTATTGTATTGAACAATTATTTGTTTCATTGAAGAACGAAAACAGGAATGTTGAGTTAAATGTGACTCATCCCCCCAACCCCACTCGTTAGAAAGTGAACAAAAATGCACCCTCCATCCAAAGATCCCCATAAAGTAATGAGATCCCCTCTCCCTCCAAACAGTCCCATTAAACATGCAAATCTTCCTTCAAGCGATCCTCTGCATTGTTGCTAAAGCCTTTCAGTCAACGGGCTCTTCCTGGGCCTCATCAACATCACACTCTGATCGATGCACGGCCTCAATAGCCATGCAGTGAGCAGTGTGCTATGGCATGGGTATTCAAGTGTACTTGAAAGGCATCTGTTTGTTTTAGTCAAGATTATGCTAAAACTATACTTTCCCCAACTATATGTAAGTTCCCTACGAAGAGCCAACCTTCAATTTAGAAAATTCCCAAAAGTTTCCATCTTTGAAAATTCCCGGAATTTTGCAACCCTAGTGATAGGTCCCCTTTAAAACTATAATTTGTGTACGTCATCCTTTGTTCACTACCTCTGTTTCCATTGCACATTTGTATATACTCTGTCTCCTGCTTTTCATCTCAGCTAACCATAAAAGCTTTTTTTCTATGCAAAATTACAAATAGAAAATTCCATCCCGCTTCTCCGTGGTCGGGTCTCGGGGGTATCAGTTCCAGCAGAGAGCCCCAAACGTTCCTTCCCCTCATCAAGCAGCTCTGATTGGGGGGTCCCTAAGGCGCTCCCAGGCCAGCGAAGAGATATAATCCCTCCACCTGGTCCTAGGTCTCCCCCTCGGTCTCCTCCCAGCTGGACGTGCCTGGAGCACCTCCCTAGGGAGGCGCCCAGGTGGCATCCTAACTAGGTGCCCGAACCACCTCAACTGGCTCCTTTCGACGCGAAGGAGGAGCGGCTCAACTCCGAGTCCCTCCCTGATGACCGAACTTCTCACCTTATCCCTGAGGGAGACACCAGCCACCCTGCGGAGGAAACCCATCTCGGCCGCTTGTATCCGCGATCTCGTTCTTTCGGTCATAGAAAATTAAAAAAGTTTATTTAAAAAGGTGGATGACAACTCACCTTGTGTCTTACTTTAAACGACTTGTAAGCTTCAACATGTAGAGCGGTATGTATTTGCTTTCATGAGTGTACACATGTTGCAGAATCTGATAACTGTGCAGATTTAAAACACTGCACTCAGCATGCACTGGAGACAAAGCTAACGAGCAGATCGATGCAAACATGTTCAATACCGCTTCCTGATCACGTGGTTGTCCATCCATCTTACTTTTGATCAATTCCTCGCCCCACACCTCCTTCCTCACCGCCTCAACGCGTTCCTCTCAGAGCAGAAACCAGCAGGAACACTGAAACAGAGCTATCTGCTTCCCAACACACGCATTAGAAAACCATTGATCCCAGTACACACCACAGGGAATAGAGGACACACACAGCACAGTGACAAACGTGTCGATGGTGTACAACGAAGCTATTGATTACACAAGGGTGATGTGAGGACAGTTAACATGTATCATACAACCCCACTTGGTACCTAATGTAATCGATGTTATGTGGTGAAGTGCAGTTGGTGAGTTTCCCCATTTCTTGACTGTTTCCTACAAGCGAGGTAACAACTGAAGTTTTGTTCATGTAACTCATAGTTTTTTACACTTTAAAGAGTCCTCTCCTGCTGATGTTCAGGTGTATATCAGTATGTAGTGTCTCTACTTTAAAGAGTCCTCTCCTGCTGATGTTCAGGTGTACATCAGTGTGTAGTGCCTCTACTTTAAAGAGTCCTCTCCTGCTGATGTTCAGGTGTATATCAGTATGTGGTGTCTCTACTTTAAAGAGTCCTCTCCTGCTGATGTTCAGGTGTATATCAGCATGTAGCGTCTCTACTTTAAAGAGTCCTCTCCTGCTGATGTTCAGGTGTATATCAGCATGTAGCGTCTCTACTTTAAAGAGTCCTCTCCTGCTGATGTTCAGGTGTATGCAGTGTCTCTACTTTAAAGAGTCCTCTCCTGCTAATGTTCAGGTGTATATCAGTATGTAGTGCCTCTACTTTAAAGAGTCCTCTCCTGCGGATGTTCAGGTGTATATCAGTATGTAGTGGCTCTACTTTAAAGAGTCCTCTCCTGCTGATGTTCAGGTGTATATCAGTATGTAGTGTCTCTACTTTAAAGAGTCCTCTCCTGCTGATGTTCAGGTGTATATCAGTATGTAGTGTCTCTACTTTAAAGAGTCCTCTCCTGCTGATGTTCAGGTGTATATCAGTATGTAGTGTCTCTACTTTAAAGAGTCCTCTCCTGCTGATGTTCAGGTGTATATCAGTATGTAGTGTCTCTACTTTAAAGAGTCCTCTCCTGCTGATGTTCAGGTGTATATCAGTATGTAGTGCCTCTACTTTAAAGAGTCCTCTCCTGCGGATGTTCAGGTGTATATCAGTATGTAGTGTCTCTACTTTAAAGAGTCCTCTCCTGCTGATGTTCAGGTGTATATCAGTATGTAGTGTCTCTACTTTAAAGAGTCCTCTCCTGCTGATGTTCAGGTGTACATCAGTGTGTAGTGCCTCTACTTTAAAGAGTCCTCTCCTGCTGATGTTCAGGTGTATATCAGTATGTGGTGTCTCTACTTTAAAGAGTCCTCTCCTGCTGATGTTCAGGTGTATATCAGCATGTAGCGTCTCTACTTTAAAGAGTCCTCTCCTGCTGATGTTCAGGTGTATGCAGTGTCTCTACTTTAAAGAGTCCTCTCCTGCTAATGTTCAGGTGTACATCAGTGTGTAGTGTCTCTACTTTAAAGAGTTCCCTCTTCCTCGTTGAAGTTAGGCATCATGCTTCTCCCACTGAAACACAATCTCAAATATGAGTTAGAGATAACCTTTTCAGCTATTATCAAATTCTCCGGGAGAGATAGATGGCTCCGTTGAGGACGAGAACAGCCTGAGAAAGGAAAGGAATGACCTCCATTACTCTCTTCATGTGACGGTTATTGTTGATGGCCCTTTATTGCGTTTGTCACCAGATTAGTTGATGTTGCGGCCCTCGTTGATATCCGCCAACGTTTATCTCTCTTCCTTCCCTCGAGGGCTTGATCTCACACATTTCCTGCAACACAGTTTACGGTTCCGGCTCAATAACTACACTAAAAACTCAGTTTGTCCACATCGTCTATTGATTGTGTGTTTCCAGAGAGGGCAGAAGCTACTGAAGTTCACAAACTCGTGTTTAAAAATACTCTGGTGAAAGTAGAAGTACTGACTAAACTTAAAGAGGCTTTGAAGTGTGCTTCAGTAGAAAGTACCCATAGCTAGCAGCTATAAAGAGTTTTAAAGAGTATTTGAGTTCAACATGTGAGAAGTAGAAAGTACAGGTATTTGGGTTCAACATGTAAGAAGTAGAAAGTACAGGTATTTGAGTTCAACATGTAAGAAGTAGAAAGTACAGGTATTTGAGTTCAACATGTAGGAAGTAGAAAGTACAGGTATTTGGGTTCAACATGTAAGAAGTAGAAAGTACAGGTATTTGTGTTCAACATGTGAGAAGTAGAAAGTACAGGTATTTGGGTTCAACATGTAAGAAGTAGAAAGTACAGGTATTTGAGTTCAACATGTAAGAAGTAGAAAGTACAGGTATTTGGGTTCAACATGTAAGAAGTAGAAAGTACAGGTATTTGAGTTCAACATGTGAGAAGTAGAAAGTACAGGTATTTGGGTTCAACATGTAAGAAGTAGAAAGTACAGGTATTTGAGTTCAACATGTGAGAAGTAGAAAGTACAGGTATTTGAGTTCAACATGTAAGAAGTAGAAAGTACAGGTATTTGAGTTCAACATGTGAGAAGTAGAAAGTACAGGTATTTGGGTTCAACATGTGAGAAGTGGAAAGTACAGGTATTTTGAGTTCAACATGTAAGAAGTAGGGATGCACGATAATTATCGGCCTGATATTAGGAATTATGACGTCATCCCGATAAACCGATAACAGTATTAATAGCCCCGATAATATACAATATATTTTTTGGGTAAAAAAAAAGAAAAAAATAATGCGGTGTGGGTGGATTGGGATGAGGGGCGCTTGTTTTTCACTCGGCTCCTCCCGTGTTGCCAGTACTGTGGTGTTAGTGGTTTAGGAAGAGGGGAGTTCTTCACAAATCCAGCGCTCCCTAATACTTCGAACCTGATCAGTCACCTGAAACATCGCCATCGCTACGATGGTGTGTTAAAAGCGTACGAAGACAATAATACAATAGTGTGTGTGTGTGTGTGTGTGTGTGTGTGTGTGTGTGTGTGTGTGTGTGTGTGTGTGTGTGTGTGTGTGTGTGTGTGTGTGCGCGCATTGGAGCTATGTGCAACTCAAGGCATATGCTCGAACCGGAGCTGCCTGGACGCTGCAATCATGTTGCTGAGTGTGCTGACTTCTCCTACAACGTCCCGCTGTCTGCTTCCTGCATCAAGTCAAGTGCTCGGCGCAGTTGTGTGGATAGAGCGCTCCTCTGTTTTCATTTAAACAGCTCCTTATATCCGTTAGCGCAGCTAGCTAGCACCAGATGCTAACAACAACAATGCACGTAAGGTCTCTCTCTTGCTCGCTTGGACCACACACACCCTCCCGGTCCTCCCGATGGCCAGTCGGTGCCTGCCGGTGAGCGTGGAAGTGTGGTCTGCCCCAAGCGGGCGGCAGGAGCAGGGCTGTCAGCAGCATCAGCTTGTAGATGGTATTTTAAACTCGATGCGCTCTGAAGCTACGGGGCGGCCGAGGAAAAAAAATACACATGCGTTAATCGCGTTAAAATAATTAGTGGCGTATTATTATCGGTTATCGGTCTTGAGAAGCAGGAAGTTATCGGTATCGGTTTCAAAAAACCAATGTCGTGCATCCCTAGTAAGAAGTAGAAAGTACAGGTATTTAGGTTCAACATGTGAGAAGTAGAAAGTACAGGTATTTGAGTTCAACATGTGAGAAGTAGAAAGTACAGGTATTTGGGTTCAACATGTGAGAAGTAGAAAGTACAGGTATTTGAGTTCAACATGTGAGAAGTAGAAAGTACAGGTATTTGTGTTCAACATGTAAGAAGTAGAAAGTACAGGTATTTGAGTTCAACATGTGAGAAGTAGAAAGTACAGGTATTTGTGTTCAACATGTGAGAAGTAGAAAGTACAGGTATTTGAGTTCAACATGTGAGAAGTAGAAAGTACAGGTATTTGAGTTCAACATGTGAGAAGTAGAAAGTACAGGTATTTGGGTTCAACATGTGAGAAGTAGAAAGTACAGGTATTTGAGTTCAACATGAGAGAAGTAGAAAGTACAGGTATTTGAGTTCAACATGTGAGAAGTAGAAAGTACAGGTATTTGAGTTCAACATGTGAGAAGTAGAAAGTACAGGTATTTGAGTTCAACATGTAAGAAGTAGAAAGTACAGGTATTTGAGTTCAACATGTAAGAAGTAGAAAGTACAGGTATTTGTGTTCAACATGTAAGAAGTAGAAAGTACAGGTATTTGAGTTCAACATGTGAGAAGTAGAAAGTACAGGTATTTGAGTTCTACATGTAGGAAGTCAAAGTAAAAAGTCATCAGAAGAAGAAGTAGTTGAGTAAAGTACTGAGGTATTTGAATGTAACGGAGGTGATCTCTGGGGCCATAGATCTCGGCCTCCTTTACGGATTATATAGCTTCCTGATTGGCGAAGTATATTAATTGGCTGTGTGTTTCGCTCCTGCTGATATATGATGTCTGTTCGTCCCAATCTGCTCATTGTATTTAGATTTTAATTAGCATCTGCCTCTATTAAGATAACAAACCAAGGGGGTGGTCTAGTGTTTCTCCTAATTATCAGTTTGGATAAGATTCTGATAAAGCACCATAATGCATTTTTGTTTTGCTCGTTAATTGTTTATGTATCTCCTGCTAATATACGCCGTGTAAACCCATCGTTGAAAAAAAAACGTCCCTCTGTGCTGTCTCTTGTTCTTTAAACAAGCTATGTACTGTAATGGTGTGATTCTCATAGTTTGAGTCAAACAATGTGGTCGTTTCCTCAAAATCTACGTTTAATATTAGAAACGAAGCTCCGGGTTAAATGTCCTCAATGATTAAGAGTCTCTCGGAGAGTCTCTGGCTTCCAGCTTGGAGGTGGATCGTTAAGTCCTTTCGGAATCTATGGACAAAACCCTTAATGGACGCTTTTAACTAAACACTAATTGTTGGAGTGAGAATGGAGTTCTCATCTGTCCATCGACCAATTGATCAATACAGGTTTAATTACATTGAGTTTTGCTATGTTCCTGATATACAAACACGTCGTGTAAATATGATTTTAAGTGGGAAAACATGCATATGTGATTCTGGGTGGGAATATGTGTACATAATTTATTGGCAAGAAAATCTACAAGAGATTGTACAGTGCAATCAGAGAGATACAGTTTATCCACGCTTTTGAGCAAGTCCACGAATCCAGTCGTTGTCAAGTCCGTCACCACCTTCGCGCGGCTGCTGGCGCCACTTCGTCCGGTCCTCCGCCAGCCTCTCCCGGTTGTCCGTCGCCATGTCTAGGGCCTTCGTGTCACGACATCCTTGAAGCGCAGCAGTGGTCGTCCTCTGCCTCTGGAACCAGCGCTCAGCTCGCTGTATAAGACGTCCTTTGGCAGGCGGCCATCTGGCATTCTGCGAAGGTGACCGAGCCACCTGACCTTCAGTGTTCGGAACATTAACTTGCTGCCCGTACGCGCCAGCACCGCCTCGTTCGTGACCTTGTCCCGCCATGTGATCCCGAGGATGTTGCGCAGGCACAAAATGTGAAAATAATTTAGCTCTCTTTCGTGCCGCGCGTAAGTTGACCTCGGAACCATACAGCAGGACGCTGACCACGCAACATTGGTAGATGTGTGTCTTAGTGCGCTCGGTGAGGTATCTGTTGGTCCAGGCTCTTGAGCGCAAACGACTGAAAGACGTTGCCGATACGAGTCTGGATCTCCTTAACTAATGACAGGTCACTAGGGGTGTAACGGTATCCGTATCCGTCCCGTACCGTCACGGTTCGGCATATGCAGTCACACGGCGAATACGCCTTTTTTTTACGAGTGGGGAAAAAAGTCTGTCCTTCAGGGCAGCATCCACTACACTATATATAATCCAGGGGGCGGTATTGCGCCTAAAAGCTGTTTGCCAGCCGCCCTTAAACAACAAATGAAGAACAAGAAGAAACACAACAACAAAACGAACTAAATATAAGAAGAAGAAAAGTTAGTATGGTGAGTTCAGATAATGGAATTATGCATTTGGGACATTTTTTTGCTTTTTCTTGTTGTACCGAACCGTGACACCCCTACAGGTCACCGCTGATTGTTGAGCCAAGATACGTGAACTGGTCAACAGTCTCCAGCACACGCTGCTTCACCATTACCAGCGACGCTACGCTTCCGCTTGGTGCATAACAACTGTCTTTTTGATGATCAGTGCACATTCAGAGCATGCTGCACTGAAGCTGTCCATCAGGCTGCGCTGTGAGACACCAGAGCTGCGTCGTCCGCGAATAAGAGCTCACGAAACTAGCACCTTCCGTACCTTTCTGTTCACGCGCAGTCGGGCCAGATTAAACAGTTTCCCATCTGACCGCGTGTGCAGGACGTCTTCGTACACGATGCAGCACAACAGAGAAGAAGATGCCGAAGAGCATGGGCGCTAACACGCAGCCTGGTTTGACTCCGCTGCGAACGGAGAAGCTGTCCGAAGTAGATCCTTCAAAGAAAACCGTTGCTGACATGTCCTCGAGAAAAACATTAAAACACATTCACCCTGGCCTGATAATGCGTTGTCAGATAGTAAAGACTTCGGTCAGGGGGGAACTTTCCATGGATGGTGGTCAATAAATGTTCGCTAATTAACATATTGTCCCTAAGGGGTTTAGCCAACCCGGGATCACGGCAAGACGTGAACATGTGACGATTTATCATGCTGGGAGACTGTTCGTTATTCTCGCGTCAAGGAGAGAAGCTCTAGAAAAGGAGACTAATGGAGTCTCTGAGAAGGTTCAAATGGGTACTTTAATTAAAAAAGGCGCGGGTATGTTACAAGCAGAATATTGTTCAGTGAGAAAAACAGCTGTGTTCTGGCTCTCGTGAGCGAAGGGAAGAGGCCCCTCCTCCCCGTGGGCCGGTTGGCGCTGCTGGGGGCCGGCCCTCCACGTCTCCAATGTCCGTTGTTGTGCATATCAGAGGATTCAGACATTGTACATTCAATATATAACTACACACGCCTTATCTCTTTCATGACTTTTCATTTAATACATTCTAACCGCTGTAATCAATACTCCAAAAACACAGGAAATACTTCACGGCTGGTTTCATTTACGGTAGTCCCGGATGTTGTCTCATGCTACCCACGTCTGTAAACAATAACGTATTCAAATAAACTGTACCTTCATTTAATATTCAGCAATAATAATATCTCGACGTCTATAGTCGTAGTGTTGAAATCAGTAGGTTTCGGTGTGCAACACTCCGTGTCATATCGCTACTAAATGCACCTCTATAGGAAATGGTATATTAGCCACAGACATGAACACATGTCCACGTCTTGCCGTGACACCGGGTTGGCTAAGGGACAATATGTTAATTAGCGAACATTTATTGACCACCATCCATGGAAAGTTCCCCCCTGACCGAAGTCTGAAGCCTTGAAGGCAAACTAATTTTACTTTGCTTTAGATAAATATAACTGTTGAATGAGTTTTCTGCTCAGATCTGGACTCTTTCCAGAGTTTTATAATTTTGAAAGCTTAGTTGCTGAACTTCCATCTCTTTTCTCAGCGTGAGTCTTCACGTCTGGGCGATAGAAGAAGAGATGAGATCCCCCGTTAAGCTCATTATACCTGAAGCCTCACTTCACCTCCTGTCTGTCTTTGTCTCTCGTCTTCCTCTCCTTCTGCATCCCTCTCTTCTCCCTCCGTCCTTCTTCCTGCTGTTTCCTCTGCGTGCGTGGCCCTTGCATCAATAATTCAGCGTCCCCTGCAGAGACGAGCGCCTGGCGGACGGATTAAACACGAGACAGAGAGGAATAATGACGTGAAGATGAATCAATGCTGGAGACTTTGAAATGCACTTAAAAGGTGGGGTAGGTAAGTTTGAGAAAACGGCTCGAGATCGCTAGAATTTGAAAATACACAACCGGAGAAAATCACTTCCTCACAGAGCCCCTCCCCCAAATACACACATGAACAACGAGGGCACGAGATAAGTTTGTGCCCCGATGGAAGGCTGACAGGCAGGCCGTCCGATTGGTTGTGCTTTTTACAGTATTACGGCTTCTACAGATGACATTTTTGTATGGATCTTTTGTCAAAGCACTTCAGATATTCATTGCTATCGGGATGTTCAGAGCATTCAATGGAATATAACAAAAAGTGTATCTCGAGCCGGTTTCTGAAACTTACCTACCCCACCTTTAATAGAATAAAACCAATGCTGTTATTCTTCTAAGAGTTGTTTGACCTAGAAAACTACTTGGAAGGAGCAAACATAATACTGGAGGAGTAGGCAGGAGGAGAAAGGAAAAGGGTTAAAATTAATACTTCGGGGTAGGAAGGAGGAGGGAAACAGAAAAGGGGTTGAAATTAATGCTAAGGGGCAGGAGAGTTTCTGAGGTTAGGTTGGGAAGGGGAGTGGTTATGGTTAGGATGGGGGGGAGAGCAGGGTTAGCCTGAAGGGAGGGAAGTGTGAAGCAGGTTATATGGGAGGGGAATAGAGGAGAGAAAGGGTTAGGCTTAGGTAAGAAGGTGGTTAGGTTGGAGGGAATTGAAGTTAGGATAAGTCTCCAGATAATGCAATGAAATGTCCCCTTAAGTGATGTATACAGTGTGTGTGTGTGTGTGTGCGCGCCCAGCCATCCAGAAAGCCTAATATTATCCCCGTCACAGAGTGGGCGTGGGCAGCATAACTCAGAGTCTGTGATTTACGACGCCCCTCTAATGCACCGCGGTGAGGAGAAGCATTAATATCGTCTCCTATCTTTAAATCTGCCACTTCCTCCGCTTCCATTCACCGAGCGCTCAGCCGTGAAGGAGCTTCGGTCTGGAATCTCAGCTCGGAGAAGCTTTAGTCGGATATCTTTCATTTCATTTGTACGGTGAAAAGGTGAATATCGAAGTGTATATTAATCTTTGAACACTATTCAAAATAACGACTTTTCTCGAACGCAAGGGTTTGGATTTGTTTTGCAGATTCCAGTTGGATTGGTTTGGTGCCTTTGATACTGAATTGAGGAAGTGTGCAGCATGTATCGAGGGTTACGGTTCGGGGAAGAAACCTGCAGGCGAAGCGGAGGGATTATATGTACCTGCGGTGCGTTTACATCTGCAGCGGGTGACAGGAAGCGGTGGCTTTTTCGAAGCATTTTAAATGAGCACACTTACAATACAGACAGGTGCATTTCAAGTAAGAGACATGTAACACGATGTACAATAAAACATGCTGCCTCTCACACACACTCTTCAGCAATTAACACACACACACACATACTGTCGATCCAGGTTTTCCGTGACGGTGAGAAGTCGTTGCCTCTTAATGATTCCTGCCAAGGCCTCAGGCTGCGGATATATTAGTGTCATATTAGGAGGAAATGGAGATAGTTCTCCCGGGGGGGGCTGAATATCTACATTTATGTATGGGCTGTGGGAACAGTCACATACTGTATCTGACGTGGAGACGTTATGAGCTGATGCTCGAGGCAGACATAGCATTCCTTTCCCCGCATGTGCTTATTTGTAAGACTTTGAACATACTTTGTATTGCTGCGTCCAGCACCAGTGATAGTTAAGTGTTCTTGCTAGTGTTAAAGTTATGTGTGTTTGCATTCAATGTTTATTTATAGCCCAATATCACAAATGTTACATTTGTCTCAGTGGTCTTCACAGTGTGTACAGAATATCAGTATGACAATACGACACCCTCTGTCCTTAGACCCTCACATCGTCAGACTTCCAGAAAACCCGTAAAGGGAAAAATGGGAGAAACCTCAGGGAGAGCAACAGAGGAGGGATCCCTCTCCCAGGACGGACAGACGTGCAATAGATGCCGTGTGTAAATTGAAAAGATAATACATTTGCAACATAGGTAGTCCAAATGTTTGGAAATGCATGTGTGTATAATAGGAAGATGAATCCACGAGGATATCCATCCAGGACCGATGATCCAGGACCACAGCCACGACTCAAGATCCAGCGCTCGCGATCCAGGACACAGGACCGCAGGATCATCCATGACTCCGGATCCCAGCATATATAGACCCCAAAAAGAAAGACATTTGGGGAAGCTGGGTTAATGGGAACATGAGAGGACACAGGTATAGACAGAGAGAAGGAAGAAGTAAGATGTCCCCCGACAAACTAAGCCTATATCAGCAAAACTAGGGGCTGAATCTAATCAGCCCTAACTATAAGCTTTATCAAAAAGGAAGGTCTTAAGCGCACTCTTAAAAACGGATAGGGTGTCTGCCGCCCGAACACAAACTGGAAGCTGATTCCACAAATGTGGAGCTTGATAAGAAAAGGCTCTGGCTCCCATTGTACTTTTAGAGACTCTAGGAACAACCAACAACCCTGCATTCTTGGAACGCAATGCCCTAGTAGGACAGTAGGGTATAATGAGTTCTTTAAGGTAAGATGGCGCCTGCCCATTAAGGGCTTTGTAGGCGAGAAGAAGAATTTTAAATTCTATCCTGTGTTCTATAGGGAGCCAGTGTAAGGCAGCCAGAACAGGAGTAATGTGGTCCCTTCTCCTAACTCTGGTTAGTACACGAGCCGCAGCATTTTGAATCAGCTGAAGCGACTTGACTGACTTCTTGGTACTCCCTGATAGTAAAGAGTTACAATAATCCAGCCTTGAAGTAACAAATGCATGGACTAGTTTCTCTGCATCGTTTGAGGCAAGATATGCCTGATCTTTTGCAATGTTACGTAGATGGAAGTAGGCGGTCCTTGAAATTGATTTTATGTGGGCGTTAAAGGATAAATCCTGATCAAATATAACACCCAGATTCCTTGCAGTCTCACTGGAGGCCAAATCAATGCCATCCATAGTTAGTATATCTTTAGATCATTTGTTTCGTAGATTCAGTACTGAATAACCCCTGCAGCTACGACCTCATCAAAGTATTGCTATGAAACATTACAAACATTAGGACTCAAAGCTAATGTCGGCAGAAGGAAGGACAACATTACATCTGAAAGAAAGAAAATACCAATCAGGAAAGGTGAACGATAACTTATAGGATATATTTTTGACTGAAGTATTGTCTGCTTTCTCACTCACCTATCTTCTGCATTCACTTTCCTTAGTCACCTGGTGGTCTCTCTCTGTCTCTGTCTCACCCATCAGCTCCATCAGTATTTAGGCCCACTTCACTTTCACCTCAGTGCCAGATCGTACTTTGCAGCATGCCAGTCTTTCCCGCATTACCCTTCAGATTGCTCTCGCGGTTTCGACCCTGCCTGTCCCTGACCAGCCTGCCTCGCCTGCTCCCTGACCCGGTCTGTCCCTGCCTCGCCTGCTCCCTGACCCGGTCTGTCCCTGCCTCGCCTGCTCCCTGACCCGGTCTGTACCTGCGACTCCGTCCTGCTTTCTCCTGGAACCCTCGTCTGTCCCCGACCAGCCCTTTGCCTACTATCTGCCGTTTTGTCTCCTTCCAGCCGATTGCCATCAATAAAGCTGGTTACCGACTATCCCTGGTTTCCCGTGTCCTCAGCTCGTTTGTGACAAGTATAAATATATATAAAATAATGTATTATATTACAATGGATTATTATCGGATAGGGTAATAACTTCATAATTAACTACGGGTCATTGGTAATATCTTGTGTTGTATACCTTCCACATTTTTCCCATCTATCGTCAAAGATATGAAGTTAATTTCTAATTCTCGATCCTTCCATTTAAAGTTCATGAGGTTTTACACAAATTCCTGGAAGTTTTTTGTTTGACTGTTGTGAATATAGCCGTGGGAAGGAGCTGCACGAGGGTTAGGGGCTACATTTCTGAGACAGAATTCAGAGGAAAGAAAATTGATAATTGTTTTGTTAAGAATTCTAGTCTTTTCTCACGATTCTGACTTCAATTCACTTTCGGTTGGATTTAAAACAAATGATAATCACGTGGCCCGCATTGTCTTCCATACGGGGCCGTGGTGAGATGCCCATTGCTCTGAAGATCCACACGGCCCGTCCACACGGCGGCGTGCGTTGAAGCTTCCAACGCTCCTGCCCATTCACTTTGAATGGGGTGACGTCACTTTTAGCCGAACTGCATTGTGGGAAGCGACTTGGAGCGTTGCTGGCTTCAAAAGTAGAGCAATGTTCAACTTTTGGCGCCTCGACGGAAGCGTCAGCCAATTAAATCCCGTTTATGCCAGTACAAGCGCTAGCCAATCAAACCGCGTGTATGCTGGGAGAGACGACGCAGGTCATTTCCTCATCTTCAAAAACATGGAGCGATAATTCATTACAGAGGTAGTGAATTACCCGGTGCTGATTGATCAGTCTCTGTTCATCTACCGGGATACAGACCGGAGGAGCGAGGCATGGAGGGAGGGGGATAGACACGTAGGTTTTCGCCTGTTGGGGATTTTATATCCAGTTTACTTCGTTTGAACGTTGCTATGCTTTGTGTGTCGGGGGCGGGATGTTCATGTGATTGGTTGTTGGTGGCAAAAAATCCCCAAGCTTTCAGACACACCCACCTCCAAGCGTCAATGCACGCTGCTGTGTGGACGGGCCGTCGCTCACCGAGGAACAAACAGAAAAACATGCCAAGTTATTAAGACGAATGACATCAAAGTCAACTTCATTGTCGATCTCCCAGTTTGTGTGTACCAGAGGTTGCGCTCGACAGGATCTTAAGATGTCCGTCAAAACCCAGTATTCCCCGTCGGCCGTTACACAACTCTGACGAGAGGGGGGGGGGCGCCGTGTTATGCATGCCCACTCACTGCACAGCGATAGCCAACACTCAGACATTTAAATGATGTTTACGGCAAAGTACGGCTTGGAAACGGCATCATTTCCTTTTGGAGGGCATGCATAACACCGGAGCCTCGCTGCGGGGAAACTTTGGCGCTGTTCCGAGTTTGTTCTAATCTGTTAAAATGACGGACTGCTTTCAGATTTTTCCGTCATTGTTAAAATGTAATCTTCATTGACGGAAAATATTCGGTTAACGGTTGACCTCTGGTGTGTACAGACGGAGAGATCAAAATACCTTTAATATTAAAACAAATGTATATCAAAATATAACTGTGCCTATATGTGTGTATATATATATACACACACATATAGGCACAGTTATATACTATATATATATTTTTTATATATATAAATAAAAATATTTTATATTTATTTTTATTTATATATATATATATATATATATTTTTATTTATATTTATTTTTATTTATATATATATATATATATATATTTTTTTTTATATAATATATATTTATTTATATATATATATATATAAAAAAAAATCTGTCAATCCTTTCCGTGTCCGGGCCGGGTGAGGTTTCCCGTATATATATATATATATATATATATATATATATATATATATATATATACACAGTCAAAGCAGCGTTGTTCAGGAATCTCTTGGAACATATATCTATAATCTCAATGAGTCCTATCCGGGTGAAATATAAATGTTTTGATGAAGGTTTGCCAATGGCTTCATATTTAGATAAGTAGGCTACTGTCGATTTCACGCCGGGCAATGAGCCAGGTCCAGACAAGATATCCATGTGTGCAGTTTATTCCGATAACAAAGTACAACGGACAGGTTTCCTATATCCCTTTTCCTTAAGCCTTTCCTTTCGCTGGCTTGAAACACCGTTTGCCTCCTCGTGCTCTGGCGCCCACCTGTCTCCAATATATACAAGTACACCAGGTGCTCTTATCACCCAGTGCCCACAACATGCCTTCAAAATAAAAGCATAGAAACTACTTTAACTGATGAGACTAACTAAGAATACATTTACAATAAACACTATAAAACAGCAAGAACATAAATGTTAAACTATTAAATAATATAAAGAGATATATAGCTCCAACAAGTACAGTGTGTGTTTGCGTATTTTTCAGTATACTTCATTGAATGTCATGCTCCATGAGCTGACTTGTTGATACATCTCTAAAGTTTGTAATGGTATGTGGGGAATGTGGAATTACAGATTGCAGAGACGCACCGTCCTGTTGGACTCGACAGGACTCTGGCTCAGAATGAAACACCGGTCTGTGCTTTCACACTTCCACAAGAATAATTCATTCTCTTTCAAAGGGATCCAAACCAATCTAAAATGTTCAAAAGTTCATCATTCCACAGTGGGCTTTGTAATGGCAGCATGTCCACATTCCTGAGTGTCAACACCTCGCCTTGTTCAGCTTCCCCCGCTTCATTATTAACGCTCTGTATGAAGACACAACCCCCTGATGTCCATCTCGAACGTTACCGTCGTATCATAGTTTGGGGTTTCCAGGACGACTGCAGACATAAGTTACAAAAATGTTGAATTCCTCGAACAGGCGAGCTGGTTATATAGACATGACGTCTGCACGCGGTAATGAATAATAATAAAGCTTTATTTATATAGCACTTTTCATACAACACATGCAGCTAAAAGTACGTTTGTGCACAGATGGAAGGCTGACAGGCAGGTAGGGATGGGTATCGTTTGAAATGTATCGATTTCCCGTTTCGATTCCAAAATTGTAAAAGAAAAAGGTCAAACGTTTAGATAACAAAAATATCTTTATTCTTTTAAGCTTTAACTGAAATTGTTACAAATAAAAAATATACATGCAATACAAACGTATTGCACAATAGATGTGCTTTATTTTAACTGAGCTATGCCTGTGGCAAGCTATTAACAGGCTTTACACTGTGCCTTGTCTTTTTCTTTCTTACGGCCCGTCCACATGACAGCGCCGACAGCTTCAATCTGCCCATTCACTTTGAATGGGGTGACGTCACGTTGCCTCGCTTTTTCGCCGAACTGAATTGTGGGTAGCAGAGCGGTCCGTCTCAGGCGTCAGAAGTCGATTCAACTTCTGACGCTGGAGTAGCCAGCGCCAGCCTATCAAATCCCATTTCTGAAAATCTGACAGCTGAAGCCGTAGCCAATCAAACCGCGTCTAAGCTGGGAGAGATATCCCGCCGTTCATTTCGATATTTCAAAAAAAGTCGGAGGAGAAACTAACTATCGCCGTAGCAACACCCGGTTTTGTATGAGCAGACCCCTCTTCACCTACCGGGACACAAACCGGAGGAACCAGCATGGAGGGAGGTGGCAGAGACAGTGGGGGAAACTGGTAGGTTTCCTGTTTGGAGAGTTTATTTATATTTATATTGCTCGCATAAAATCCCCGGGGTTTTTTGCTTTGTATGTCGGGGGCGGGAGATTCATGTGATTGGTTGTTGGTCGCGTTGCTTGAATAAAATCCCCAAGCTCCAGACACGCCCAGCTCCAAGCTGTTTTTGAAGCTGCAGTGTGGACGCTCTGTTAGTGTAGTGGAGCATGACTTCAGAGCGTTTACCGCGACCCATCTACTGGAGGGCGGGGGGAGCCTCGCTGCGGGGCAACTGTGGACATGATGCCGTTTAAAAAAATTAAGGGCGGTGTTGGCCGTCAGCGAACCGAGCCGGCTGTTCTGTGATTCTCCAGGTCCGCCCTGTATTCGGCGCAGACGGACCCGCTGGAATACAGGGTCTACCGCGTTTAGGAACCGTTAAGCAGAACCGAAAAGGTGTATTTTGTACGGGTACCCGGTGCCCGGCATTTTCTTATTGGTTCTCATCTGGAACAGAGTTTCGGTTCCCAACCCTACAGGCAGGTAGGCCATCCAGTTACTTTAGCCGGCTCAGATGATTGGTCGTGCTTTTCACAGCTTCCACAGATGACTTTATTATGGATTTGTTGTCAAAGCACTTCAGATATTCATTGCTATCGGGATGTTCAGAGCATTCCAAGGAATATAACAAAGTGTATCTCGAGCCGGTTTCTCAAACTTACCTACCCCACCTTTAAAAATAAACAACAATAAATTCTCCTCAGATTATTTGTTAAGAACTTTAAAAGGTACATGCAGCGAAATATAACATTTGATCAGGTTAATGAACACAAGGAGGCAAAAGGTATGATAATAGAAATTAAATAAATAATGGTTTCTCTCTGACAGATAAGACACAAGACAACTGAGACGATGCAACAATATAATATAAAACCCCATAAAACAAGTGAACAAGGTACCACAGATATGAAAAGATTAAAACCTATGAAATAAAGACAATAGGTACAATAGGTACAAAATAACGACTAAAATAACTTTAAAGTGGGAGGTTGCTAATAAAAAACAAATCTAAAAAGATGTCTCTTAAACATGTCCACTGAGTCGGCCTGAAGCAACCTGAGGTTCGAGGCTGTCCGACACACTTCCAAGGAGAAAGTGGTTGATTTGAACTGAACTGTCTTCATCGTGCCTCGTTCCTGCGCTCCAGGCGATGTGTCAGAGAAAACCCTCTTAATTTAATAATAGTTGTCTTTGCTCTTCTATTCCTCGGGCTGGAAAGGGACTATTATTATATTGTTATTGCTATCCAGGGAACTATCATTCATGCAATTAGAAGTGCCTGAAAAGAGCGCGTCCTTGCAATGGGGTTTTAATTGTTTTTTTACATCCCACAGAGTCTTTCTTTCCTGCTGAATGCCACCACTTTCTACTCGGATGGGAAATCTATTACATCAGCCACGATAGAACAACATGTGTCCGTCAAACGCATTGCTTCCTCCAACTATCTTTCCATCTCATCAAATAATTCATTTCATTACAGGGCCATTTTGAAGAGTATGAAATACATTCATAGTTCAGATCTGAACCCCTGAATAATGTAGGCCTCCAGACTGAAAATATGTCTTACCTGAAACGTGGGGAAGAGAGCTTTTATACAGTATACATAGTAATTGGAATACAAATATTTTACAATCTCCTTGTATAGCGAAACAAGTGAAAAAGTATATTGCCATAATAAAAGGATTGAGATGGAATTTTTCGATTTCCCACATTAATGGCTGAAATTCGCAGTATTCCGAGATGGCAAAAAGTACACAGATCCTTTACTCAAGTAGAAGTACAGATACTCGCGTTTAAAATAGATTTTTTTTTAAAGTAGAAGTACTGACTAAACTTCTTTCCTCAAGTCAAAGTAAAGAGGCTTTGAAGTGTACTTCAGTAAAAAGTACACATAACTAGCAGCTGTTTTAAAGAGTACGTTCAACATGAGAGAAGTAGAAAGTACAGGTATTTGGGTTCAACATGTAAGAAGTAGAAAGTACAGGTATTTGAGTTCAACATGTTAGAAGTAGAAAGTACAGGTATTTGAGTTCAACTTGTAAGAAGTAGAAAGTACAGGTATTTGGGTTCAACATGTAAGAAGTAGAAAGTACAGGTATTTGAGTTCAACATGTGAGAAGTAGAAAGTACAGGTATGTGGGTTCAACATGTAAGAAGTAGAAAGTACAGGTATTTGTGTTCAACATGTAAGAAGTGGAAAGTACAGGTATTTGTGTTAAACATGTAAGAAGTGGAAAGTACAGGTATTTGAGTTCAACATGTAAGAAGTAGAAAGTACAGGTATTTGTGTTCAACATGTAAGAAGTAGAAAGTACAGGTATTTGGGTTCAACATGTAAGAAGTAGAAAGTACAGGTATTTGAGTTCAACATGAGAGAAGTAGAAAGTACAGGTATTTGGGTTCAACATGTCAGAAGTAGAAAGTACAGGTATTTGAGTTCAACATGTGAGAAGTAGAAAGTACAGGTATATGAGTTCAACATGTAAGAAGTAGAAAGTACAGGTATTAGAGTTCAACATGTAAGAAGTAGAAAGTATTTGTGTTCAACATGTAAGAAGTAGAAAGTACAGGTATTTGAGTTAAACATGTAAGAAGTAGAAAGTACAGGTATTTGGGTTCAACATGAGAGAAGTAGAAAGTACAGGTATTTGGGTTCAACGTGTGAGAAGTAGAAAGTACAGGTATTTGAGTTCAACATGAGAGAAGTAGAAAGTACAGGTATTTGAGTTCAACATGAGAGAAGTAGAAAGTACAGGTATTTGGGTTCAACATGTAAGAAGTAGAAAGTACAGGTATTTGAGTTCAACATGTGAGAAGTAGAAAGTACAGGTATTTGAGTTCAACATGTGAGAAGTAGAAAGTACAGGTATTTGAGTTCAACATGTGAGAAGTAGAAAGTACAGGTATATGAGTTCAACATGTAAGAAGTAGAAAGTACAGGTATTAGAGTTCAACATGTAAGAAGTAGAAAGTATTTGTGTTCAACATTTAAGAAGTAGAAAGTACAGGTATTTGAGTTCAACATGTAAGAAGTAGAAAGTATTTGTGTTCAACATGTGAGAAGTAGAAAGTATTTGTGTTCAACATGTAAGAAGTAGAAAGTACAGGTATTTGTGTTCAACATGTAAGAAGTAGAAAGTACAGGTATTTGAGTTCAACATGAGAGAAGTAGAAAGTACAGGTATTTGAGTTCAACATGTAAGAAGTAGAAAGTACAGGTATTTGAGTTCAACATGAGAGAAGTAGAAAGTACAGGTATTTGGGTTCAACATGTAAGAAGTAGAAAGTACAGGTATTTGGGTTCAACATGTTAGAAGTAGAAAGTACAGGTATTTGGGTTCAACATGTAAGAAGTAGAAAGTACAGGTATTTGGGTTCAACATGTAAGAAGTAGAAAGTACAGGTATTTGGGTTCAACATGTAAGAAGTAGAAAGTACAGGTATTTGAGTTCAACATGAGAGAAATAGAAAGTACAGGTATTTGGGTTCAACATGTAAGAAGTAGAAAGTACAGGTATTTGAGTTCAACATGAGAGAAGTAGAAAGTACAGGTATTTGGGTTCAACATGTAAGAAGTAGAAAGTACAGGTATTTGGGTTCAACATGTAAGAAGTCAAAGTAAAAAGTCATCAGAAAAATAAGTAGTGGAGTAAAGTACTGACACCAGAAAAATGTACTTAAGTACAGTAACTTTCTACTGCACTACTTCTCACCTCTGGCAGTATTACATAATAAGCAGATTTTAATGAATGAATGAAACGATGAATGCACAAACGCAACCCACGCTTTGATTGTTAAGATGCACATAGGACATTAAGAAAACATTTTTAAGTCACCTTTCATCAACAATTAACATTAATATAACGTTAAATTGATAATGTACTCACTAAACTTACGATTCATTTCACTTTTTTTCTTCCAAAAGTTAATTATCCAAAGCCTCTGCACACCCCCCATCTATTTACATGTAATGGTTTGGTCCTGCCTCCAGACGCTGTGCGGCACCGCTCTTCCTAGCAGCACAGTGAGAGCATGTGAGGAGGGATGCTAGTAGTTACGTGTGTGCCATGTCTCAACGACTCACAACGTCAGGCTTTCAAAAGAGAAAAGAAAGGAGAGAAAGGGACTAAAGGGCGACAGGACGTCACCCAGTTTTTCAAGAGGTGGGTGTGGTGGAAATTAGTCTGTTAGCTAAGCTTTGTCCATTGTAAATAATAATTGTAATGTTTTGCTGACATTAAGTACTGTTAATATCTTCACAGAAAATGCTGAGGTTTTTCATTTCACTCCTCTTTTGGCTGACATTTAATAAATGCAGGTACATTTTTAGCAGCTATTCATACTAAATCAGTCGTCCCTCCCCCTGGTGCCAGGACCAACAGATCCATCTCTAGGCTCCGCAGCCCTGTCCCCCCATAAGGCTTTGCAGTCTTGCCATGCTGCCAGTTGGCTAGAAAGCTGGACTTCAAGGACTTGATCAGTGCCTTTGCCTGTAAGAAGGCTGGGCGATACAGGGGAGATACCATGATCACTAAGGTGGTGGTTCTCCTTTGGCTTTGTTGCTGTCGTGCGGTGTAAGGGGCGCAATAAAGTATCCGTGGTAACCCAAGACCAGTGGGTTCACCATGGCTTCAAACCAGACCAATCGCCGGAACGCTGTTCGTTTTGACCTTCTGGAAGAACTACAGATGGACCGCTTGCAGTTCAACCGACACATCATCAAACCATCTGGAATACATATTTTCTTACCCTGGGAAAAATATATGAGGTCATCTTCACAACCAGCCAACACTTCCACAACTGCCTGGAGAGATTTGAAAAGAAGAAAACCTCAGCGTCACGCTTTGATAAGATCAGCGTGACACCGCTTGCCGAAAGGGATCTGAAAACTGTTTGTCATGATAATTTCAGAAAAAGTCAGGAACCAGGATGTCTGGACGTGGATGACACGGCACTGTGAGGTACAACATGCAATAGAGGTGATGGACATCGATGGAATAAAAACCGGGTCTAGACGTTTCCAGGTCCGTCTCCAACGACAGCATGGGGTGCTGAGACACATTCCCAACACCATACAGTTGGGAGCCTTCAGGGGTTCTGTCTTCTACCATGGGCGGCCAAGAGAATGCAGGAAGTGTGGCAGTCTAGACCACCTTGCAGCAGACTGTAGCCTGCAAAGCTACAGACCACTCATCAGCAAATTGCCCAACCCCTGTCAAGTGCAACCTCTGCTCCTCCAAAAACCACCGCATCAAAGACTGCCCGTATGCTTACTCCAACCGGGTGAAACGTTCACCGCTTCAAACCCCTGAAGCCCGAGAGGAGGAACGTGCAAATTAGAACTCGGTCCGGCTTCCCGCTCAGGCACCAACCAAGAACCAACAAACAATGTCTCTCAGCAGCCAATACAAGAGCTCATTCAGAACCAAGAGAAGGAGACATCAGCAGGTGAATCGATCATCGAATGGAGCGCGGACACAGTGGAAGACATCATAGGCATGACCTACATCCCCCTCCCTATGGCCCACGCTACAGTCCAGAAGGCAGATCCACTGCCCAACCACGACCCAGGTACCAGAAACGCCCAGATGAGTCCCAGTGCCTCCTTTTCAATGATCAAATAGTTTAATTGATGAGTTACATTTCTTAGAGAAGAAACTCACCGGGCATTCGGAGCCCCTCTCATCAACCTGCGCGAGTACAGCCCCAGCTCCAACCTTACTAGTATCCACATGAAGAATGAAGGGCTGGTCCATCTGGGGAGCTGCTAGGACAGGAGCCGAGCACAACACAGTTTCCGCAGCCTCAAAAGCCTGTTGACATCGAGGAGACCATTCAAACTTGACCTTAGGGCTGAGAAGAGAGGTGAGGGGCGCAACCACCGATAGTACCCCACCACGCCCAGGAAACGAGAGAGTTATTTTCTGTTTGATGGAACAGGGAACCGGTCAATTGCCAGCACCTTTGCCCTCACTGGCTTAACCTTTCCTTGGCCAACTACTTTACCCAGGCGAGGCAAGTTTATTTATATAGCACCTTTCAGCGCCAGGCAATTCAAGGTGCTTTACAAAAATTAAAGACATTCAGATAATGGCATTTAAAATCAGTCATTAAAAAGAAAAGCTAATAAAATAAACATTAAAAGATCAAAGTTACAGTGCAGTCTAAGATATGAATAGTTCGATTCTTGATTTTTTATTTATTCACAGAACCTCCCTTTGGAAATCCGAACATTTCCGTCCTGATTGTTTTCACCATGTTATGCTCGCATGACATCCACAATCGGACCCTCAGGAGGGTGTACTAGCCCCCTACTCTGCTTTGCGTTCCATAACAAAGTCTTTAGGTGTCACCTGAACACCCCGTGTTACCAAACACCATTGTTTCACCCGTCGGTGCTGTGATACTTGTTCCTCAGTACAAATCACCCAAAAACTGATCGTAAACCCTGGCTACGACGGATATCCCAAATATCCTACTTTCGAGCAGTCCCTCTCATAAATATCATGGAGTTTCAGACGGTTTTCACCATGTCTTGCTCGCATGACATCCATAATCGGACCCTCGGGAGGGTGTACTAGCCCTCTGACCGTTGCCTTAGCAAACACACACTTTGCCGAGTTAACGGTCAGACACGCCCAGGCAAGACGTTCAAACGGCGCATGAATGTGTTGGAGATGTTCCTCCCAAGTGTCACTGTATACCACAACATCATCCAGATACACAGCGCAGCACACAGGTTCATCAGGCGTTGAAACGCGACTGGGGCATTTCGTAACCCAAATGGCATTACTGTGTATGAGTACAACCCACTGGACTTGATGAATGAGGCGATCTGCCTAGCTCTTGCCGTTAACGGGACCTGCCAGCAACCCTTTAGCAGGTCAAATGTACTGACAAAGCAGAACCGACCTGGTCCACACAGTCCTCCATGCGAGGGAGTGGAAACGAGTCAGGTTTGGTCACTAAGTTCACCTTGCGGAGATCAGTGCATGGTCTAAATGTACCATCTGGTTTCGTAACCAGCAAACAAGGAGAAGACCAACTAGAAGCACACGGCTCAGCGATGTTATTCTCCAGCATATACCTAACTTCTGCCTATGAATGCTCTCGTTTGTCCGGAGACATGCGGTAAAAACGCTGTCGTACCGGTTTAGCATCAACATGCAGATTAGCCCCTGGAGCTTCTGGTTTGAAATGTACAAGTAAACATAAATTATGGCATTGTCAAACTCACACGAGTAACACAAGTAGAAACTTTGCTTCGCGTCCGTTCTGGCAGGCTATTAAAACGAAAAGCCGCTACACACCAAGCTGAGACCAAAGAACGAAGGCGTCCCGACTTTTACGTCGCCTACGCCGCCCGCCCGCCTACGAACACACCGCAAAGACTTCAGTCGACGAGTGGCAATAACGGTCCTTACCAGCAGGCGGCGGTAGTGTGTATTCGTCATTCAAAAGAGGCAACAGCCGGAAGACAGACTGCGTTATACACCGAGAGAAGAAGAACAGGCTGCGTGATATAAACATACAAATAGCGTCTGGGTTCCATTTTCACTCTCTCTCTCTCGTCGATCGAAAACATGTATCGTACGGTACTGGCGTTATCAGCAATCGGAGCGTTGCTTGTGGCCGCAGAGATTAAGAAGTGGAAGCGAACAATCGAGAAACCGCACTATATGGGTGAAAGCATGGATATACAGCGAGAAGCTCAGGGGGCTGTCCCAGGAAGATGGAGACAAGACCCTGAACTACGGCGGGCCACACGGCACCAATATTCCAGCTCGAGCCAAGCAGCACAGGGATGAACTTGGCCAATATTTGAACGGTGTCGGTGCAGTGCCTTTTCAGTGGGATAAGATAGGCCTAAAGAACTGTAAAATGTAAACAATCGACAACACGATAAAAATAGTGTGTAATACAATAAAAAAAGAGTTTGCCAAATATGTCTATGAAAGGTACGAAATACAGTTTTGCATTGCCTATCCTGCTATTTGTGTTTATTCTTTTAATCAGCGTTAATACAAAATGTGCCTACATAACTGTCAGTTGCAGCCGTACATTATTATTGGTTTAACTACTAACAGTATAACACGTTTTAAAATGACCATCTTGAACAGCTACAACGTTAAAATACTTCTAGGCAGATTGTGGAGGATAATGGGAGAAGGAATAGAGGGGCGGACAGAAACACCCATCTGAATAATGGCCACTTCTTTCAACATTTCCATTTCCATGTGATGCTCACAATAGGTAAATTAACAATGAACAGTGGTAGACAGTAGCTCTGTCTGTGTCCATCCATCCATCTTCTCCCGCTTCTCCGTGGTCGGGTCTCTGAGGTATCAGTTCCAGCAGAGAGCCCCAAACGTTCCTTTCCCTCATCAACCAGCTCTGACTGGGGGGTCCCAAGGCGCTCCCAGGCCAGAAGAGATATAGTCCCTCCACCTGGTCCTAGGTCTGTCCCTAAGGGAGACGCCAGCCACCCTGCGGAGAAAACCCATCTCGGCCGCTTGTATCCGCAATCTCGTTCTTTCGGTCACGACGGTCATGACCGTAGGTGAGGGTAGGAACGAAAATGGCCCGGTAGACAGAGAGCTTTGCCTTCTGGCTCAGCTCCCTTTTCGTCACCGCGGTGCGGTAAAGCGACTGCAGTACCGCTCCCGCTGCTCCGATTCTCCGGCCCATCTCACGCTCCATTGTTCCCTCACTCGAGAACAAGACCCCGAGATACTTGAACTCCTTCACTTGGGGTAAGGCTCTGTCTGTGTGTGTCTTCTTAAATCGTTTGCTTTGGTCCCTCACTCCGCTTCGCTTCTCATGCACTGATTCGCTAAGCTGAACAGCCAATCGGAGTGATTTCTTTGGCCGACTGTCTACGCAGGAGGTGTGAAAATGTGCCGTAAAGAGACAACGGTGCGGGACACACCAACCCGAGTAGGGCTACGCGAATTCCCCGACTGCCTCTGACGGCCTCCCAAAATCGGGTCGGTGTGTCAGGGGCTTCAAACAAAGGTCCAATGTACTGTTATATTAAGCAAACCAGTTGACAGCCCAACATTTGTGGACCCATGCAAAACGATAGCTTACACATTCAAAAGCCTGGGCAATAAGGTAAGGCAACCACAACATGCTGCACATTTGCAAAAATATTTAATTCAATATTAATCTGTCACATTTAATATTGTTGCCCAACATATTCTGAAAAGCTAAAACTCTTTATTTTCCTTTGAAACCCGCACCAATCATCCTCCAATTATAATCATTGGAAAATAAACCTTTATATACAACATTATTATGAATGGCCCAAATGTTCGATTGGTTTTTATTTTTAATTAAAAACCGACATAAGGAGATCAATAGAGAGCTGGGATAAGGAACATGAACATGTCAATATCAGAGAAAAGTCATGTCCTCTGAATGCGCGGAGAGGCATAAGTGTTCTTCGTTCAGATAATGGGAGCGCTGCGAAGCATCAAAGAAGCTTTACAAAGACTTCGAGGACGGAGAGACGGCGCTTTAATGATCCGGTCCCAGGTCTGATCCCCTTTAGGAACTAATGAGAATAAAACTGCTGTCGGGACTCTTGTTAAAGCGTCCTTTCGAAAGCCACTGAACCCAAACCCTCGCTGCATAAGGCTGTCGAATTTAGAGATGGCTTTTGGGAATGGATTTAAAAACAAACACCGTTTACTGTTAAGCTTATCAGGCAGGGTGAGTGTGCTTCTAGTCATTATCTCCCCCCCCCCGTGGGATCTGACAAATGGCCACTGCAGTTTAAACTCTACTTTTAATTGGGATAAATCCTTTCATTGAGTCCCGAAGAGTAAACAATGTATTCAACGTACATAAAGTTTGTAAATTAGCAGAGAAACGATTTTTTAAAAACGTTTAATTTCCCTAAAGCAACTTGATAACTTCTTGCATCTTTTTTCATGCCTATAACAACCGCGTCTTAGAAGTAAACAGCTCCAGTATGTAATATTGATATTCTTTGATAATTTAATATTAATACATTAACAGGAATGCGTTTTTTCTAATAATACAATTATAACTGATAAGAATGTCAAACAAATACCAATCATTGTTTTTATGGGTTTTTTGTGCACTTATTTTTATATTTTTGGGGCGGTTTTGGCGCAGTGGTTAGAGCGTTGGTGAACTCCAGTTCGAAACCCGCCTCGGCGTCAGGCCGTTGTGTCCTTGGGCAAGACACTCGCATTTTCTCCTGTGGGTAATGTCCACAGTATTGACATTTACTAGGGCCGGGACTTTAACGCATTAATTAAGATTAATTAATTACAAAGCCTCTAATTAATTTTTTTAATCGAGTCCCAGCTCTAACATTTACATATCTAATGTGTAAAATGTAATTGTAAAGCGCTTTGAGCACCTCTCAAAGCGCGCTAAATAAAAAATGTAATCCATTATTATTTATACTGTGCTAAAATTGTTAAATATCTTGAACTCACACAACAACAATGTCCCCTTCATGGCCTCCCCAGTAAAATTGGAAGACCATGCAACATACAATATACTTAAGTTAATTAAGTAATTTTAAACACTCTATAGTGTCACTGTAGAATAGAATATAGAATCACTTCACCACCAACGAACTGTCACAAAGAAAATCATTTCTGACCCCTCCCACCAAGGTCACCATGTCTTCCAACTTCTGCCCACAGGGAGGCGCTACAGGTCACTGTCCGCCAAAACCGCTCAGAGCTTCTTCCCCTTTGCAATACGGACACTAAGTGGACTCTAAATAACCCCAATGAACAATCACAATCCACCACACCTTGAACTTTAAGTTATGATATGTCTTTGCCCTGTGCTGTGTGTTGGACTTTTTATTGTATGTTGAACTGTATGGTAACTGTAATACTCTGCACTGAACACAAATTCCACCAGCCTGGCTGTGTGGTCATTAAAGATTCTAATCTAATAGATTATTTTACGCTTAGTTTTGTGCAGTTTGGATTGTTGAAAGGATCTGAAATGTTATTATAAATCTGAAATGCCATATTTAGGGACATTTTCTACTCAAAACGGCACGTTTCATCATGACGATATAGGGCTACGGGAAATGTCAAGGGATCACCAAAGACATACATGTGTATCCCCTGGACACTGTGAATATATGTACCGACATTCAAAGGAAACAAGGAAACAATTGTTAGAATATTTCAGTCTGGCCCAAAGTGATATGTGGACGGACTCACATGTCTGTCTTTGGATCCATTAAACAAGACTTATTGTAGCGGCCAAAATCATATAGAACTAAAACAGATAACTTAACAGCCGCTGAGGCACTAGCTAGCGGATCTTACGCAGGGCGATGATCCAGGTCCAGACAAGATTCTCCGTTGTGCATTTTATTCCTATAACAAAATACAACGAACAGGTTTCCTATATCTCCTTCCTTAAGCCTTTCCTATGGCTTTCCCTTGTGTGGCTTGAAACACCCTGGTAAAAAACCGTTTGCCTCCTCGTGCTCTGGCTCCCACCACCCACCTGTCTCCAATATATACAAGTACACCAGGTGCTCTAATCGCCCAGTGCCCAAAACATGCCTTCAAAATAAAAGCATCGAAACTACTTTAACTTATGACGCTAATTAAGAATACATTTTCAATAAACAACAAGAAAATAAATGTTTAAACTATTAAATAATATAAAGAGATATATATAGCTCCAACATTCCGGCACCTAATTGTGGCCAGTGTAAACACACAATTACTTAAATATATATAAATGGAGCTATACTCTATCTTTATCCTATCCATACAAATAATCATCTGCATAGTGTTCAGGCAACAGCTTCCTGGAAAAGAAATGGAAAAATAAATAAAAGTTCTCCTACACTTATCAAATGCTGTCTTTGTCCATCGGTCCCTTTTTGGAGATATATATATATCTTGGCTGCACTTCCCATAATGCAACTCAACAGCTCCTCGTCCTTCCAAGGATCCATTTGGTGAATGCCCATATCTTTCAAGTGTCATGCCAACGTAACAATGGCGTCCCGATGAGAAGGGCACCAGATTGAAACCGCTGATATGGGTACTTTTCCAAGGCAATGACAAAAAACCCATTCTGCCAAATCTCTCCAGTGAGTGAGCAATGTGTAAAATGATCCACTTTAAGTCGAGTCAGTGATATATCGAGCTATCTGCAGTCGAAACGTGAAACTTTATTATCTTTTCTGAGTGTTTAAATGTAGTAAAAATCAATCACTTTATTAACTTTTAGGCCCATTCCTGGCCTTCCCATCAAGCTCCTCAATAGACTGCAAATAATCCAGAACTCTGCTGCCCGGATCATCACCCGCACCAACTCATCCGACCACATCACCCCCATTCTCACTCAGCTACACTGGCTTCCTGTACGCTACCGTATTGACTACAAAAACATTCTACTTATATACAAAGCTGACCTCCTTCAGGAGCACACCCCCTCCCGCACCCTCCACTCTTCGTCCGTAGGACTTCTCACCGTCCCAAGCTATCGCCTCAAAACCATGGGTGCTCGAGCTTTCAGCTGCTCGGCTCCCAGACTCTGGAGCTCCCTGCCACGACACATCCGACAGTCTGAATCCATAACGACATTCAAAACCCAACTCAAAACCCACCTGTTCAAACTGGCATTTTCCCTATAATCTGTCCTTTTGTGTCCTTTTGTATCCTTTTGTGTCCTTTTGTATCCTTTTGTGTCCTTTTGTACCTTTTGTGTCCTTTTGTATCCTTCGGTAGTCGATTTCCTGTTGTTTGTCTTACCCCGGCTGATACTTCACTAAATCGACTGTTTTAATTTGTAAGGTATAATTGTAAATGTAAATTGTAAATCTGTAACCCTGTAAGGTGTCCTTGGGTGTTTTGAAAGGCGCCCCCCAAAATAAATGTATTATTATAGTTAAGAGAGATCAATTAAAAGTGTACAACAATATCTAGAGAAACGTTGGGCAGTTAGAGTCCATCGACGTAAATCAACTTCATTAGGCGTAGGCCTCTGAAGAAGATAAGAGGTACACTAGAGTCTAGACGTGTTGTCGTGGTGAAGGAGAGTCGTTAGACGTTAGGTTGAGTCTCCCGGACACGCTGGAGGTCAACGTGGTGATGTGGAGGAGGTCTAAAAGACAGCAATGATATTTAAAGAAAAGCCACCGCCATTGCTCGGCTTAAAAATTTAAGGGAAGAAATATCGAATATGGTGACAAATGTTAAATGTCGAGAGTTTGACAGTCTGGGAAAGTGTTGAAGAAAAAAAGGTAAAACAGAGACGCTGCCAACTTGGACACTCTGAATAACTTCCATCCAGCTCCTTTCTTAGAACGTAATCTCTTCAGTGCAGCCCTTTGATTGGTCGTTAACGGACCATTAAATTCATGGGAGTGGAAAGATGATGAGTTTACTGGAATAACAACGTCAAGTCAAGTTACATCCATGTCTGTTCAAAATGTCCACATTTCGTAAATCTATCTTTTAAGACGTTGTTTGACATAATTAGCATATAACTGGAGGCTAGGGTTGGGGTTAGGGTTTCCCATCAGTTCGTCATCGTTACCAGGTGGAGCTTTGTTCAAAATGTGAAGAAATTGTATCCGGGCATTTCCGAGACACCAAGGTGGTCATATTGACTTTAACCCTTGGACGCCTAAAACTAATCATTTCCTCTGAGTATGACGTGTGTACCACCTTTCAAGAAAATCACTCATGGCGTTCCTAAGATCTAGAAGGACTACATTTACTAAAGTACAAGACCAGAGTACTTCTTGTTCTACTCAAGTACTAGATCTGAGTACATCTACTTTTACTCAAGTACAATATCTAAGTACCTCTACTTTTACTCAAGTACAAGATCTGAGTACTTCTACTCAAGTACAAGATCTGAGTACTTCTACTGTTACTCAAGTACAAGATCTGAGTACCTCTACTTTTACTCAAGTACAAGATCTAAGTACCTCTACTTTTACTCAAGTACAAGATCTGAGTACTTCTATTCAAGTACAAGAACTGAGTACTTCTACTGTTACTCAAGTACAAGATCTGAGTACCTCTACTTTTACTCAAGTACAATATCTAAGTACCTCTACTTTTACTCAAGTACAAGATCTGAGTACTTCTACTTTTACTCAAGTACTAGATCTGAGTACTTCTACTTTTACTCAAGTACTAGATCTGAGTACTTCTCCCACATCTGATTATTAGAACCATTGTTATTCTTTCATGATGTTGGCCACTGTTGTTGTTGTTGTTGTTGTTGGAGGTTTGGTGGTTAGTCTCTCAAGGACAGCAGGGATAGAGTGAACTCACATTACATTTCATTTATCTAACACCTTCATCCAAAGAGACGAGCCATAAGCGCAATTCACAATAAAGGCACTAAATGAAAACACCAAGAAATACATTTGTTTCAAATGAGCCAAACCATGTTAAGTGCTTGTGCATTAACTTCAAACGAGTTAACCCTATCAGTACTAAGAGGTGTGGTGTAACACACAAAGATGGTAGCAGGTGGGTTTTCAATCTGTGAGGGAAGATGTGTACACGTTCTGCTTTCCTGATATCAATGGAGAGCTTATTCCAGCATGTGGGACCCAGAATAGCAAACGGGTGTTTTGTGGTGAGGGGTACCTGAATGTCATTTTACCACATCTGTTTCCTTGTCTCAGTCATTTTAAAACAGTGTTGTTGGTTGTTAGCTTGAATAAATGTGTTCTACGACATACAATACCTCCGTAAATACCCCACTCTTGAATTTAATAACAGCGGTTGATAACAATTTCTAAATTAGACGACTAAACATCATCACACCCGACATTAGCCACCTTTAGCTTAGCGGTGGTGACGTGAAGTCATGTGACCGTGCTGTAGTTCCTTTATAGCCCAACATTAGCCTCCTTTAGCTTAGCGGTGGTGACGTGAAGTCATGTGACCGTGCTGTAGTTCCTTTATAGCCCAACATTAGCCTCCTTTAGCTTAGCGGTGGTGACGTGAAGTCATGTGACCGTGCTGTAGTTCCTTATAGCCCAACATTAGCCTCCTTTAGCTTAGCGGTGGTGACGTGAAGTCATGTGACCGTGCTGTAGTTCCTTTATAGCCCAACATTAGCCACCTTTAGCTTAGCGGTGGTGACGTGAAGTCATGTGACCGTGCTGTAGTAACTTTATAGCCCAACATTAGCCTCCTTTAGCTTAGCGGTGGTGATGTGAAGTCATGTGACCGTGCTGTAGTAACTTTATAGCCCAACATTAGCCTCCTTTAGCTTAGCGGTGGTAGCGTGAAGTCATGTGACCGTGCTGCAGTTCCTTATAGCCCAACATTAGCCTCCTTTAGCTTAGCGGTGGTGACGTGAAGTCATGTGACCGTGCTGTAGTTCCTTTATAGCCCAACATTAGCCACCTTTAGCTTAGCCGTGGTGACATGAAGTCATGTGACCGTGCTGTAGTTCCTTTATAGCCCAACATTAGCCACCTTTAGCTTAGCGGTGGTGACGTGAAGTCATGTGACCGTGCTGTAGTTCCTTTATAGCCCAACATTAGCCACCTTTAGCTTAGCGGTGGTGACGTGAAGTCATGTGACCGTGCTGTAGTTCCTTTATAGCTCAACATTAGCCAACTTTAGCTTAGCGGTGGTGACTTGAAGTCATGTGACCGTGCTGTAGTTCCTTTATAGCTCAACATTAGCCACCTTTAGCTTAGCGGTGGTGACGTGAAGTCATGTGACCGTGCTGTAGTTCCTTTATAGCCCAACATTAGCCACCTTTAGCTTAGCGGTGGTGACGTGAAGTCATGTGACCGTGCTGTAGTTCCTTTATAGCCCAACATTAGCCACCTTTAGCTTAGCGGTGGTGACGTGAAGTCATGTGACCGTGCTGTAGTAACTTTATAGCCCAACATTAGCCTCCTTTAGCTTAGCGGTGGTGACGTGAAGTCATGTGACCGTGCTGTAGTTCCTTTATAGCCCAAACATTAGCCACCTTTAGCTTAGCGGTGGTGACTTGAAGTCATGTGACCGTGCTGTAGTTCCTTTATAGCCCAACATTAGCCACCTTTAGCTTAGCGGTGGTGACTGTGAAGTCATGTGACCGTGCTGTAGTTCCTTTATAGCCCAACATTAGCCACCTTTAGCTTAGCGGTGGTGACGTGAAGTCATGTGGCCGTGCTGTAGTTCCTTTATAGCCCAACATTAGCCGCCTTTAGCTTAGCGGTGGTAACGTGAAGTCATGTGACCGTGCTGTAGTTCCTTTATAGCCTAATATTAGCTTTTTACTTTAGAAATCATGCAGTGGTGTTAATATGTGGAGATTATCCTAAAGAGAGGATTGTCTGCTATAATCCAAAAACCAATGGAAAAATCCCATAGTTTTTTATAAAGGGAACCCTTGCGATGCTAACTCCCTCTCATGCAGTCACATGAACACTGACTCATCGTGGCGTGGGAGTTGCAGGTGAGAAACCTCTGTCCAACAGTTACTCATGTCTTATTCATCCCAGAGTTTATGAAGTGTATTTAAAGGAAGAGATCTCGTCTCCAAAATGTGTTTATGTATGGCTCTCGCACCGACCAGAGACAGACTGCAGTGAGCATCGAGTGCAGTGAGTCGACTGATTATTAACGAGTCCTGAAGAGCTTTTCCCAGTCAGCACAAAATAATAACGTGTGTGCAATTCACCCACAGCTTGTATCCACTCCTTCCTATTTACCCTGATACAGTTCCTACATAACGTGGAGTATCCAGAGCAGCTCAGTCTCAAGTGATGGATGAAGCGGTTGGTTGGTTGATCAAACAGGAAATCATTGTAAGTGCACTCGATTTAAAATCTCCTTTCGATGCAAACAATTATTTAATTCCAATGATTTGCTGCTGGATAATTATAAGGTCTCGGTTTGTTTGTAATCAATTCAAAAAGCATCATCCATAAGCGCTGCTTGTAGTTGCTCGTCAATCATTTCTTTAATGAGTAGTTAGGACGACCGACAACAGGACGATGTGCGACCTGCAGGGCTGTTATCTGCAGGTTTTCAATAACAGATGTCTTTGGATGGCACTGAATATATCTACCACACTCTCTCACACACACACACACACACACACACACAGTTAACCAGTGACACACACACACACACGTAACACTGACACACACACACACACACAGTTAACCAGTGACACACACACACACACCAACACGCACACAGACAACCAGTGACACACACACACACACACACACACACACACACAGTTAACCAGTGTCGCGCACACACACACACACACAGGCCACACACCCACCACACACACACAGTTAACGTGAACAACACAGTAACGTGACACACACAACACACACACAGTTAACAGTGTCTCTCACACACACACAACACACACAGTTAACCAGTGACACACAGTTACAGTGACCCACACACACAACACGCACACAGACAACCAGTGACACACACACACACACACACACACACACCAGTTAACCAGTGCGACACACACACACACACGACGCCACACACACACACACACACCACACAACAGATTAACCAGTGACCACACACCCAGTTAACAGTGACACACACACACACCACACGTTAACAGTGACACACACACACACACCACAGATTACCAGTGACACACACACACACACACACACACACACACTTGATTGACATTTACCTTAATCCAGAGATCAGACCAGACCAATAAAAGGACTGAGACATATGAAATGCATCTGCAAATCGCTTTAATAAACAGTCTGTAATGAGTCGGAGCTTCCTGAAGGTTTTAATGTTGAGTTTTAAACCGCTTTAGAAAGCTGCTAAATCACGGGGATTATCGGGGCTGAAGTTTGTGGACCTTAAATTGAGTTACACTGAGAGATGGTTTTGTAGGCTACTCCCATTAATACTCATCAGCTGAGTGGACCTTCACATGTGACACCTGGTTTCATATCGTCGTATGCACCTTCAAGTCCTTTCTTGAATCATGTTTCAATTTAGTTTTTCCGACAGAATGTAAAGTGACTTCTGATGAGCTCGATCAGACTAATCCATCCTCGGACATTAATTGGTACCTAAAGTCATCAGGCTGCACAATAAAGGCTCGACTGCTTCATAGATACTCATTAGAAGTCATACAAACCTGCACTGGATACAGAATTGGACTTTCGCACTTATATATCTTTTAACATATACCTAATTATTCAAATGTATTAACTTTAAAAACAGGTTGCCAAACATTGTTGCTGACGTTTCAGCCTCAATCTGCCATCTCTAAATCTCCTAAATGTGAATGTGTGTGTTGCATACATTTATTAATATTTTTGTGTCAATCAATTAATCTTCCCTCGCTTCAAACCAGACGACTTTTTAAGTGATCCAATAAAACGCCAACATTTACATAAAGATCGAATCCAAATACTTTACAAATGTTATAGTGGATATGATTATTCATATATATTAAAGGTGGGGTAGGTACGTTTGAGAAACCGGCTCGAGATCGCTAGAATTTGCCACTTCCTCACAGAGCCCCTCCCCCAACACACACGAACGCGCACATGACCAATGAGGGCACGAGATCAGTGTGTGCCCCGATGGAAGGCTGACAGGCAGGTAGGCCGTCCAGTTACTTTAGCCGGCTCAGATGATTGGTCGAGCTTTTTACAGTATTACGGCTTCTACAGATGACATTTTGTTATGGATTTGTTGTCAAAGCACTTCAGATATTCGTTGCTATCGGATGTTAAGAGCATTCATGGAATATAACAACAAGTGTATCTCGACCCGGCTTCTGAAACTTACCTACCCCACCTTTAAAGACGTTACTCCGAATACACAATATTTCTAATACAAGTATTTTTGCTTAAGTCTGTCACAAGTGCTAATCAGAATCCTTTGTGTCCCACAGAGGGGAAATGTACATTTATTACAGCAAGAAAATAGCCAAAGACAGATTGATATTACCCAAGAAGCATGCTTAACTAGATCTTAGAGATACAAAATACACATCCCGTAGCAGAGACGTAGCAGCCAGGTGTATATCGCACAGTTATTAAAAAGGCATTGCACAATGAAAATGGCGTTCGTCTCGGGAAGCTGCAGCTCAATCCGTTCCTCCCAAATCATTCACGTACCAGTTCTCAGACATCGAACATGGCAGCTTTTGAAATAACGGCGAGTCGCTTGATCTCCTCAAGTCCTTCCTCACAGTCACCTGACTAAAGTGAAGTCATATTTGATGAAGCAGATCATCAGGAGCTTTCTGCATGTCGAGAGTTTTCTCCTCGGGAACATGTTGTCTCCAGATTCACGGATCAAACACGTCTGGGACACAAAGTTCCTACAGGCAGCGTTCAACGTCTCTGTTAACTTCGACTGAAGAGCAAGACTCTGGCAGAATGTCCATCAATCAATCAATCAATCAATCAATCAATGTTTATTTATATAGCCCAATATCGCAAATGTTACATTTGTCTCAGTGGTCTTCACAGTGTGTACAGAATATCAGTATGACAATACGACACCCTCTGTCCTTAGACCCTCTGTCTTAGACCCTCGTCCTTAGACCCTCACATCGTACAAGGAAAAACTTCCAGAGAAAACCCAGTTTAAAGGGAAACATGGGAGAAACCTCAGGGAGAGCAACAGAGGAGGGATCCCTCTCCCAGGACGGACAGACGTGCAATAGATGCCGTGTGTACATTGAAAAGATAATACATTTGCAACATAGGTAGTCCAAATGTTTGGAAATGCATGTGTGTATAATAGGAAGATGAATCCACGAGGATATCCATCCAGGACCGATGATCCAGGACCACAGCCACGACTCAAGATCCAGCGCTCGCGATCCAGGACACAAGACCGCAGGATCATCCATGACTCCGGATCCCAGCATATATAGACCCCAAAAAGAAAGACATTTGGGGAAGCTGGGTTAATCGGAACATGAGAGTACACAGGTACAGACAGAGAGAAGGAAGAAGTAAGATGTCCCCCGACAAACTAAGCCTATATCAGCAAAACTAGGGGCTGAATCTAATCAGCCCTAACTATAAGCTTTATCAAAAAGGAAGGTCTTAAGCGCACTCTTAAAAACGGATAGGGTGTCTGCCGCCCGAACACAAACTGGAAGCTGATTCCACAAATGTGGAGCTTGATAAGAAAAGGCTCTGGCTCCCATTGTACTTTTAGAGACTCGAGGTACAACCAACAACCCTGCATTCTTGGAACGCAATGCCCTAGTAGGACAGTAGGGTATAATGAGTTCTTTAAGGTAAGATGGCGCCTGCCCATTAAGGGCTTTGTAGGCGAGAAGAAGAATTTTAAATTCTATCCTGTGTTCTATAGGGAGCCAGTGTAAGGCAGCCAGAACAGGAGTAATGTGGTCCCTTTTCCTAACTCTGGTTAGTACACGAGCCGCAGCATTTTGAATCAGCTGAAGCGACTTGATTGACTTCTTGGTACTCCCTGATAGTAAAGAGTTACAATAATCCAGCCTAGAAGTAACAAATGCATGGACTAGTTTCTCTGCATCGTTTTGAGGCAAGATATGCCTGATTTTTGCAATGTTACGTAGATGGAAGTAGGCGGTCCTTGAAATTGATTTTATGTGGGCGTTAAAGGATAAATCCTGATCAAATATAACACCAAGATTCCTTACAGTCTCACTGGAGGCCAAATTAATGCCATCCATAGTTAGTATATCTTTAGATAATTTGTTTCGTAGATTCTTCGGGCCAAGTACAATAACTTCAGTTTTGGTCGTGTTTAACATCAAAAAGTTTAAGGTCATCCACGTTTTTAAGTCCTTAAGGCAGTCTTGAATTTTATTTAGATGATTAATTTCATCAGGCTTAATTGATAAATATAGTTGAGTATCATCCGCATAACAATGAAAGTTTACAGAATGATTCCTTATAATATTGCCTAACGGAAGCATATATAATGTGAACAAAATAGGTCCGAGCACTGAGCCCTGTGGCACTCCATGGCTAACTTTGGTTTGCGTGGAAGATTCATCGTTGACACGTACAAACTGAGAGCGTTCAGATAGATAGGACCTAAACCAGCCTAAAGCAGTTCCCTGTATGCCAACCAAGTGCTCTAGTCTTTGCAATAGGATATCATGGTCGATAGTATCAAATGCAGCACTGAGATCGAGCAAAACAAGAATAGAGACAAGTCCCTTGTCTGAGGCTATTAGAATATCATTTATCAACTCATCATCGAGATCATAAGCAGCGAGAGAGAGAGAGAGAGAGAGAGAGAGAGAGAGGAGAGAGAGAGAGAGAGAGAGAGAGAGAGAGAGAGAGAGAGAGAGAGAGAGAGAGAGAGAGAGAGAGAGAGAGAGAGAGAGAGAGAGAGAGAGAGAGAGAGAAGAGAGAGAGAGAGAGAGAGAGAGAGAGAGAGAGAGAGAGAGAGAGAGAGAGAGAGAGAGAGAGAGAGAGAGAGAGAGAGAGAGAGAGAGAGAGGAGAGAGAGAGAGAGAGAGAGAGAGAGAGAGAGAGAGAGGTCCACCTGAAGAAGTGGGGAGCATGTTAGCTGCAGCCACGCCGTCACTCTGTCCTCTCTCTGACTCAGCTTCTCCCAACCGTTGCATATTTCTATCTGTCCTTGAATATTTTGTAAAACTTGAAAGGAGACATAACTTCAGCTAGTGATGACAAAATGAAGCTTTGAATGAAGCGTCGAACCACTTGGACAACTGTGTCGGAAACAGGTTCGTTTCTCGAAGCTTCAGTTGCAGCGCCCTCTCCTGGCGAAGTGCAAGGCTGCAGTGGGTTTAACGTACACACACACACACACACTAAGACTGAATATCATGTTCTATTTGCAATTAAAGATTGATAATTGTGTGCATTGGGTTATTGAGAAGAGACTAGAGAGTGCTGGACATTTCTTTGGGAGGAGACGGCCTTTGATCAGTTATTAAAGTATTAAAGTTGAAAAGCAAAGATTAAAATACATCCATTCCGGGCTTTGAACCAGCTGCGGAGGACATCGCCGCATCCGGGCGGCCGGCTCTACCCACTGGGCTATCTACTCCTCAAACTATTAACTGTTAATTGTCTTTTTGTTCAGAACCTCTCCACATTTCGAAGTGTTTCCCGAGCCAGAACGACCTCTCTTTCTTCCTGGCTTGCTCTATAATGATACAATTAAAATGCAATGCCAACAACAACTCAACAGCAACAACGCAAACTACGACAACAACCCACACATTGCGCATCGTTTAGAGCGGTCATAAAGTGTTGAAGCGCTCAAATTCAAACAGTTTCAACCTGTCAGAATCGAGACGAGGCAGTGCATTGGATCGCCTGATTGGACGGGGAGCCAGTGAGTTGATTCATTCAGGAAATGAATGCTTCCATGGAATAGGAAGTCCAGGGTTGAAGCTCCGGTCGAAGCTTCGGTGTCAAACTGCCATCACTGACTTGAACCTGTCCTTGTTGGACATGCCGTACGTCTACGTGAAGCCCTTTTCCTTTTGGTTGGTTCTCGTTTCCTCCTGTTCTTCAGGCAAGGCAAGGCAAGTTTATTTCTATAGCACTTTTCAACACAAGGCGATTCAAAGTGCTTTACAAAAAATGAAAGACATTAAGATTAAAAAAGAAAAGCTACTAAAATAAACATTAAAAGAAAAATACATGGATAAAAGTTACAGTGCAGTTTAAGATATGAATAGTTGCAGCGGACCTGCAGGTTTCTGGGAGTTTGTTCCAGATGTGTGGAGCATAATAACTGAACGCTGCTTCTCCATGTTTAGTTCTGACTCTGGGGACAGGAAGCTGACCAGTCCCTGAAGACCTGAGAGATCTGTCTCTGGGGACAGGAAGCTGACCAGTCCCTGAAGACCTGAGAGATCTGTCTCTGGGGACAGGAAGCTGACCAGTCCCTGAAGACCTGAGAGATCTGTCTCTGGGGACAGGAAGCTGACCAGTCCCTGAAGACCTGAGAGATCTGTCTCTGGGGACAGGAAGCTGACCAGTCCCTGAAGACCTGAGAGATCTGTCTCTGGGGACAGGAAGCTGACCAGTCCCTGAAGACCTGAGAGATCTGTCTCTGGGGACAGGAAGCTGACCAGTCCCTTAAGACCTGAGAGATCTGTCTCTGGGGACAGGAAGCTGACCAGTCCTTGAAGACCTGAGAGATCTGACTCTGGGGACAGGAAGCTGACCAGTCCCTGAAGACCTGAGAGATCTGTCTCTGGGGACAGGAAGCTGACCAGTCCCTGAAGACCTGAGAGATCTGTCTCTGGGGACAGGAAGCTGACCAGTCCCTGAAGACCCTGAGAGATCTGACTCTGGGGACAGGAAGCTGACCAGTCCCTGAAGACCCTGAGAGTAAGAGTCCTGTGTGTTTATTTTCTTATTTGTTAGGCGAGATGTTTGTGTTCAGAGATTTGTTTGTTTTGTGGGTTGTTGCACTTCTTTGTTAAAAAGAAACCGTTGGTGATTAAATGTACCAAACGGCTCTCGCTGTCTATGTTGTTGGGAGTGGGAAAGAGGAGAGAGTGCACACTTGGTGTTGCGCCTCGGCTTCCCTAGGCCTGGGCGCAACACTACGGACTTACCGTTTCCTTGATGTTGTGCAAACATTAACATCCCGGTATAGACACTGTCTTTTCTCCCCATCAACGAATTGACCATACGTTTTGGATTTCGCGGGCGACTCACGTTGTCCCTGCGGGCACCGTGTTGGCTACCCCTGCTCCAGATGAAACGAGTACAACTGCATTGAATCAAAGTAAATAAAAGAATAGCGAGGTGTTGCTAGAGTTCTGGCGTTGCTCTTATTAATGGCAAACTTATACGTTTTCAGCTTGCTGTGATTCTCTCCATTAAATAAACAGGTTTCTCCAATTTAACCTTTAACCAGCTTCATATTTTTCATTTCCTCTCATATGAACAGTGTGGATCATTGAGACAGCGTGGCGTCCAGAGTCTAATCCCGTGTTCCTCTGAGGGGCCAGCGTGGGGGGGGGCATGAAGAAAGACCTGCACCAGCTTCATCCACGCGTTGCTGTGTTGCCGTTTCATTTAATAGATTTAATTATTATCCACCTTTTTGTTTTATGTCCTTTTATTGAAAACGTTCTTTGAGACTTCAACTTCTGGTTCAAATCTCAATACATGTACTTTGTATAATCGCTCTTTTGTCTTTATTCTACATGGACATTTTAGATTCCACTCCAATCTGTTGATTATTCAGATCTTCCTCAGGAATAGTCTGTTGAGTTTTTAATTATATATCATGTTCTCACAGGATATAGAACGAGACAACAGTTTGTATCCATAGTGTATGGATGCTTCAGCTCTTCAGACCAGCATAGTGGGATGTGAGCATGCTCCTAATTGTGTTGGTATGCAGCCGGTCTGCTCTGTTTCATAAAGCTAATCTTTTACATTGCAGAATTTGTTAAATTAAAGCAGTCTTTAATTGTTTGTCCTAAACATAGCAATATATGCTTTTGAAATGTAACATGTCTTTGAAAGATAATACTATACAGTTTATATTGTGCATCTCCTTTAGCTTGAAAATACATAGATGTGTTTTTTTAATAAATAAATAGACGCTTTATCAATCCCAAATTAGGAACTTATTTAACAGCAGCAGTGTGTTCAGGTATTAACATATTTAAAGTTGGAATAAAGTATGAACGACACATCACAAGTATAGTGCACAGCAATCCATAAGATGAGTCCGATATGTTCATGAAGACTCCAGGAGACACCGACACGAACGGGGCCGAGTGGACTCCGGAGTTTGCTGCGTGTATGATCTGTGGTGAAGTGGGCTGTCACTCAAACACTGAGTAGCCAATGAGGACGCACCCCTGAAAGTCCCGCCCACCTGGGATGTTTGTGTGAAAAGGTGAGTCCGATATGTTCATGAAACATCTCTTGTGTGTGTGTTGCCCTCTCCTATTGAAGAACCATACAGCTTCCCTCCTTCTTCTTCTTCCTCTCTCTGTGAACGTCTCCCTGTATTTCTGCATTCACAGTTCAATAGCTGCCCTTACAGTATCAGCTTTACTGGAGATAATACTATTCCATGGCGTCATGCCAGTCTGCTGCCTCAAGCTCACACACACACACACACACACACACACACACACACCATGTATACATCACTTCAGGGGACATTACATTGACTTACATGCATTTCCTGGAGACTTATCCTAACCTTAACCATAACCAACACATGCCTAACCCTAACCAAGTCTTCAACCTAAAATTAATGACCCCCCTTATGGGGACCTCCAATGTGTCCCCATAAGGGAGGCGAGTCCCCACACGTGACGATGTAAACAGATGTAGGTCCCCACAAGTATAGTAATGCTAGACCACACACACACGCACACACACACACAGTAGTGACTGGCTGTGCTCTCTGCTGCAGCTTTGAATGAATCCTTACACAACAGTGACACCTGCTGTGCAGTCAGAAAAAGACAGGGAGGTTTTTCCTCAAATGGTCAAGAGACTCTACCTGTCAATCACCACATTGTGTGTGTGTGTGTGTGTGTGTGTGTGTGTGTGAGATAATAATAATAGGTACGGAAAGTTTATTGTACAGCACACTAAGTGAGGACCATCCATGTAGGCTATACAGTGTATTTGCTGTCAGCTCTGAGAACATGAAGTATTCAAAGTCCGACAAGCCACGTCTTTCAGCTCAAAGTATAAAACAAGGCTGCTTCAAAGTGTCCTTAAAACTATGGTGGCATTTAATTAAATGAATGGACGGTTTTTCTGACAGCTTCAGTTACACATTCATATTATTAGGTAACACTATATCAATAAACATTAACAGATAATCACATGTTGAGATATCCAGCAGTATATACAGTCATTACGATTAGCTCCGCCTTTACCAGCTGTGATGAACACATGAATGCAGTGCGTTGATGACATCCTGAACATTTGGAAACAGTTCATAGTATAGTAAGTCGACACATTGTCCTTCTTCATTGAAGCTCTTGAGACGGAGCTCCTCTCTCTCAGCCATTATATTTTATATGATTAAAGTCGTAGTATAGTCTTTCCAAAAATGTGAAAAACGTTAAATCGAATAATACAAAAAAGTAAAAAAGTTGTCTCATAAATAAACTAATGATAGTGTAGTTAGTAGGTTGAACATTAAAACAATAAAATCATAGATGATCCGTGTTGGGGAAGTTACCTTTGAAAAGTAGTGATTGCTCGTTACTTCTTTAAAAAAGTAATCCCTTACTTTACTTAGTTACCAAAACAAGTCATTGAGACTCCAGTCCTTTCACAGCTGGACTACTGCTCAGTGATCTGGTCAGGGGCGAACAAGAGGGACCTGGGAAAGCTGCAACTGGTTCAACACAGAGCAGCTCGGCTTGCCCTTAGGTGGACACCAAGACATCATGTAATGGAACACACGGCCAGATCAGATCCGAAAGAAACGACTAAAGCAAGCTTCAAAAGACGATTGAAGAAACATCTAGAAGCTGTAGCGAGATCGGGGTTTTTTCAACCCAACTCCTCACCGCGTGTTGTTTTGACGAGTCCTGCTTGAAATCATAACAGGGAGGGAATTAGAAGACACCAGGATACCAGTTAAACAATAATCCGTTTTAATTAAACAAAGTAGTAATAATACAATATAATACATTACTATACAATTCAAAGAATCATATAAGCAACGTGTGGAGTACTCCCGCCCTTATTCACGCACTGCGGACATCCTATCGTCTTGTCAGCGCATGAAGAGAGAGCCCCAACAACCAGAAAACATTTCCCTAATACAAAGAAGGGGTGGCGTTGCATTGGGGAGATCCCAAAACGCTATCTCACAGGGGAATCAGCGTCTGGCAGCTTTGAAAGCCACAGGTGTTGGGAAGGCACCTCATTAAAACTCAACGAAAATGTCCCTCCCCATTTGCAAACCTCTCGATGGTTTAACCCAGAAAACACTCTAAGGGATAATCTTTACACTCCAAACAGAAATCACCATTAATTCTGCATCTTCCTTCTTCACAAATAGCTCAAAACACTCTTTTGATAAACAGGTAAACAGTCAAAGAAAAGACTATTGCGCTCATCTACTTTTAAGAAAAAGGGAACATTGTTTCAGAAATCTATAAAAAACCTCTCTATATTTGAGAGGAAAAATGTACCTTTTGTTCCTTCAACTATGAACACACAGGAATGTATAAACTCACACATATACCATTAAAGATATGTAGACTTCCTTAAACATGGCCTGCCAGAGATCTCAAACAGAATATACTCTCTCCACCAAAGGCCCACGTCCTGCATATCTTCACCTCCCCCACAGCAATAAAACCCCTAAGTTTACAGCCCTTTGTCTACCGCCATTTTAGTCCTCACATAGACGAAAGGATAAAACAGAGAAATCACTATAAAACACAAACACAGGTATTGTTTGAACAGTATTCACTTAACTGCTACTATTGAAACTCAAAGGACCTCTTTTAGTGTCTGGAAATTGCAACAAGACTTTGCCATTTTAAATGTAACACACTTCTTTGGTACAATATCTCACATCAATTTCCACAAAGCCCACAGACTGGAAGTTACACAGGCAGCAGGCAGGTTAGGGTGAACATCCAGCAGCACACCGATTCATATGGGTTTTTTTAAACACATGCAGGAATATGGTACTTTCGCTAACACACACACACACTTTCACAGTTATGATGAGGATTGTATTTGTTTAGTTTGTTTTACTCTAAAAGAAGCGAAGGGAGACATTTGTAAAATCACTATTATTATTTTTTCTCTTTTTCTTTCCAAGGAAATGTGGAATCAGAAAATAAGCTGTAGTGATGGTTGATATGAAAGTCACTGTTTGAAGGAAAATTGACGCCGTACACGATTTGTATCATTGTCTTGTAATGTACTGTCGAATGTCATGTTTTATGTTATTTGTGGACCCCAGGAAGATTAGCTGTTGTTACCTATGTTGCAAATGTATTATCTTTTCAATTTCCACACGGCATCTACTGCAGTCTGTCCGTCCTGGAGAGGGATCCCTCCTCTGCTGCTCTCCCTGAGGTTTCTCCATGTTCCCTTTACACTGTGGGGTTTCTCTGGAAGTTTTTCCTTGTACGATGTGAGGGTCTAAGGACAGAGGGTCTGAGGACAGAGGGTCTAAGGACAGAGGGCCTAAGGACAGAGGGTCTGAGGACAGAGGGTCTGAGGACAGAGGGTCTGAGGACAGAGGGTCTGAGGACAGAGGGTCTAAGGACAGAGGGTGTAAGGAAAGAGGGTGTAAGGACAGAGGGTCTAAGGACAGAGGGTGTCGTATTGTCATACTGATATTCTGTACACACTGTGAAGACCACTGAGACAAATGTAACATTTGTGATATTGGGCTATAAATAAACATTGATTGATTGATTGACTGATTGATTGATGATTGACTGATTGATTGATTGATGATTGATTGATTATGCACCAGCTAATGGAGATCCTAATAAACAATAAACCCTCCAAGGAAAGTAACTTTTTACGTTACTCGTTACTTTTATGGTGCTCGCCTTTGGGCAGAACCCCATCTCTGTTCCTAAATGAGCATGTAAGGTAACTTGGGTTACATGTAGGCTTACATAACGTTCTACTATGGAGGACATAACAGGTATGTCTTTTGTGCTCTTTATTATAAAAAATGCCACATAGCACTCAACAAAACATTGGGCTATAGGCGTCAACACCTCCACCAAACAATAATATCAATATAAAATCATTAAGGGCTACAGGCTAGCCCCAACATAGGTGCAAAGCTAGTGCAAATCATATCAACAGGCTACTAAATGGGCTTGGACTCGAAATATCATAATTTCCCCGGGGGTCTGGAGCTACTAGCTTCATGCTAGCATGTTTTCCTTCCAATGCTTGGTTAGGTTGGCAGTGGAGTTAACGGCACACACGTTTCTGGCCAGGGCCCAACGTACACCTTACACTCACATGTTCCCCCTTAGTTTCAACAAGTTGGAAGTAATGGGAATACCTCCATCCCTCGTTAGCGTTAGCTGCGCCTGCTTCTCGCTTGCCATCACTGCTCTTCAGTCTTCATGCCACCACCAGCCTCTATCACGTACAGAGTGGAATGAGAGCTCGTGCCTAATGCGTAAGCACACAGCTGAGTCGGCAGCGTCACTGTCACTCGTCCCTGGGAAAGTAACGTTGCGGCGAATTGAAGAAGAAACTACGTTACGTTACCAACGTTACGTTACTGTAACGCGTTACAAAGTACCAAAGTAACGCGTTACGCCCAACACTGTAGTTGAGTAGTTTGATAAAAAAGTCCTAGTATTGTCAAGTCGAACCAAAGGAGTCATAGTATAGTATGTCGAAAGATATATTTTAAAACTCACAGTATACAAGAAATATGAAAAAGTCACCATACAGTTTGTCGAAAAACTAAAGCTGCCAGTGTTGAGATGTTTTGAGTGCTTTGGAAAATCAGCAGATGCATTGATTTATACTTCATGATGAAACTCTCAATATGTCTGCGGAGCCCCTTTCCTGGAGCTTATTCAGAAAGTGTTTTAACATTTTACCCTAAAACCCAAGTGTTAAAGCTGCAGAACGGAATTTGGACTTTAATGGGTCACTAAGTAAAATCCATTCAGTCGGCAGCTCTCGAAGTCTGGGTGACTCCATTTCACAATAAATCAGCTTAACGTGCGGAGAGCGAAGTGAATAAACGCTTGTGAAATCCTTCTTTGTTAAAGTGTTTGTCCTTGACAGTGAGAATGTGGCGTTCATCGACCATCCCTCCCGAATCAGCGAAGCTTCGGCTTGACATTAAAGGATGTGTCTCGGAGATTGAAAACCATAATCCCCAACGTCTTATCAACATTATCTCACATAGAAGACATTTGAAAAAACTTTCCAGACACAAAGGAGAGCGTACTTTGTCAATAATGATCTGGACATGGGGTTCAGTGACTTTCTGCATGTCTTTGATGATTATCTGTAGCAGCTTTTTCTTACGCATTATTTTCAATGGTAATAAGAAACGTATCTGGGTTTTTTTCTCCAGTTGAGTGAATATTAGGGATGTAACGATTTATATATCGAATATCGCAGGAAATAAATGTCTCAATACCGTCGTGAGACTTTTTTAAACCTTTATTCAACCAGATGGTCCCATTGAGATCATCCATCTCTTTTTCAAGGGCGACCTGTCCAACATGGCAGCAAGCAGGTTACAACATGAACATTAAACAGATAACACAAAAGGACATGTATTTAGAGCGCTATATACACCTAGAGACATGGACAAGTACCAACAGTATATCTATATCTCTGTCAATAAGCCTCACCTTCTTGGCAACAACTGTATTGTTGTTGAAGTGGTGGAGAGACGATGCTCAGTTTGACCCACTGCTGTCACCCATGGCAACGCATATCTCTCTGTCCCAGCAACACCAGCACCAAGCAGGAGAGTGTTTCCACAGCAGGGGGTTTTGCAAACGCCCAAACATCCCAGCTTCTACCTGGACATGAGGACGTGCTCACATTCCTGAGATAACCTTGATGACGCTGAGAGAGTGAGTGGGTGGGTTAGAGTCGAGTTACTTGAAAAACTAAAGTGAAACTTGATTTATTCTATTGCAGGGTCTGATTATTATATTGTTAACACTTTAGAATACTACTATCGTACTAAAATGCTGCACAAATCAGATTTTGGTATTGTTACATCCCTAGTGAATACTGTAGAAAAACCTACAAGTGTAGTTTAATCTTGTCACTATCAACATGGTAACGCGATGATACGATATACTTTATTGTCCCCGTAAGGACATTTGTTCTGGACATGTACGTAAAAAAAGTCAACATTTTCACCAACACAATACACCGACGCACCAATGGCAACCGGTTGAACAACCCTCATGGCCAACATTTAAAAGTATATTACATTACACGTGAGTGTTAAGAAGGTTAATGGACATAGGCATGAATGACTGCTTATACCTGAACCTTCTACCCGAAGGAAGCAGCTGGAGGTCTGGGTGGGATGTTTAGCCGTATTAATAAAAGTCTAAGTGCACATCAGAAGCTTAAAAACTAAGCCTTCAATATTGTATTATATTCCTGGCTTGCTTCCACATTGGGGATGCATTAGCCTCCATGCATTTCCCCAAACGGAGCCTCTGTCAGACTCGTACAAATAAAGTACTAATTATAGATAAAGGGGTTAGATGATCTTGCTGGAAATGTCATTATCATTTGACAGATGTGTTTTCTATAATGGAAAAGTATGGGAATTACCATTAACAGATAAATCCCCATGCCGAAAGTGTTGATGCTAAGCTAGGCTAGCCAAGTCCTCCATCCAATCTCCCCTCAAAGGTCTAATATGCATTTCATATTGAGGAGTAGTAGTAGTTGTTGTTGTAGTGGTGGTAGTAGTAGTAGTATATGTTGTTGTTGTTGTTGTTGTTGTATTAATATTATTAGAAGTATTAGTAGTAATAATAATACATTTAATTTCCAAGCGCTTTTTCCAGTGCTCATCAAACGAGATGACATAGAATAAAAAAGCAACACAACATAATTCACAAATGAAAAGCCGGTCTGAAGGGGTGTGTTTTGGTCAGTTTAGAAAGTGGGGGGGGTCTGTGCAGTCTCTGATGTCTCTCTGAGGAAAGTTTATTAATAAAGCGCTTTTCGCAGGCAAAGTCACAAAGTGCTTGACAAAACAATACGACAACAACATAGATGTAGATACACACGGCATCTATTGCACGTCTGTCCGTCCTGGGAGAGGGATCCTCCTCTGCTGCTCTCCCTGAGGTTTCTCCCATGTTCCCTTTAGACTGTGGGTTTTTTTGAGGACAGAGGGTCAAAGGACAGAGGGTCAAAGGACAGAGGGTCTGAGGACAGAGGGTCTGAGGACAGAGGGTCTGAGGACAGAGGGTCGGAGGACAGAGGGTCGGAGGACAGAGGGTCTGAGGACAGAGGGTCTAAGGATAGAGGGTCTGAGGACAGAGGGTCTAAGGACAGAGGGTCAGAGGACAGAGGGTCTGAGGACAGAGGGTCAGAGGACAGAGGGTCTGAGGACAGAGGGTCAGAGGACAGAGGGTCTGAGGACAGAGGGTCTGAGGACAGAGGGTCTGAGGACAGAGGGTCTGAGGACAGAGGGTCTAAGGACAGAGGGTCAGAGGACAGAGGGTCTGAGGACAGAGGGTCAGAGGACAGAGGGTCAGAGGACAGAGGGTCAGAGGACAGAGGGTCAGAGGACAGAGGGTCAGAGGACAGAGGGTCTGAGGACAGAGGGTCAGAGGACAGAGGGTCTAAGGACAGAGGGTCTAAGGACAGAGGGTGTAAGGACAGAGGGTGTCATATTGTCATACTGATATTCTGTACAAACTTTGAAGACCACTGAGACAAATGTAACATTTGTGATATTGGGCTATAAATAAACATTGACTGATTGACAATGATCAATGAACCCACAAAACACATGTTAAGAAGTCATAAAAGCACCAGAGCATAATTAAGACACAATAAAGCAAAACTTACAAATGAAATTTAAAACAAACAAAATAAAATCAAGCACACCGGTTACCCAAACAGGAATGTCTTTAAAATAGTTTTAAAACGAGTCAACAGACCGTAGACGAGCAGGCAGAACATTCCACTGCTGCGAACGCTCGATCACCGCAGGTCTTAAGGCGTGGGACAGACGGTACACTCGATCACCGCGGGTCTTAAGGCGTGGGACAGACCGGTACACTCGATCACCGCGGGTCTTAAGGCGTGGGACAGACGGTACACTCGATCACCGCGGGTCTTAAGGCGTGGGACAGACGGTACACTCGATCACCGCGGGTCTCAAGGCGTGGGACAGACGGTACACTCGATCACCGCGGGTCTCAAGGCGTGGGACAGACGGTACACTCGATCACCGCGGGTCTTAAGGCGTGGGACAGACGGTACACTCGATCACCGCGGGTCTCAAGGCGTGGGACAGACGGTACACTCGATCACCGCGGGTCTTAAGGCGTGGGACAGACGGTACACTCGATCACCGCGGGTCTTAAGGCGTGGGACAGACGGTACACTCGATCACCGCGGGTCTTAAGGCGTGGGACAGACGGTACACTCGATCACCGCGGGTCTTAAGGCGTGGGACAGACGGTACACTCGATCACCGCGGGTCTTAAGGCGTGGGACAGACGGTACATTCTGCCTGTGAGACCTGAGTGGGCGGGCTGATGTATACAGTAAAGGTGAATTAAGTCGGCCACATAAGCCGGAGTCTGACCGTGCAAAGCTCTGTAGGTGAGAGTGGTATAGTAGTAGTATTCGTTTATTTGTCCCCGAGGGGAAAATGGGTTGCAGCAAATCACAAAGGCATTGAAAAAGATAAGACAATACGTCATTGACAACAACATGGACACAGATTAAAACTAACAGACATAAGAAAAGCAGATATCGGCAGACATGACAAGGGGCCTAGGCCCTCATTTGCAAAATAGGGGGGACAGGGCCAGACAGGCGCGGACTGGCCATCGGGACGTTCGGGACGCGTCCCGACGGATCGGTACTGAAGTGGGCCGGTCGGACGATATGGGCCAGTCGGATAAATCACTAGCACACTTCCCCGTCAACAATTTACTAGCCGTAATAACTTGCGGTACCGAGGTGGGCCGGTCGAGAGTCCCGGGCTGATTTGTAATCCCAGTCCGCCCCTGTGCGTCCTCGCCATCATTGATTCAGGAGTCTGATGGCTTGTGGGACGAAAGACAGCCGAGATCTGTTCTTTTTGAACATCGATATCTCTTTTAAGACTCTGTCCTTGTATAAGCTTTCTATATTAGCAAATGAGATTCCTGCACGACACCAAGATACTTGTACTCGGGGACACATTGAATAGTTGTATAGAGAGTGATGATTTTGAAATCCTATAGGCTACAGGGAGCCAGTGAAGCCAGTGTAGTTTTCTACAACAACAACAACTACTCTACTACTCTACAACAACAACGACTGGGGTTACGTACTGTAACCCAGCTTCTATGAGTTTAGGCGCAGCCCATCGCTATTGGGTAATCCCCACTGCACGTGTGCAGCACTGACAGACTTATTCCACGCCCACCTATGACGAGGGCCCCACCTCCGGGCTCACCTCTGTATAAACAGGAAGTAGGCCCTACAATCCACTCCAACAGCTTTTCTTCAGCTATTAGCGGAGCCAGTGGGCCCGAACCTTAGAGGGCTGCGCCTATACGCATAGAAGCTGGGTTACATTACGTAACCCCAGTTCTATATCGTATAAGGCTTCGCCCTCTAAGGCTATCGCTATTGGGTTAAGGGCGAAGCAGGATGTAGTCCACGCACCACTGTTCCGTCCGTTACCAGAAGCACAAAACACACCTACTCAGTTAATAACCCATGTCCTTTTCGCCGTGCGTAAATGGAGCATCCCATTCCCGGGGAATATAGCATTAAAAAATGAATATTTCCCCATCGGGAATGAAGGTAGGCTTACTCGGGCTACCTGTCGTTTATAAAAAGTAGAGATCGAGTCTCACTTGTTAAAACGAGAGAAGGGAACAAAAGGCCGCTATCTAAGTGCCGACAGGCCGGAGAGAGGGCACGCAATTGAAAACCCCCGACATTACTCATTCTGACGGGACATGCAGTACTGAGTGCGTCAGAGAGGAGTGGGAGACCTCCCTCAAATAAAACGAATAAAAGAACAGGGGGAAGACCAAGATGCAGCAGTGCAAATGTCTTCCACTGTCATTCCTCCGTGCAACGCCGCAGAAGTTGATATTCTCCTGGTGCTGTGCGCTTTGTGTTCTCCGGGGGATCCAAGCCAGAGGAAGCATACGCCTGTGACACCGCCTCACCCAGCCCGTGTGACAGGCGCTGTGCAGAGAGAGGCTGCCCTACTGAGCGCTCTCTGAAATGCACAAACAGACGCTGGGATTTGCGTAAAGCAGCCAACATAGCGTGCCAGCGCGCGCACGGGACAGAGGAGATGAGATGTGGCTTCCTCCTCTGATGTGTGCGGAGGAGGGAAGAAGCCCTCCAAGGTTATCACTCTCGATCTGAACGAGCTTGTGATCGAGCCACAGAGAGAGCAGACACATCACTCACCCTGTAGCTGATGTGAGAGCCGAGAGCAGAGCTGCTTTGGCTGAGAGGAACTTCAGGGGAACCTGATCTGAAGGTTCAAATGGAGCTTTACTCCGTGCGCGTAACACTAAAGCCAAAACCCATTGAGGCGCCAAAGCGCGTGACACATGTCTGAGTCTCTGCTCAGGGGCGCCCCCACTGACGTGGAGATGTTTCCAGTGGGTTCAATCCAAACCACGGAAGGAGGAATGTACTCCATGCGTCACCCGACGCACAGGGTCGATGCGCAGGCAAATAGACCACCTCTGGAGTCTCCTCACTGTGAAGGAGACCAAGGGGGATCACCACGTGACCAGCTGATATCATGTCTAACAGCTGCATCACGGAGAGGACTGTCACCGCCCGCGGGGTGTGACGCGCCGGAGAGCGTCCCCCGCGGGGTGTGACGCGCCGGAGGAGAGCTGTCCGAGCTGCTTAAAAACCAATAGGTTTTAAAGACAGCCGGTTATGCAGCGAGCCATGCTGCCTATAACCGACAGGTCAGGGGAAGCCGGCTTACCCGGTGAGCCTTGCTGCTTACTATTATCCATCTGTCCATCGAACACGCGCGTCGCCACTCTGAGTAATATTATGAGAGCGCCCGGTAGCCGACCAGCTCGCTCCGGGCTGACCCGGGGCCCCCGCTCCGTCCCGCCGCGAGGAGAGGGAGACGGGGCGGGGGAACCACATGGTGATCCGTGAATGGAGGGGAAGGAGTCGCCTGACTGCTGCCCGCCACTCGGATCCAATAATCAAGGGCTTGGTCCACAGAGTAAAACTCCTGGACTAGCCAATCATCCTCGGCCGCAGCAGCGAGAGCGTCCGCTCTCCACTGCCTGTGGGCCCAGAGGGAGACGGACACAACGAGTGCACGACACCTGGGGAGTGAGAGCCGCGTTTGCGTGCTCTAATCCCCGGCAAAACTCACACCGTGAGCTCCGGTCGTAACTCATATGTCGGGTTGACACCGGGCCCCCACCCCGTCCGGAGGAGAGGGAGGATGGCCCAGGGGAACCAGGAATGTTTGCTCTTTTAGTAAGTAGCTCTTAAAAGAACGTGTTGCCTGTCAATGCTTCTGCAACGGAGTGCTGAAGAAAAGTAGGAGTGGATTGTAGGGCTTACTTCCTATTTATACGGAAGTGAGCCCGGAGGTGGGGCCCCACGTCGTAGGTGGGCGTGGAATAAGTCTGCCAGTGCTGCACACGTGCAGTGGGGATTACCCAATAGCGATAGCCTTATACGATATAGAACTACTACGACTAGCCTATAGAGTGGTGCGGGAGTGAGTCCTTTAGCTCAGCGGTGGTGACGTGAAGTCATGTGACCGTTCCTTTATAGCCTAACGTTACATTTGTATTATTTATTATAGTATTATAAACTTTGCCACTGAGTTTATTTCTTCCTTTTATCCAGTTAGCGCTTGATGCTAACTTTCAGGTCGGCCTTCAAAGAGACGTCAGCCCTGCACAACTTTGTTTTCTTTATGTTTTCCCCGCGACTGCTTTCTAAAACTCGTCTGCATGCAGAATCAGAGACCTCTCAGGGCTATGTTTTAATACTTTCATAATTTGTAAGGAATGCAACATTAAAAAGCCTCCACCTCATTCATCAAGTCCTCCATTGATCCCGGCTCTGCATCGAAGACTATTTCAATTTTTTTTTCGATAAAGCGAACACACTGAGGCAGTGAGATGATCACAGAGAGAGAGACTGCTAGCAAAGCAATCAGGTGTACCACATTAAGGCCACAGGGTGTTTAAAAACAATTATACCTGGACTGTCTCTGAACTATTGCACACATTTGATTGAAAACCCTTTGCATTAATAGTGGGCCGCCGTGCAGTGTCCCAAAGCCATAAAGAAAGTGCTTGTGTTGGGGATGCTGTAAAAGCAATTTGAAGTCTGGAGATCATTCAGTCAGCTGCCCGTATGCTGCGAGGCGTTATCATCAGATCACTTAAACAATATTATAATCAGATTTTCCCTCAAAATGTTAGTTGGAAAGTATTTAGTCAGGTTTTGTACTGAAAGTGCATTTATTCAAGTAATATAACTTGTGTACATTTGTAAGAATTTGAGTATTACCTTGAGTATAGTGAAAATACTACTTTATACTTTTACCCCACAACATTCTCTAAGCAAGGATTTTACACTTACATTTTTTTTTACAGCGCTAGATACATACTACTTTGCACATTTGGATAACAATACAAAATGATAATCAAAAAATACATTCCCAACAGTATTTAAAAATAATTTAAATACGCTGCACCAGCTGCAACATCGATGTGATGAAAACAGTAATGCACCAATAATTCAAATTATAATAACAATATATATATATATGCATAATTCTGAACAAAGCCATACTACAGAGTACTTTTAGTATATTTCGATCAGGGACGTGCACAGACATTTGGAGGGGCGATTGCTATAAACTGGAAAAAGTGTGTAATTCTAGTGTTTCTCTTCTTTTCTGTAACACTTGTTCCTGTTCTTCAATGGAATGTTCTAGTAACATAGAAGCTTTGGCCAATAAGGCTGCTCTCTCTGCCTCAGCATTGATGCGTAGTGAGGAGGAGAAGAAGAAAAGAAGAAGAAGAAGAAGAAGAAGAAGAAGAAGAAGAAGAAGAAGAAGAGTGGCTGGATGTTATAGACCTCGTTGAGTGTGTATCCACCTCGCTCAGACCGCCGCCTTCATTTGCATTTCCACCTTCTTCAGCTTCAGACCTTCCACTTGAGTGAAGTCGAGTGAATTAGCATTTTCTATGTCAGTTATCTATTGATGCCATTTCTCATCGTCCTCTTTTCTTGCGCTCTCATTCAACATTTGCGCATATGAGACATGCAAGGCTTTAAAATCATCCGAAAGTTCGTTGAACTTCATCATGTTCCCTTTGACTTCATCCAGGTATTCTTATCGGTCATTAGGTTGTTCACAATGTTCATTCTCCGTGTTAAATGCGAAGCTTTTCCTGATCTAGATGAGCGCGGCTGCGCCGCAGCCTCATCCATGTCCCAGGAGGCGAGTCCGCCTCATCAGAACTCGCCATTTGAATCCAAAATAAATTCTTAAAGTCTTCAAAAATGTTTAGAAACAGTTCTTGTTATTCCCGTTATCCTTGTATTTTCACAACTTAACTCCGGTTACTTCAAAAGTTCATTCATAAGAGGCTGTATTTCACCAACGTCACAGAAAGGTTGACAAATAAAAGATCCACTGCCCATAAACACGAATATCAGCGGTGAAATCAATTTCTAAACACTTCAGGTATTTCATCCGAATAATCCTTCAGTGATGTTTTTTTCCGGTGCCGGAGAGGAGGATCGACCAGCCGGTTGACCTCGTGTGGACACTCTCACCTTTTTCCACCACCTCGACGGCGGTTCCAGACGCCACTCACGTTTTCATCGGCGCCTGGGTGGCGCACTCCTGGACCCCGTCTCGCCTCGACAGTTCCGCTCCGGGACCCTGTCTGGCCTCATCTGTCCACGGCTCCTTCCTCCCGGGGATACCTCAACGCCTGCTGAGGACTTCGTGCCTGCCGCCGCTGCGCGTCTGCCTGCGGCCGGGTTGCGCTCCTTCCTCCCGGGGATTCCGCTCCATCCTTCCGGAGATTTCATGCCCGCCGCCGCTGTGTCTTCACCTGCGGCCGGGCAGCGCTGTTTCCTGCTGGGTTCGCCGCAACACCTACTGCGGCCCCCTTACGACGGCCCGTTCCGGCCCGCCCCCGGTGGGAGTGCCCTCGCCCTCGTTAGGGCCCCTACCCTCTACTGCGGCCCCCTTTCGTGGCCCGTTCCATGGCCTGGCCCTCACCTGCAACCCCACCCTCCTCGGCCCCTGTGGTGCTTCCTCCACGGACGGAGGATTTTGAATTCTGGGGGGGCTTGTGTGGTGACCACCTATTTATACACTGGGTTCATAATTCATACATGGAACTACAGTTGGGGGTATTGTTCCCACACGGACATGTTATGTGTTTTACTATATATGTTGTGTGCCCTCCTCTCTTCACTCTCTTCTTCCTGGACTGCAACCGGACAACATGACCTTAGTTACTCTCCAATAAAGTACGCTTTTGCACCTTCCTTGCTCCGCCTCTGACTCCCTATCTCTCGGCACTACACTAGCTAGATTTCACTGTTTCTCGTTATTTTTTTCTCCCCGCTGGCGCCTCCCCTGAAGCTCTCTGGCGCCCCCCCAGGGGAGGCGCGCCTCACACTTTGAAAACTGCTGGTCTACAGTATAGCAACTAATACATTCAAATGTGAAAGAAACTAAATGAATATTTAAAACATACACAAAATCAGATTCTTGTAAAAATGTTAGTACAAGCATTGTTCCATCTGTCAAGCTAAGAGCTAAGATATACATATATCTTAGCTCTTAGCTTGACATGCGTTCAGTTAGCATGTATGCTAACTGGACATGCTGCTCGCTCAGTTAGCATACAGTACACATTCCTTTAAATTGAATATTTAAAATACAAATTAGCTAAATAAACACAATTGCACTGCGCTAAACAGCCAAATCGACAAACAACAGAGAACCTAAATAGTATGTAATTATATCTAAAACCACAAGACGTTAATTACCTGAACTCGATGCGCCATATTGTTTGTTCTGTGTTCTCTGTAAACCTCCATATTTGGAAGTACAGCCTCCTCCACCGACTGGCTGCGGCTGGACCCTTCTCCAGATATGGGGAAACTGGTCTGTGCGCAAAGCATTGTGGGGATTTAAAGACCGCGGAGTCTACACATGTGCAGCCTCGAAATGTCTCCAAACGAAGTACGCCGGACTCGGTAGAATTCAATCAATCAATCAATGTTTATTTATAGCCCAATATCACAAATGTTACATTTGTCTCAGTGGACTTCACAGTTTGTACAGAATATCAGAATGACAATACGACACCCTCTGTGCTCAGACCCTCTGTCCTTAGACCCTCTGTCCTCAGACCCTCTGTCCTCAGACCCTCATATCGTACAAGGAAAAAACCCACAGCTTAAAGGGAACATGGGAGAAACCTCAGGGAGAATTCCAAGTATGCTGGACTTTGGAACAGTCCTTCGGTGGCACTCGATGACGTAGTATGCTTGAAATAGTGGCTCTGGAGCAGCTTTACTCGAGATTGAGAAACACCGCCGTGTGTGTGCGTAGTTGAACCTTTTCATATTTAAGTTTGTAGCAGAGGGCTGCTGCTGTGTGTGTGTGTGTGTGTGTGCAGGGCCGTCCCTGGCCAACTTGGGCGACATTGTGAGATGAGCAACCGACAGGAGTGAACTTCTTTTTTTTGGAAACAAAGTACTTTGCAAATATAATTCCTGTGTATTATCATCATCAGTTACTTTGTTATACAGTGAGGTAAATGGTGAATGTGCATGTATGTCGTTCAGTCTGCGTTTACAGGTGAATACGTCTGCATTTCCTGCCAAACACTGGCCTCACAAAGATTAAAATACAATTAATGCAAATAAAATACTTCTATTAATAGTATTAATCATAATCATTTTAATAATATAAATACTATATTATTTTATTAATATATAGTAAAGACAGAACATGCTTATGACATGCTCAAAAAATGATATTTCTTAAATCTGTATTCTCGTTCCCTCTGTCAGCAATGTGTCAACAACTACACACACATTGCTATCAGTGTTTCTCTGTGTTGTGGTTGACATGAGGATGACTGTTAGGAGTTGAGGGGAGAGGCTGAGCGTCACCATGACGATGACTGTTAGGAGTTGAGGGGAGAGGCTGAGCGTCACCATGACGATGACTGTTAGGAGTTGAGGGGAGAGGCTGAGCGTCACCATGACGATGACTGTTAGGAGTTGAGGGGAGAGGCTGAGCGTCACCATGACGATGACTGTTAGGAGTTAAGGGGAGAGGCCGAGCGTCACCATGACGATGACTGTTAGGAGTTGAGGGGAGAGGCCGAGCGTCACCATGACGATGACTGTTAGGAGTTGAGGGGAGAGGCCGAGCGTCACCATGACGATGACTGTTAGGAGTTGAGGGGAGAGGCCGAGCGTCACCATGACGATGACTGTTAGGAGTTGAGGGGAGAGGCCGAGCGTCACCATGACGATGACTGTTAGGAGTTGAGGGGAGAGGCCGAGCGTCACCATGACGATGACTGTTAGGAGTTGAGGGGAGAGGCCGAGCGTCACCATGACGATGACTGTTAGGAGTTGAGGGGAGAGGCCGAGCGTCACCATGACGATGACTGTTAGGAGTTGAGGGGAGAGGCCGAGCGTCACCATGACGATGACTGTTAGGAGTTAAGGGGAGAGGCCGAGCGTCACCATGACGATGACTGTTAGGAGTTAAGGGGAGAGGCTGAGCGTCACCATGAAAAGTGCAAATTGACATAAAAATGAATAAAAGGGGGAAATGCTCCATGTTTTTTAGGCTGTGAACTGTAACTGTTACGTAAGCCAAGTAGACGGACAGTGTATCCTCTTCCTCCTGTGCATTAGCAGATAAAAGGCATCACATACTTGAATGAATGGTAAATAAAGAATGCGCACAAGCCGAGGCCCCATGCAGCCTGCATGATCGGCCTGTAGCGAGGGACGGCCCTGTGTGTGTGTGTATGTTCGTACATTTATTATTTAAGTACGATTTTATAACTAGAACATCTAGCTGGGGTTTTTAATCCTGCTCCACTCCATGTGTGCAATCATCTTGTACACAGCATCAGCTGAATGACTCGAATGTAAGAAGTACTTTCCACATGTTAGTTTTCCATAACATCTTTATTTAAAAGGATTTACAACACGAACTGGCACCACTTAATTTAAATGGCATCTTTTTTTCACCCTTGCACAACGTACAAACAAACAGAGTGTCCCTTATTGGTAAACTCTAATATTCTGGCAGTTCAGTTTGTTTGTGATCTTTGATTAAATGGCTTTACAGGCTGTCGGAGAAAACTGACCATTATTATACAGACATGGAAGGAAAAGCCCTCAAGCACACTTCCTCTTAATATCAACTGGGAACGAGCGGACAACTGGGTAACATGTTAAACTGTACGCTCAGACCAGCTTCTGTTCGCCCGGTTGATTCACTTCCGCAGACTCGACACTGAATCCTCGAAAATATCTGCAATTATTGATTAAGTCCGACAAAGACGTTGATATTGGACTTCCTGTGTCTGACACACGTTTGGATTTGACCCTTGAAGCTTTGAAAGGTGTCGGATCCTAATGACGTCCCAGTGGCATCACCTAGCGATTTAAAAATATTCTGTTTTTTTACATTTTAAGGGTGGAACAACACGGCTGAATGAATAATTGCCGTCCAATCAGATTGCGTGTTTTAGGAAGTCAGGCTGCGATTGAAGCGGGGGAATTCAAAAGGACTTCGGCAAACTGCGACAAAGCCAGTTTGACAAGTGACGATACTTTGGGGAAAACCAAGGGGTTTCTTTCTGATCTAGAAAAGCTGCGACATTAGGCGAAGGAAGGAAGGTCTGACTGATAAAATGACTTCTCTATGGCAGGATTAATCATAGACAATGTGAGGTTAAAATTGACGTCGATGGTTTTCTGGATGCGTCTTGGGTTGTTAGTCTTAAATAAGGGGACAGCTGAAGAGATGTTTGTCAGTAAATACCCCACGAGTGAGACGACTACACGTTAGCCGCCTTTAGCTTAGCGTGGCGACGTGTAGCCGTGCTGTCGTTCCTCTATCGCTCGATGTAAGCTTTTGAATTCCAAACACCTGGATAGGACAATAACTTTCTTAGTGACACAAGGAAGGCATTATTTCAGATCTACAATAGTTAATTATCATTGAGCTGTTTATTCTAAGGTTGGCATCAATTCCCTTTCATTTAAAAAAATCACCGACTGTATGTGAACTGCTACTCTCAGAGACGCGGAGCATTGTAACAATTAGAAATGAAGCTTTTCAACTACTTCCTCTTCCTGTGACGGCGGAAATGGATTAATGAACGTCACGTTGAGGTGAACACAAGAGGAGATGAGCAACGGAGGGGAACACACATTTGATTGTGGAGGATGGAGAACATGTAGGGAGGGAAAGTGACTGCTCTGCCTCTGATGTACTCGCTATGAAACAACTGGTGAACTACAACCACCCCCAAAACTCCAGTATTCAAATAGAAAAAGGTAATATAATGCATTTAAATCGCAAGAAACTGCAATAGAACTAAATGAAAATCAGACACCAATAAAGCTTTAAATTGTCTTAACGTGGAAGGAAATTCACTCTCATGATGAGTTATTATTTTATATATAATCCAGAGGCCGTGACGTCACTCCCCTCATGGAGATCAGGCGGTTCCCGCTGCGCCTGCTGGGACCGCTGTGGGGACCGCTGCAGCGTTTATTGCTTTCCCTCGATGTCTTTGACCACCTCTTCGACGACCGCCACCTCCAGACTTCAACTGCAGGAGAAACACAGGAGACCGCCGTGAGACACAGAAATACACTAAACAGTAGGGGCGGGGGACATAATCGATACTATGCGTGGCGATATTGTATCGACACACGGACGCCAAGTATCGATATTTTTATTATATAAACTATTCATATTGCGAATCCAAATTAGTTAATAAGATACCATCAAATTCTGAGCGAGCGAAGAAAATAACTCTCATCACCTACTTCATGTGCAAAGACCTGCGTCCAATCAGCGCACTGGAAAACGAAGGCTTTTGTCACATGCTAAAGACACCGGAACCCAATATATCATGCAATCATAGACATCAATATATATGCGCAATATATCGCATCCCAATACTTAGCATATCGTAGAATGGCAATGCTATCATATTGTGGCTTAAGTATCGCGATAGTATCGTATCATGGTTTAAGTATCGCAATACTATCATCGTGGCTTAAGTATCGCAATACTATCGTATTGTGGCTTAAGTATTGCGATTGTATTGTATCGTGGCTTAAGTATTGCGATAGTATTGTATTGTGGCTTAAGTATCGCAATACTATCATCGTGGCTTAAGTATCGCAATACTATCGTATTGTGGCTTAAGTATCGCAATACTATCATCGTGGCTTAAGTATTGCAATACTATCGTATTGTGGCTTAAGTATCGCAATACTATCGTATCGTGGTTTAAGTATTATATCGTGGTTTAAGTATTGCGATTGTATCATATTGTGGCTTAAGTATCGCATGCTATCATATCGTGGCTTAAGTATTGTATTGTGGCTTAAGTATTGCGATAGTATCGTATCGTGGGTTAAGTATCGCAATACTATCATCGTAGCTTAAGTATCTCAATGCTATCATCGTGGCTTAAGTATCGCAATACTATCGTATTGTGGCTTAAGTATTGCGATTGTATTGTATCGTGGTTTAAGTATTGCGATAGTATTGTATTGTGGCTTAAGTATCGCAATACTATCATCGTGGCTTAAGTATCGCAATACTATCGTATGTGGCTTAAGTATCGCAATACTATCATCGTGGCTTAAGTATTGCAATACTATCGTATTGTGGCTTAAGTATCGCAATACTATCGTATCGTGGTTTAAGTATATATCGTGGTTTAAGTATTGCGATTGTATCATATTGTGGCTTAAGTATCGCAATACTATCGTATTGTGGCTTAAGTATTGCGATAGTATTGTATTGTGGCTTAAGTATCGCAATACTATCATCGTGGCTTAAGTATCGCAATACTATCATCGTGGCTTAAGTATTGCAATACTATCGTATGTGGCTTAAGTATCGCAATACTATCGTATCGTGGTTTAAGTATATATCGTGGTTTAAGTATTGCGATTGTATCATATCGTGCTTAAGTATTATATTGTGGCTTAAGTATCGCGATAGCATTGTATCGTGGCTTAAGTATCGCAATACTATCGTATCGTGGCTTAAGTATTGCGATAGTATCGTATCGTGGGTTAAGTATCGCAATACTATCATCGTAGCTTAAGTATCTCAATGCCATCGTATCGTGGGGAGCCTGGTGAGTCCCACCCATAATGAACTTCTTCCCCCTCAACAGATGTAAAGAGAAACAGGAATGCATTTCTTAGAAGTGCTTTAGGAGTCAAAAGGTAGGAGGTGTTGTTCGTCCTAGGGGGGAGGAATATAATGGAGAAGTTGATTCACAACAGTTCAGGACATTTTTTAGTGGAGGTGGTACGCCCTTTTAATGTCCTCACTTTTTAAATATACATGTTTCTTTGAATGTAGGAGATAGCTTCAACAGCCCACACACAGACACAGGGGCAGACATACACTAAACTGGATGCTCCAACAACAGAACAGATGTAAGGAGAAACAGGAATGCATTTCTTATAGGTGCTTTGGGATTAAAAGGGTAAGAGGGAAGAGCTGTGGTTACTGCTCGTCCTAGGGGGGAGGAACATAATGAAGAGGGTCTTTCACAACAGTTCAGGAGGTGGTAAGCCCTTTGAAATGTCCTCACTTATATACATGTTTCATTTCATGTGGGATGTCGAGCCTTCACGAATAGAGTGGTGCAGCAATTCATCGATCTCATATCACTACTGGTTTCTGTTGGGGAATAATTTGCCCTCGTGTCCTCCTTCGCCCTCTGAGGCAGCCGACCAACCTCGACCAGCCGCCATCTCCCTTAAGGAGGGGCTGCCCTAGCATATTGTTGTTGTTGTTACCAGTTTGTGAGCGGGCAGCTCTCGGTCAGAGATAGTTATTGTTGTGGGACACCTGGAACCAGGGCCGGCCCTTGGCATGGGCAGTATATCAACCCATAGGGGGCGCCGGACATTTTACATTTTTAAATTTCACAACAACACAATTTCCCGATTTTGGATCAACAAAGTATATCCTATTATCTTATACTAACATGCGCCTATCTGCGTACAGCGCCCATAAACTATGGCGCACCCCCCCAGAATCAAGTTGAACTGCCCCAGAATCAAGTTGAACCAGCGCCCCCAGAATCAAGTTGAACCAGCAGAATCAAGTTGAACCAGCCCCCCCCCGCCCCCCCAGAATCAAGTTGAACTGCAGAATCAAGTTGAACTGCCCCCCCCCCAGAATCAAGTTGAACTGCCCCCCCCCCAGAATCAAGTTGAACCAGCCCCCCCCCTCCCAGAATCAAGTTGAACCAGCCCCCCCCCCAGAATCAAGTTGAACCAGCCCCCCCCCAGAATCAAGTTGAACCAGCCCCCCCCAGAATCAAGTTGAACTGCCCCCCCCCCAGAATCAAGTTGAACCAGCCCCCCCAGAATCAAGTTGAACTGCAGAATCAAGTTGAACTGCAGAATCAAGTTGAACGGCAGAATCAAGTTGAACCAGCAGAATCAAGTTGAACCGCCCCAGCCCAGTAAAAGCCAGAGTTGTATGTAAAATAGTTCTTTTTTTTTAAATAATGGTTAGTGTGCAATCATAGGTTTTAATGTTGTATTTGTGTTCATTCAAAATAAATCAAACTCCCAAAGAACGTGCACAGCTTCTGTGTGCGTTTATCAACATTGGAATGTACTGCGTGAGCGGCGGCGGGGAGAGCGTTAGAGAGCTCTCTCCTGAAAGACTGAGCGGCTCTGATGACCTCAGCTCAGAGAGGCGAAGACACGCCTTGACACGATCATTATAGTTATACAAGAATAAATGAGAAACAGGTATGAAATACTATATGACAGTACAAACAAGTTGTTATTAATAAACAAGAATGCAGTTTGAAAGGAGAGTGATTTGTAAAATATCCATAAAGAAAAATAAATCTGCTTCCAGTTTCAGTTCAAGATCATCTCGTTCACACGGACAGGAAACTAAAAACATCTGCACACATCTTGTGTCCATATCTTTCTGTTCTGGTGGTCATGCCACAACCGTGCACGTGCATGCGCGAGTCATGGTGAGTGTCTGTATTTTAGCGCCATATATATATATATATATATGTATAACATGTCATACACGGTAAGCTGTATGACTAGCAATAAGACTCCCGATCGAGCGCCACAGTGACGCGCCCTGAAACCCGAAGTCAGTCAGCGTGTTACCGCTTCCGGTTCCTTCGACAAAAAAGCAACGGGATTTCTCCTTTTTAGGAAAACTCGGGTCTGAGACGCATCGAAGAGACGCATCACGTTTTGTTCCACGACATTAAACCATCAGCAGTGACCTCGCTGGTGACTTCTGAAGAGTGGACGTGTCTGAGAACGATGGTTGGCACCAAGCGGCTGGACAGGACTCCAGAAGTCGCGGAGGCCGTTGTACGTCATTACGCCGAACACGGAAACACTCTGTTTCTGTTCTGCTTGAAAGCCAGTCCCTGCCTCCTTCAAAGTGTTCAAACAAAGGCTTCAACTCGTTCCATTCAGAATCTGTAGTTTGAATATGGATCTGAAGTCGGCGTGGCGTTGAAGACGCGACCCGGTTGTAGCTCCTTTATAGCATAACGTTAGCATTTAGCTTCTGGCGACTAGATGTATGATTCGAACATTAGAAAAGTAGGATAGACGTGTGGAGATTATCCGGGTGAACAAAACAAAACCACAGACCTTATTCCAGCTGTTTTCCTAAACCCTACGGAGACATTGCGTTTTTGCCGAAGGAACCGGAAGGAGTTTACTTCCTGGTTTTAGGACGCGTCACTGCGGCTCTCTAGAGTTAATATTTAAACTGTATTTTCCGTGAGAACTGGATGGTGTACGTCAGGCTTTCTGAACCCTGGCGGAAACCCCGGCGCTTCAGCAAATCAAACACATTCTCTTGCGAGTGGTTCTCCGGTGAGACTGTGAGGCAGGCGGGAGCGGGAGTTTGCATGCTCAGAAAACACGGGTTTAAAAAGTTAAGAGTAAAGAAACCAACAACATCCGAGCCGTAGGAGACGAGCGCCTCGTCAGAAACGCTTTACCTTGTTCTCTTTGTTTCCGTCTTTACACAGAGACTCATCCTCTGTCTGAGCAGCGAGAGAGAGGGAGGAAGGGCGAGAGAGGGTTAACGGGGGAGGGAGAATTAGGAAGGAGGGAGGAGGTGAGGAGGCAGAGGGAGAGGGAGGAAGGGCGAGAGAGGGTTAACGGGGGGGAGAATTAGGAAGGAGAGAGGAGGGAGGAGGTGAGGAGATGGAGAGGCAGAGGGAGAGAGAGAGGGAGGAAGGGCGAGAGAGGGTTAACGGGGGGGAGAATTAGGAAGGAGGGAGGAGGTGAGGAGATGGAGAGGCAGAGGGAGAGAGAGAGGGAGGAAGGGCGAGAGAGGGTTAACGGGGAGGAGAATTAGGAAGGAGGGAGGAGATGAGGAGAAGGAGAGGGAGAGAGAGAGGGAGGAAGGGCGAGAGAGGGTTAACGGGGAGGAGAATTAGGAAGGAGGGAGGAGGTGAGGAGGCAGAGGGAGAGGGAGGAAGGGCGAGAGAGGGTTAACGGGGAGGAGAATTAGAGAGGAGGGAGGAGGTGAGGAGGCAGAGGGAGAGGGAGGAAGGGCGAGAGAGGGTTAACGGGGGGAGAATTAGGAAGGAGGGAGGAGGTGAGGAGGCAGAGGGAGAGGGAGGAAGGGCGAGAGAGGGTTAAAGGGGAGGAGAATTAGGAAGGAGAGAGGAGGGAGGAGGTGAGGAGATGGAGAGGCAGAGGGAGAGAGAGAGGGAGGAAGGGCGAGAGAGGGTTAACGGGGGGGAGAATTAGGAAGGAGGGAGGAGGTGAGGAGATGGAGAGGCAGAGGGAGAGAGAGAGGGGTGAAGGGCGAGAGAGGGTTAACGGGGAGGAGAATTAGGAAGGAGAGAGGAGGGAGGAGGTGAGGAGGCAGAGGGAGAGGGAGGAAGGGCGAGAGAGGGTTAAAGGGGAGGAGAATTAGGAAGGAGAGAGGAGGGAGGAGGTGAGGAAATGGAGAGGCAGAGGGAGAGAGAGAGGGAGGAAGGGCGAGAGAGGGTTAACGGGGAGGAGAATTAGGAAGGAGGGAGGAGATGAGGAGAAGGAGAGGGAGAGAGAGAGGGAGGAAGGGCGAGAGAGGGTTAACGGGGAGGAGAATTAGGAAGGAGGGAGGAGGTGAGGAGATGGAGAGGCAGAGGGAGAGAGGGAGGAAGGGCGAGAGAGGGTTAACGGGGAGGAGAATTAGGAAGGAGGGAGGAGATGAAGAGATGGAGAGGGAGAGAGAGGGAGGAAGGGCGAGAGAGGGTTAACGGGGAGGAGAATTAGGAAGGAGGGAGGAGGTGAGGAGAGGCAGAGGGAGAGAGAGAGGGAGGAAGGGCGAGAGAGGGTTAACGGGGGGGGATTAGGAAGGAGGGAGGAGGTGAGGAGATGGAGAGGCAGAGAGAGAGAGAGAGGGGTGAAGGGCGAGAGAGGGTTAACGGGGAGAAGGAATCAGGAAGGGGAAAGGAGGGAGGAGGTGAGGAGATGAAGAATGAGGGTGTAAGGAGATTAGAAGGAGAGTGAGGGTGTGAGGAGATGAGAGAGGAGAGTGAGGGTGTGAGGAGATGAGAAGGAGAGTGAGGAGGTGAGGAGATGAGAAGGAGAGTGAGCGAGTGAGGAGGTGAGAAGGAGAGTGAGGGTGTGAGGAGGTGAGAGAGAGAGTGAGGAGGTGAGGAGATGAGAGAGTGGTGAGGAGATGAGAAGGAGAGTGAGGAGGTGAGGAGGAGAGGAGGAGATGAGGAGATGAGAAGGAGAGTGAGGAGGTGAGGAGGAGAGTGAGGGTGTGAAGAGATGAGAAAGAGTGTGAGGAGATGAGGAGATGAGAAGGAGAGTGAGGGTGTGAGGAGATGAGAAGGAGTGTGAGGAGATGAGAAGGAGAGTGCGGAGGTGAGGAGGTGAGGAGAGTGAGGAGGTGAGGAGGAGAGTGAGGAGATGAGAAGGAGAGTGAGGGTGTGAGGAGATGAGAAGGAGAGTGAGGAGGTGAGAGGAGAGTGCGATGTACGAGGTGAGAAGGAGAGTGAGGAGGTGAGGAGGTGAGGAGGAGAGTGAGGAGATGAGGAGATGAGAAGGAGAGTGAGGGTGTGAGGAGATGAGAAGGAGAGTGAGGAGGTGAGAAGGAGAGTGAGGAGGAGAGTGAGGGTGTGAAGAGATGAGAAGGAGAGTGAGGAGGTGAGAAGGAGAGTGAGGAGGTGAGAAGGAGAGTGAGGAGGTGAGGAGGAGAGTGAGGGTGTGAAGAGATGAGAAAGAGTGTGAGGAGATGAGAAGGAGAGTGAGGGTGTGAGGAGGTGAGGAGGAGAGTGAGGAGGTGAGGAGGTGAAAGCAGGATGTTATGAGCAGGTTGATCAAGGAGTGAAGAAAGAGGAGAGAGTGAAACAAGAGGCATTTCAAAAATGATTTTCAACATTAAGACTCAGTTACGTTTTGAACGTATCCTTTACTTGAATCCTTAATAGAAGCAACTGGCACAAAACATTTTTAATTGTATATATTATTTTCATTTGGATTTTGTATTCATTACTAAATAATAATAATAATACCCCTCATGAAAGGAGATACATATAGCAATGTAACTAATTGTAATGAATGCTCCTACCCTGAATCAATCAAATAATCTATACACGGGAGAGGTCTGCTCACCTCACGCTGAACACACGCACGACAGACTGACGGATACTCACTGGAAGCTGAGCCGAGTTCGGACTGGTCGGTCGTTCAGAGGATCCAGCCTCCTCATTGGCTCCTGTGCCAAACATCTTCTTATTGGACAGCATCTTGGCCTGCTGGGCTTTAGCTGCCTGCGTGTTCACAGCCTGGAGGAGCTACACACACACACACACACCACACACACACAGTTAACCAGTGACACACACACACACAGTTACACACACACACACACACACACACACACACACACACAGTTAACCAGTGACACACACACACACAGTTACACACACACACACACACACACACACACACACACACAGTTAACCAGTGACACACACACACACAGTTACACACACACACACACACACACACACACACAGTTAACCAGTGACACACACACACACACAGTTAACCAGTGACACACACACACGCACACACACAGTTAACCAGTGACACACACACACACACACACAGTAACAGTGACACACACACACACACAGTTAACCAGTGACGACACACACACACAGTAACAGTGACACACACACACACACACACACACACACACTTAACCAGTGACACACACACACACACACACACACACACACAGTTAACCAGTGACACACACACACACACTTAACCAGTGACACACACACACACACACACACACACACACACACAGTTAACCAGTGACACCCACACACACCACACACACAGTTAACCAGTGACACACACACACACACACAGTTAACCAGTGACACACACACACACACACACACACACACACACAGTTAACCAGTGACACACACACACACACACACAGTTAACCAGTGACACACACACACACACAGTCAACCAGTGACACACACACACACACACACACAGTTAACCAGTGACACACACACACACACAGTTAACCAGTGACACACACACACACACACACACACACACACACCAGTTAACCAGTGACACACACACAGTTAACCAGTGACACACACACACACACACACACACAGTTAACCAGTGACACACACACACACACAGTTAACCAGTGACACACACACACACACACAGTTAACCAGTGACACACACACACACACACTTAACCAGTGACACACACACACAGTTAACCAGTGACACACACAGTTAACCAGTGACACACACACACACACACACACACCACACACACACACACACACACACACACACACCTTGGTGATGGTGCCCACGGCCTTGGTGCGGCCCTCCCTGAACACCAGCTTGTGGTCACAGTGCAGGTATTCGGGGGTCTTGATGAAGCGGAAGTGCACCGTGGCTTTGTCTCCCGTCCGCAGGCAGTCTCTGTTCATGGTGAGGATGGTGGCCGTCTGCCGGATGCTGCCGCAGTGCACTGTGGGTAGTGAGAGAGGAGGCCACGGTCACTTTGTGCAGGAAGGTTTCAGGGCGACCAAAAAGCAGGAACTCGTAAAGTGTAAATCCCCCCAGAACGAGAGCGGACGCCTCGTTCACACCAACGCAACTCCGGCTCCAGCTCCGTGCTAGAGCTTTTCAGGTTCAGAACCGGTTCTTCTCCGCTACACGCCCAAAGAGTCCGACTGGTGCTGCGTCATCGCGTCATCGTTTGCGTCATGACGTAACCGTTTGCGTGCCTGCTTCATAAAGCCAAACCGCGCGGAAACCCCTCACAGCCAACAACAACAACAACAACAACAATGGCCGATTGTGCTCCAGCTTCCTCTGCACCTCTTCGGAACGAACAAGCAGTGGTCCCTGGAGAGACAGCTACCCGCTGGGATCTGGTCTCCAGTGGACCACTGCTGCTTGTTACGTTTCTCCATCGTTGTGTACAAACTGGATAAAACGCGGACTTGTTGTTGTTGTTGTTGTTGTTGAGGAGTTGATCCCACCCCCGCCTCGACGTAAGCGTGACGTATGCAGTGCGGTCTCTGATGTGTTGTGGAGGGGGGGGGGTGCGGTCTCTGATGTGTTGTGGAAGGGGGGGGGGTGCGGTCTCTGATGTGTTGTGGAAGGGAGGGGGGTGCGGTCTCTGATGTGTTGTGGAAGGGGGGGGGGTGCGGTCTCTGATGTGTTGTGGAAGGGGGGGGGGTGCGGTCTCTGATGTGTTGTGGAAGGGGGGGGGTGCGGTCTCTGATGTGTTGTGGAAGGGGGGGGGTGCGGTCTCTGATGTGTTGTGGAAGGGGGGGGTGCGGTCTCTGATGTGTTTTGAAAGAGGGGGGGGGGTGCGGTCTCTGATGTGTTGTGGAAGGGGGGGGGGTGCGGTCTCTGATGTGTTGTGGAAGGGGGGGGGTGCGGTCTCTGATGTGTTTTGATAGGGGGGGGGTGCAGGCTCTGATGTGTTTGAAAGAGGGGGGGGGGTGCGGTCTCTGATGTGTTGTGGAAGGGGGGGGGTGCGGTCTCTGATGTGTTTTGGAAAGGGGGGGGGGTGCGGTCTCTGATGTGTTTTGAAAGGGGGGGGGGTGCGGTCTCTGATGTGTTGTGGAAGGGGGGGGGTGCGGTCTCTGATGTGTTGTGGAAGGGGGGGGGTGCGGTCTCTGATGTGTTGTGGAAGGGGGGGGGTGCGGTCTCTGATGTGTTTGTGAAAGAGGGGGGGGGGTGCGGTCTCTGATGTGTTGTGGAAGGGGGGGGGTGCGGTCTCTGATGTGTTGTGGAAGGGAGGGGGGGTGCGGTCTCTGATGTGTCGTGGAAGGGAGGGGGGGGGTGCGGTCTCTGATGTGTTGTGGAAGTGCGGTCTCTGATGTGTTGTGGAGGGGGGGGGGTGCGGTCTCTGATGTGTTGTGGAAGGGGGGGGGGTGCGGTCTCTGATGTGTTGTGGAAGGGGGGGGGTGCGGTCTCTGATGTGTTGTGGAAGGGGGGGGTGCGGTCTCTGATGTGTTGTGGAAGGGGGGGGTGCGGTCTCTGATGTGTTGTGGAAGGGGGGGGTGCGGTCTCTGATGTGTTGTGGAAGGGGGGGGTGCGGTCTCTGATGTGTTGTGGAAGGGGGGGGTGCGGTCTCTGATGTGTTGTGGAAGGGGGGGGGTGCGGTCTCTGATGTGTTGTGGAAGGGGGGGGGGTGCGGTCTCGATTCACCGTCTTATTTTGCAGGAATCATTATTTATGTATTTGTATTATCGTCCCTTTCACCTCCTTGCGTCTCTAAACCGGTTCCAATATCTCGTTGCTATGCATCTGTGAAGGTCTGAACATCTGATCCGAGGGGAATTTCTCATTATTTATTTTTGACTTATGACGTGTCGCCATCTTGTCACGCGCTTTGAGCTGCACGTGCCGTCTGAACAGTGCGGTGTCAATAAAGCTTTGTTAATATTATTGTGCGGTTTGAACAAAACAAACGCCCTTTGTCTCGAGCGCCTCCAGCGTGTCTGCTGGGCTCTGAGGCTCCGAGTGTTTAGAGAGACGGGTGTCGTGCACACTGACCCATGGCCTGGTATCTGGGGGATATCGTGGTGGGGTGGTGGAGCACCAAGATCTCAGCCTCAAACTCCCACGTGGCCTGAGGCATCAGCTTTGGAGCAACCATCACCATTCCTTTCCTTATCGACGAGCGCTTGATCTGAGGAAACACAAAAGAAAACCCACGAAGTTTAAAGACAGAGCATCAGGTGAGGAGGTTAGGAGGTGAGGATATGAAGTGAGGAGATGAGGAGGTGAGGAGGTGAGGAGGAGGAGGTTAGGAGAGGAGGAGATGAGGAGGTTAGGAGGTGAGGAGAGGAGGAGGTTAGGAGAGGAGGAGGTGAGGAGAGGAGGAGGTTAGGAGAGGAGGAGGTGTGGAGAGGAGGAGGTTAGGAGAGGAGGAGGTGAGGAGAGGAGGAGGTTAGGAGAGGAGGAGGTGAGGAGATGAGGTTAGGAGAGGAGGAGGTTAGGAGAGGAGGAGGTTAGGAGATGAGGAGGTGAGGAGAGGAGGAGGTTAGGAGGTAAGGATATGAAGTGAGAAGATGAGGAGGTGAGGAGAGGAGGAGGTGAGGAGAGGAGGAGGTGAGGAGAGGAGAAGGTGAGGAGAGGAGAAGGTGAGGAGATGAGGAGGTTAGGAGAGGAGGAGGTGAGGAGATGAGGAGGTGAGGAGATGAGGATATGAAGTGAGGAGATGAGGAGGTGAGGAGAGGAGGAGATGAGGAGGTGAGGATATGAAGTGAGGAGGTGAGGATATGAAGTGAGGAGATGAGGAAGTGAGGAGGTTAGGAGGTGAGGATATGAGGAGGTTAGGAGGTGAGGATATTAAGTGAGGAGATGAGGAGGTGAGGAGAGGAGGAGGTGAGGATATGAGGAGGTCAGGATATGAAGTGAGGAGGTGAGGATATTAAGTGAGGAGATGAGGAGGTGAGGATATGAAATGAGGATATGAGGAGGTGAGGAGAGGAGGAGGTGAGGATATGAAGTGAGGAGATGATGAGGTGAGGATATGAAGTGAGGAGATGAGGAGGTGAGGGTATGAGGAAATTAAGTGAGGAGATGAGGAGGTTAGGATATGAGGAGGTGAGGGTATGAAGTGAGGAGATGAGGAGGTTAGGATATGAGGAGGAAAGGAGAGGAGGAGGTGAGGGTATGAGGAAATGAGGAGATGAAGAGATGAGGTGAGGATATGGAGAATTAGGAGATGTGGTGAGTAGGTGAGGAAATGAGGATATGAAGTGAGGAGATGAGGAGGTTAGGATATGAGGAGGTGAGGAGAGGAGGAGGTGAGGGTATGAAGTGAGGAGATGAGGAGGTTAGGATATGAGGAGGAAAGGAGAGGAGGAGGTGAGGGTATGAGGAAATGAGGAGATGAAGAGATGAGGTGAGGATATGGAGAATTAGGAGATGTGGTGAGTAGGTGAGGAAATGAGGATATGAAGTGAGGAGATGAGGAGGTTAGGATATGAGGAGATGAGGAAATTAGGAGATGATGTAAGGAGGTTAGGATATGAGGAGGTGAGGAGAGGAGGAGGTGAGGGTATGAGGAAATGAAGTTGAAGGGCTGAAGCCAAACCAGAGACACAGCATGAACCCTCAGACTCACAAACCTTTTTGAGGGCGAAGGAGGCCGTCTGCCCCCCCCGAACCTCTTTGACCGGCATCCTCTTGCGGTGGATGGATTTCACGGCGATGGGGATGAAGGTTCCCAGCGGGTCAGGGCCTAACAGCAGCGTGTCGTTGAGACGGATCATTCCACGTAACGTAGTCCCCGAAACCACGGTGCCCACGCCCTGACGAGAGAACACACAGCGTTCGTCAGAGGCCCGGGCTCAACGCTAACGTTTCTAAGTGGTTGCCAGGCATCGGCTTTTGGTTGCCAACACTGAAAATATGGTTGTCATTTTTCGTCACCTTATGGTTTAAATAATTAAGATACTATGCAGTTATACATCAACTTAATAACGAACATGTGACACGAAAGAATGTTCAACGACATGTTTTATAGTCGCTAGTCTGGATGGTCCTCACTGGCTGTACTCACAAATTAGGAGGATGTGATGCATGCAAACATTAAAATATCTTGCCTAGTTATTGTGATACGAATAGCGATCACTGAACAAATTACAAGGAATTGGCGAAGTAAAGGACGATGTGCAGCGAGGCGGTCATTATGGGGAAAAGAATCCGCTAATTACACGGCCAGATACGAAACCAACCAACGGCTCGACTCCCGATATTAATTGAAATGATTTTATCGACTTAAAAATTATCGTATTTCTTCTGCTGAGAAACAAAAAGCTCCGTTCCACGGCAACAACAACTTTACGTCCACTGTCCAACTCTGTTCACAGTTTCCGATCCACTAACAAGTCCCTGAACTCTGCAGAGCCCATGCCGTGTTCACTTCCTCTCTGCCTTCTCCTGGGGATTTATCCGACGTCCGGCGCTCCGTCTTTTACTTTCTCTTTCTTGATCCTCCGTAGCAACGGCAGGATCTGCTTCCATTGCGTTTTTGAGGACCTCTTTGATTACAGATTTGAAACCATCGCTGCTTGCTTTAAAAGTGGCACAATTCATGATGTCAAACCTTGGGAGAGTATCTAGATATCCCTGCCCTGATGCCAAAGTAACTGCACACTGAATATGTGTCGCCGTTTGATGTCTCTGTCTGGACCGCTGCGTTAAAGGAGGGTTTCTGCCCCGTTACTTCTCCGCTGCTTTCTTGTCCCAGTTTGCTTTTCGGCCAAACTGTAAACAGTTCAATCAACCGGACTTCTTTCTGCAGATGTGAGCGTCCTTAACAACGGTCAATACATCCTTGACAGCGGTCTGTACTACTGGATTAACAACGTGTCGCGTGTTCTGAATAGACCAATCAGAATCGAGTATTCAACTAAGCCATGTAATAAAAGATAATACCTTAGTAAACTCACAATGGAAGAACCTATGAGAATTAGAAAGCAAATGCATATCTTTGAGGAACGATGGGAAAATGGATAAAGTATAGAACACTATAATGAAGACTTATAAGGAACATGAGGTAAGAATTGACAATTAATGTATACCTGAGTATTAATATTGTATCCATTATTTTATTTGCATTATTATTACTATTTTGACCTTCTGGATTTGTCAACTGTTAGGTAGTTAATAGGGCCGGGACTTTAACGCGTTAATTAAGATTAATTAATTACACAAAAATTAACGCATTTTAATAGCACTTATCTTTGCACAGCGGAACGTTTCTCACTGGATGAGTTTCAGGCGTACCGATTATACTGGAGCACCAACTAACGTTCATGACTTCAGCATGGGACTTCAAACAACAACAAACCACGGTGAACAATAGTCAAACATGAACGAACAAGCTGATGAGACCGCTTTGGTCGGTCCCGTGGATGGGACATTTCGTTTTAAAAAACGGACGGATGGAAGCGTCGACAAGAGCAGGGCATATCACCGCAGCACATCAAGCCTAAAGTATCACCTAAATGCAAAGCATGTAGCAGCTAGCATGTAGCAGCTAGCGTGTAGCAGTTAGCATGTAGCAGCTAGCGTGGACGTTAGCCCGACTCCGAGTGCAAGGAACCACACCCTGACCCGACCCACACTCAACCAGAGGACTGGTTTCAGGGCCAGGATCAGTCAGTCCACGTCTGAGAGAGTAACCAACTCCCTGGCTCACTGGACTGCACTCGACTGTCGACCACCTGGAGTAACATCCATGTGGAAACTGCTTCTCACTGTTCTCAGGTCAAATATGTATATTTGATTAAAAATGCGATTAATTTCGATTAATTAATTACAAAGCCTCTAATTAATTAGATTCATTTGTTTAATCGAGTACCGGCTCTAGTAGTTAATGTATGTATCTGTATTTATTTAGTTATGTATGCTTTGTGAATCATTTCTTAAAATGCAAATAAAATAAACATTTTATATATTTATCCGACGAGGATGAACGTAGGAATATTGTGTTCATTTGCCACCTCACTATTGACTCTAGCAGCAATTTAATTTAAGTGGAAAGGACAAAAAGTGAGTTAATACGAACAGTTCAGAGACTCTACATCATACCATACATTTTCAAAGTTATGAAAGCTTTTGTCTTTGTATTTTGCTCTCTTATTTAAGTCAGCGAAAGCCTGACAGTACAGATCCTCTTAATGAAGCTCAGCCCTCCTCCAGCCCTTTTCACTTCCTGTCCTTCAGGATCCGAAAATACAATTTTAAAATGTTGCAGACTTATTCCACTTTTTCCTCGTGAGCCACTGGTTACGGTGCCGCGTGCCGACCCCTGGTCTAGACCCCGGGAGGGTTTCATCGGATCGGTTCTCCCCTCCCGAAGGATACTCCTGCACAACGGGGCCTAATCGCCAAAACTCCATTACATTCATTCGTGTATTCCTGGCAATAAATATGTGTTTCCCCGTAGAAACATTTTCACACATCTCTACCGAGAGACACCGGGTTCAACAACAGCAGAGTGTCCTTCAGGGCTAAACTTTAGCTCTACTTTTCCCTGCTGGTGTCCACTTTGAGGAGCCACCAAAGAACAGTGTGGCTCATCTAAAGGAAAGAAACAAACAGCTAGGAGAATAAAGTGTTATTTCGTACCGGTACAGAGTAGGTGTCGTCGATCTGGAACTCTGCGGGCTCGTCGTTGTTGAAGTACGTTCTGGAGGAGAGCAGGTTGAGGAACATCTTCAGCAGCTCCATGTTCTCCCCCGTCACATTGGAGATCTGGAAGATGGGACACATCCTGCAGAGAGGGGCGGTACAGTTATTATAGGACACGTGCACAGTACTAATGAAGGGTTTAGAGTTCAGGGCTGGATCTCTGTCGATGGGGGCGGAAAGATAAGTGAGATTTGGCGGAAACTGTTATTAGAAATCCTAGAAAAGGAAACATGTTTAATGTTTGGTTTTGTACAAATTATCCAAAGACTTTTTTTAACATGATTTTTTACAAAAATTAGAGATTATGAGATATTTCTGACCCGCTCTATCGGAATCAGTCGGAAGTCGCAACGGCTCATTTAAAAATAAACATGGATTTGCGTGAACAAATAGTTTTTCGGGGTTCGGTGTTTTGTTTGATTTTAATAAACAAAGTCTTGGCTTTCAGAATATGAAACTTTTATTTCCAAAATCAAACGATAAATACATGTTTGAAGCTCGTAAAGGGAAGATGACACCTCTCCCTCGCACTCTGCTGTTCCGCAGCGCCGCCCCCCCTCCGTCCGCTGACATTATGAATGAAGGCGTATAGTAACCATAGATAACACGGCAGGGTCCGTTACAGTTTGTTTTCATCTGGTTTCAAATAAACAAAGTCTTGGCTTTCAGAATATTAAACGTGTTTCGGCAAATTCAGATGATAAATACAACTTTGAAGCTTCGGCATAATTACAAGCGGAGAACGGAGTAACTTGACGTCACAGCAGGCAGAACAACAGCCGGTGTTTCTCCTGAGGGTTTTCCCCGGGAAACAAACACACCACACACACGCACAATTACACAAACACACACACTTGCGAGCTTCCCCCAGACCAGTAATCCAAACAAAAATATCTTCGCTCCGTAGTATTTTGATCATTTGCTAATAACCAATCAGATCGATGGATTCCAGAGAAGAGGAAACTTTGAAGGCCTTTTTCTCAAAATGAGGACTCGGTGACAGTCGTTATATAACGTGACATATTTTGCTTCATATTTGGAGAACAAAAACAATCCTGATATCATTAGAAAGCCAGGAATCTCCTCTTTCCAGCAGTGTACACAACTCAAAATGTGTCTTCGGGTCAATGCGACTGATTCCGAAAAAAATTTTGAGACGATTTTTTTTTAAAGGACCTAAAAATAAAACTAAGGCTTCAATAGTTGGATACTTGTTCTGCAATAATTTCATGACACTGCTAAGGGATATTATAAATGTTAATAGTACAAATATACAATATTGTCAATTGGCTAAAGTTAACACATATTATTCTATAATACACACAAAGCTTGTTTGAGTCCTTAGTCGCATGCTGTTTTTAAGATACAAATTAAAAAGTCGCAGAAAATACAGGTGTATTTTTTAGAAATTGTGGAAGTAGATTTTTTTTTACAGATGTTTTGAATAGCTGGTACACTATCTATTGATGAGAGTTAGGGCTGAACGATATATCATGTCATGGCGATAACCGCGATATTCACATCGCAGGGACGTGCGTTTTTAATTTTTATTTATTTATTTGTAAGGACGTGCGATATTAAGTAGGTACATTAACTCAAACACGTCATGTTACAATTATTTTTGCTGCTTGCTACGAAAGGAAAACGTGCGCGGCTCTCATGTCAGGGGTACTTGAGCGAGTGACATGCAAGCTCTGCGTGCACAGCAAACCACCAATCACAATCATTCTTGATCAGGTCACAGCAGGCCCCGCCCCGCTAGTTTGCAGACCATCAAAACACCGGTAAAAAATGAGCGAGGCACAGGAGGACAATACCGGCGAGAATGAAGGTTTACTTCCAAAAAGAAGAGCAACATCTGCCATCTGGAACTATTTTGGATACAAAAAGGTTCTTCTCTTCTTCATTCACAGATGAACCCCCTTATTTGAGGGTAAGCAACATGCATTATCATGACATGTTCGATCATGACTTAAGGTATGACGAGTCAACCAGTTAATATCCAGACGTCCGTGACTCAAATCCTTCATCCGGTTAAATAGAATAAAAAAAACGCTATATATATATATATATATATATATATATATATATATATATATATATATATATATATATATATATATATATATATATATATATATATCACAGTTTTTTTCAATATCCTGCAGCCCTAATGAGAGTAACACCTACGTCACTTCCGGCCAAAATGATAGCCCCGCCCACTTTTGGGGCGGGGCTGTCATTTCAATGGTGGTCGATACAAATTCAGAAGTTCTTCCCAATCCGATCAGAAATGTTTGAAAACCGTGGATTGTCTGATCTTCAAAGAGGCCGAATACGACGGCCAGACAGGCGAACAATTACATTAAATCATTGGAAATCGACGATCGGGCTCGATATATGGTTAATTTACAATCAGTAGGCGAGGCCGTAATTTCGCCAGCAGTTACTCTCATGAGCGAGGCGGGAAATAATAGTTTTATGATGCCAACAAGCTGCTGTGTCGTTTATTGCACCTCAATTATAAAAAAAAATCCAGAGTTACGTTCTTCTGTGGAACTCTGTGGCTTCGGGCTCGACCGCCATTCAAACGACAGGCGTTGCTTTCCCCCAAAAGTGGGCGTGGCCGTCCTTTTCGCCCGGAAGTGTCGTAGGTACTACTCTCATCTATGGACATCGATCGCCTACTGCTATATTTAACCATATATCGAGCCCGATCGTCGATTTCCAATGATTTAATGCAGGGGTGTCAAACTCAATTTCATCTCGGGCCACATCAGCATAATGTTCGCACTCAAAGGGCCGGTTTTATAGACATACAAAAAATACATATATAAATATTTAATATATTTAAAAGAATATATTACATTATTGCCGTCTGCATTGGATTATTATCGGATATGGAATAACTTAAGTCTCTTCAGTGAGAATGTTACAAAATGATTTAAAAAGAAAAGCCAAATTCTGGAAAAAAAGTCAAAATAAAATAACTGACATTTTGAAAAAAAAGTCAGATTCTGAGAAGAAAAGTCAAACTTGAGATGCATTGTGGGACATGTAGTTTATGGGCAACGTGCTTCTATAAAGTAGCATGTAACCGTATAGTAAACATATTATATTCTTTGCAGGCTCTTGTGGGGCCACAGGACATGAAGTCACGGGCCGGATTTGGCCCCCGGGCCTTAGCCGCGTTCACACTGCGGTACTTTTCCCACAAAGGTTCATGCGAACTTAGTTCATGCTCGCGTTCACACCAAAAAGAGCCGGTACTAAAAGTAGTTCATGCAAACCTTTTAATCCCCTCGAAAGTCCCCGCTAGAGAGCAGGGACTTTCGAACGGCTCTTTTTTGAGAAAAGAGCTATATTCCTGATTGGCTGGGCGGATTGCAAACCACGCCCCGTAACACTCCCAAAAAGTTTTGTGAAGCCGCCATTTTATTATCCTCGCATTAGCATTAGCATTAGCATTAGCATTAGCCCAGCGCAGAAACGCAGAGAGACTAACTTAACACAAAATAAAACATGGGAGCGGTGGAGATGAGGAGGTGTCGGCGTTCTGGCGATTTACTCGGAAGGCTTCAGTAGAAGCTGCTGCTACTGAAGCCTTCCCCAACTCCGGGGACTTCCGGCCGGGGACTCCGGGGGCAGTATACGCCGTGAAGTGGTTTGCAGCCTGCCAGTAAACCCAAAGCAGAAGAAGAAGAAGTGACGTCAGCGGCTTCAGTTGCCTAATCCTCTTTTTCTGGTGTGAACGCGATCTGTACTTAGTTCATGCGAACTAAAGAGTTCGCATGAACTACATTCGCATGAACCTTTGTGGGAAAAGTACCGCAGTGTGAACGCGGCTCTTGAGTTTGACACCCCTGATATTAAGTAATTGTTTGCCTGCCTGGCCATCGTTTTCGGGCTCTTTGAAGATCAGGAAATCCACGGTTTTCTTACATTTCTGATTGGATTCGGATTACATTTAGCTGACGCTTTTAACCAAAGCGACTTACAATAAGTACATTCGACCAGGAAGACACAACCTTGAAGAAAACAGAATCATATAAGAACATCAGGTTTCATAGAGCCAAGTATTTCAAGTGCTACTCAACTGGCTTTAGATAAGCCAGTGCTTTGTTAGTATATAAGTGCTTTGTTGATAGTTCTATCGCTCGAAGTGGAGTCCAAAGAGATGAGTGTTCAGTCTGGAAGGTGTGTGAGCTCATTCCACCATCTTGGAGCCAGGATAGCAAACCCACGTGTTTCTGCTGATGGGAACTTGGGTCCCCCTCGCAGCGAGGGTGCAGCGAGCCGTTTGGTTGATGCAGAGCGGAGAGCACGTGCTGGGGTGTACGGTTTAACCATGTCCTGGATGTAGGAAGGGCCAGATCCATTCGCAGCATGGTACGCAAGCACCAGTGTCTTGAAGTGGATTCTAGCAGTTACCGGAAGCCAGTGGAGGGAGCGGAGGAGCGGAGTGGTGTGGGAACATTCAGGAAGGTTGGAGACCAGAGGATGATTTTACACACATACTTGCACCTGCTTCCTTTAATGTGAAACTAACCGTGTACTGAAACTACACCATGCTCTCAAGGACACTCCCTGTTCAAAGAAAGGATCAAATAAAGCCTTTTCGTCATGCGTTCGTCTCCCCCGTCTCCTCCGCTGGCCTCTCACCTCTCGGAGCTGAAGTTGGACGCCGTCACGATGACGTCGTCTTTGTTCTGAACCAACACGGGGATCTTCCTGCAGCCCGGAGACTTTAGTAACCTCTGCAGCAGCTTTAGCGTCTCTGCAGAAACAAAGAAAGTACACTTCAGTTACCTTCCTTCATATGTCCTAAAGGATTTGATCTCATTGCTTCAAGAGCAATATAAATGTTCACGTTGGTCTTTTTCATTCGTTAATCGTGTCACCTTTATTGGAAGGATGGCATTTTTATTACTATTATCTTTGTATTTCGGTTGTACCTTTATGAGGTGAGAATATGAAAAGGTGAGGAGGTGAGGATATGAAGAGGTGAGGAGAAAAGGATATGAAGAGATGAGGAGGTGAGGAGATGAGGAGGTGAGTAGAAAAGGAGACGAGGATGTGAGGAGAAAAGGAGATGAGGAGGTGAGGATATGAAGAGATGAGGAGGTGAGGAGAGGAAGAAATTAGGAGATGAGGAGGAGAGGAGATGAGGAGGTGAGGAGATGAAGAGGTGAGGAGAAAAGGATATGAAGAGGTGAGGAGGTGAGGATATGAAGAGATGAGGAGGTGAGGAGATGAAGAAATTAGGAGATGAGGAAGAGATGAGGAGGAGAGGAGATGAGGAGGTGAGGATATGAAGAGGTGAGGAGAAAAAGGATATGAAGAGATGAGGAGGTGAGGAGAAAAGGATATGAAGAGATGAGGAGATGAAGAAATGAGGAGATGATTAGATGAGGAGGAGATGAGGAGGTAAGGAAGAAAGGATGAGGATATGAAAGGATGAGAGATGATGAGGAGATGAGATTGAGGAATGATAAGTGAGGAATGAGGAGGAGAGGATATGAGAGGTGAGAGAAAAGGATGAGAGATGGGAGAAGAAAAGTGAGGAGGTGAGGAGATGAAGAAATGAGAGGTGAGGAGATGAGGATGTGAGGAGCAGAGGAGAGAGGAGGTGAGATATGAAGAGTGAGGATATGAGGAGTGAGGATATGGGAGGTGAGGATATGAGGAGAAGGATATGAAGAGATGAGAATGAGGAGGAGAGGATATGAGGAGGTGAGGATTATGAGGTGAGGATATGAGGAGTGAGGAGTATTGCCTTTTTTATTTCTTAATCGTTTCACCTTTATTGGAATGATGGCGTTTGTATTTCTGTTGTACCGATATGTTCCCTTTGTTTTATATGTTATATTGTGGCATCGACTCCTTGTCTTGTGTCTGTCAGAGAGAAACCATGATTACGTAACTTTTAAAGTTCTTAACAAATAATCTGAGGGGAATTTCTTGTTGTCTGGTTTTAACTTGTGAAGTGTCATCTTGCAAAGCACTTTGAGCTGCATGTGATGTATGAAACGTGCTGTATCAATAAAGCTTTATTAGTTTTATCAACATGTCATTTTACAAAAACACTGGCTGTCTGTGAACAACTGTAACGGTACGTCCACGCAGCAGCATCGCGTCAAAGCGTGCCGGTGGGCGTGTCTGGCGCGCGACCAACAACCAATCACATTAATCCCCCGTCCCGGACACACAAGCACGTGGTTTGATTGGCTAGCGCTTGTACTGGCATATGGTTTGATTGGCTAGCGCTTGTACTGGCATATGGTTTGATTGGGTAGCACTTGTACTGGCATATGGTTTGATTGGCTAGCGCTTGTACTGGCATATGATTTGATTGGCTAGCGCTTGTACTGGCATATGGTTTGATTGGCTAGCACTTGTACTGGCATATGGTTTGATTGGTTAGCACTTGTACTGGCATATGGTTTGATTGGCTAGCGCTTGTACTGGCATATGATTTGATTGGTTAGCACTTGTACTGGCATATGGTTTGATTGGCTAGTGCTTGTACTGGCATATGATTTGATTGGCTAGCGCTTGTACTGGCATATGGTTTGATTGGCTAGCACTTGTACTGGCATATGGTTTGATTGGCTGGCGCTTGTACTGGCATATGGTTTGATTGGCTAGCGCTTGTACTGGCATATGGTTTGATTGGCTAGCGCTTGTACTGGCATATGATTTGATTGGCTAGCGCTTGTACTGGCATATGGTTTGATTGGCTAGCGCTTGTACTGGCATATGGTTTGATTGGCTAGCACTTGTACTGGCATATGGTTTGATTGGCTAGCGCTTGTACTGGCATATGGTTTGATTGGCTAGCGCTTGTACTGGCATATGATTTGATTGGCTAGCGCTTGTACTGGCATATGATTTGATTGGCTAGCGCTTGTACTGGCATATGGTTTGATTGGCTAGCGCTTGTACTGGCATATGGTTTGATTGGCTGGCGCTTGTACTGGCATATGGTTTGATTGGCTGACACTTGTACTGGCATATAGTTTGATTGGCTAGAGCTTGTACTGGCATATGGTTTGATTGGCTGGCGCTTGTACTGGCATATGGTTTGATTGGCTAGAGCTTGTACTGGCATATGGTTTGATTGGCTGACGCTTGTACTGGCATATGGTTTGATTGGCTGACGCTTGTACTGGCATATGGTTTGATTGGCTAGCACTTGTACTGGCATATGGTTTGATTGGCTAGCACTTGTACTGGCATATGGTTTGATTGGCTGACTGGCATATGGTTTGATTGGCTAGCACTTGTACTGGCATATGGTTTGATTGGCTGACGCTTGTACTGGCATATGGTTTGATTGGCTGACGCTTGTACTGGCATATGGTTTGATTGGCTGACGCTTGTACTGGCATATGGTTTGATTGGCTGACGCTTGTACTGGCATATGGTTTGATTGGCTGACGCTTGTACTGGCATATGGTTTGATTGGCTGACGCTTGTACTGGCATATGGTTTGATTGGCTGACGCTTGTACTGGCATATGGTTTGATTGGCTAGCACTTGCACTGGCATATGGTTTGATTGGCTAGAGCTTGTACTGGCATATGGTTTGATTGGCTGACGCTTGTACTGGCATATGGTTTGATTGGCTGACGCTTGTACTGGCATATGGTTTGATTGGCTGACGCTTCCGTCGACGCTTGAAAAGTTGAACTCTTCTCAACTTTCAGCGCGAGCAACGGAGGCAAAGCGACGGAACCACAATGCGGTTCGGCAAAGCGTGATGTCACCCCAAAGTGAATGGGAAGCGTCTCCGTTGAAGCACGCAACGCTGCCGTGTGGACGTACCCGTAAACATATTCAACAGTAAAATACTAGAAAGGGGTTGATTATACATGGTGCTTTATTCCTAACATCCCCATTTCAAAGCATATTTAATCATAGTTTATTAAGCAGACTCCCTGTTGCTCTGCACTGCTCCCATTTGCTTTGTTAATTTGCTCTTGCAGGGATTTGTGTTTTATGCAAAGTGAACTCTGGAGAGGCTCTCACTGTGAGTGCGTGTTTGGTTTCACACACACCGCATTTACATCATTAAAGCTGGAACCACATCACATTACTGACTTCCCAGAGAGGAGTCTGTGCACATGGGGAATTATAAAATGCATTATCACTTGTCTTACTTGATGCAAGTTAGTAAAAGTATGAATTTCAAATCAGAGTTAATTCAGAGTTGAAACACAATAAAAACATAGAATAAAATAAAAGCACACAAGTTACCCAAACGGGAATAACAATAATAATACATTTTATTTCTATAGCGCTTTTCTTGAACCCAAAGACGCTTTACATTTGGGAGGGAGGGGAGACAAACAAAACCAAAGAGAAACAAAACAGAAAAGCAGCCAGGAGGAAGTTGGTTGAGATGTCTTTAGATGACATTTAAAAGAGTCTATGAGAGACAGGGGTTGTTTACCTTGCAGGATGTTGGCTGGACACATGTCGATCTTAGTCACCACCACGAACACGGGCACGTTGAGGGCCAGAGCGAGACCCAGGTGCTCTTTGGTCATCCCCACGATGCCGGCGTTACTGCCAACCTGAGGCAGAGAGAGAGGAGAAGGGAAACAGAGGGTTAAACAAACGAGGACAACGGGAAGGGCCAAAGACCGGGGCCTGACAGTTTATAGCTAATGGCGTTACACATGCTCCAACCTCGTATGTGAATGTGTGAGGGTGTTTGAAGAAAGAAAGTACATCCAGGGTGTACGCAGGAATCCTGAAGTCAAATTTAATTCCTTTTAAGACCTTTTTTAAGACCCTTTCCATACATTTTAAGACCTCATCGCAACTTTGAGTTCTAACCGGTTACCTTGGCGACACACTTTATCTCACATTGACTATATTGATTTTAAGATAGCACATGTGAACAGAGTGCAGACAGACTACTGAAGCCTCCTCTCCACATGAACTTCAACCTCTCTGTGAAGGTGCAGCATGCTGCTTTGTTGCTTCTGTACTCTGTGCTCTTTCATTCCAGAACAACCATCAGAAACCAGTTGAAACCATTAGAAACCAGTATTTGACAAATAAACAAAACAACTGACAAAACTTTGAACTATGAAATATATGAAACTTTGGTGAGCTTCAGCGGGGTAATGCCACATAGGAGCTCTCTCACAAATAGCCAGGGGTTAAATCGGGCTGGGGCTGTCCGGGGCTCAGCCCGGCACATAGGACGATGCTCTGACGTCATCACCCTCACACATTTGTCATATGTTTACAAAAAACGATATATATGTTAAAACTTTTCTCGTTCTTAATATAGACTACCGTACTTTTCGGACTATAAGCCGTGACTTTTTTCCCCATTTTTTGTGTGCAGCTAACGGCCACTAGGGAACCTCCTACATCTATGGATGTTACAGGTAAAATTAACCACCTTTAACACTATGGGCTCTATGACCGGTCCGCGCCCGCCACCTCTAAGCAGCGGGCTCCAGCAGGAAGAGCAGGAGGCCGGAAAAGAGTGAGACAGGTAGCGCGCCAAAGTAAAAGTGGAACCGAGAGACAGAACGAGAGCAAGACAGACGGACAATTTAGCTGCTGCGGCTCATATGCAGGTGCGCTTTATAGTCCGAAAAGTACGGTAATATTTAGGGTCGCATGTGTTGACCTTACTTTAAAATAGCAGATCTCTGTGACCGGATATAGTTTGGCTTAGTGAACAAGTAGGAGCAGCATCGCCTGCACTCCGCTGCTCCTTCGTGCAGAGAGTCTGCACTGCAGCGGTGGGTGTCAGCGACGTGCAGTCAGGGGAGGCACGGATTGGCCATTGGGAGAGTCGGGACTTAAACGCCGCGGCTTTCTGGCTAGCACTTAGCATGTGGGACCGGACAGCTTTGATCCCCATCGACAGACTCCCCACAGAGCGGAGCAAGGCAACAAAACTTAATATAAGAAGCAGCATTTCACGCCGTGCTATGCATGGGGCCGGCCTTGAGGGGGTTTCCCGACATGTCGTTGCAGTAAATTGAAGGGTGCTTCATGTTGACGTTGCTGTGGACCTTCTTAATACCTTGGAAAATGCCATTTAATACTTTAATAGCCTTAATCTTCGCGAAATTGATTTATCAACTTTTAATACTTTTTAAGACCCTGAAATCTCTAATTATGTGTCTTCTTGGCAGGGAAATTAAGTCTTTGTGAGGTGTTGGGAAAATACTGAATGTCCTCTTCCAACATGAGAGTAACATGATAACAAAGGTATCCCAACTGTAGCTGTGAACATGACAGGATGTGTGATGACCTAGAAGAGCATCAGGACAGCTTGAGGCAGATGATAGCTATGTGATTAACATGATGACTCAGCCTCTATGGAGAGAGACATCAAGCATGCTCATTTCTGACGTGGAGCTAATCTGAAGGAAACATTGAATACTGCTTTCTGTTCCTCCATCTTGTGACTGTGTAACTCCCTCTCTTGCATATCAGCATGTGAAGGACGCTGCTCAGGAACTAGCTGATGCTCTGTATGTGAAATACATGGATCCTGAGGTTGAAGCTCAAGACGGGGACGAGGGATTATTAACATTTTGAAGTATTCAGAAAAAGTGTGAATTTGTTGATTTTGAGAAAAAAAGTCAGATTTTTGATATTGTTGAGAAAATTGTTTGATTTTTGAGAAAAAGTATAACAACATTCAAAATCAGAATCTTTGGAAAAACACAGAATTGATGTTTGAGAAAAAGTCATATTTTTGGAAAAGTCAATTTTTTGAGGAAAAAGTCAGAATTTTTAGAAAAACATCATTTTGAGAGAAAAGAAATTCTCTCTTTGTGTTTTGACTACTTCTATTCTTGAGAGGATCAGAAATACATGGATCCTGAGATTGAAGCTCAAGACGAGGGAGACTTTTCCTAACTTGAGACTGGACCCAAAAGTGGACCCCCATGTTTAAATGCCTTTACACACTTGCCCTTCACCCCTCTCTCCCTCTCACCATGAGCATGCAGAAGTCAGGCAGGTGTCCCGTCATGCCGAACACGGTGGTCTTCAGGTACTTCTCGTGTCCCGCCAGGTCGATGAAGGTGATGACCTTAGAGGATTTCTCACAGATCTTCGTCCAGTCCAGGCCGCCGCCGTGGCTGTCGGGTTTATTCACAACCTGAAGGCGCAGAAACACACACAGAGATTACAGATGCACAGCGAGGGGGAGAAACGGTAGAAATACAACTCCGAGTTACATTACTTGACATTGTACTGAAATGAATAATTAATAACTTTGTCTATTAGCTATTATCTGTGCTTTTAGTAGGGCTGCTCAATTAATCGTATTTTCCATAATCGCGATTACGATTATGGCTTGCAACGATTATGAAAACAACGTAATCGAAATTAAACGATAATTTTTTTATTATTATTACTTTTTTTGTTGTGGTTCAGTTGAATTCTACTTAAAGTTCAGTGTGTTTAAAACTGTTAAAACCAAACTGTTCACATTTTTTCTCCAATAAATGGATGTTTTCAAAGTCAATTAATAACCGCAATTACAATTATTGACCCGAATAATCGAGATTATGATTTCTGCCATAATCGAGCAGCCCTAGCTTTTAGCATATGTTTGGTATTGTGGTTTGTATCACTGAGCTCTTGTATGTTTTCTTTACACGCCTTCAACCTGCCAGGGACTGCAGATGAAAACGAGCCTTAATGGCTACAAGAGTGCTCATGTTAATTAGTGTGCATGGTCCCTTCTCAAATACAACGAATAAAAACAAATACTGGTATGTCATCTTAATGGGAAATGATTTTGAACATCGTTGCTGCTGAAAGCTTTTGAGTTTAGGAGTTATAACTGACAGAAAATTAACATTTTAACAAAATGTGGAAACAGTGACATTTCTTTACGCTGTGCTCAAATCGTATGAATGGGGAAATAATGTCAACATATTTCTGCTTTAGGAGTTGCATCGCCTTCTCACATGAAATCACACTTTGAGGAGTAAAGAAAGCTAGCTTATTAAGAAGCTTAAAGAGGGCCAAGCACTGTTGGTACCGTAATCAGTCTTTAAACTTAAAGGTCACCTATCATGCAACATCCACTTCCTCATGTCTCTTCTACATCAACATGTGTCCCCTCTTCTTCATGTCTCTTCTACATCAACATGTGTCCCCTCTTCTTCATGTCTCTTCTACATCAACATGTGTCCCCTCTTCTTCATGTCTCTTCTACATCAACACGTGTCCCCTCTTCTCCATGTCTCCTCTACATCAACATGTGTCCCCTCTTCTTCATGTCTCTTCTACATCAACATGTGTCCCCTCTTCTTCATGTCTCTTCTACATCAACACGTGTCCCCTCTTCTCCATGTCTCCTCTACATCAACATGTGTCCCCTCTTCTTCATGTCTCTTCTACATCAACATGTGTCCCCTCTTCTTCATGTCTCCTCTACATCAACACGTGTCCCCTCTTCTTCATGTCTCTTCTACATCAACATGTGTCCCCTCTTCTTCATGTCTCTTCTACATCAACATGTGTCCCCTCTTCTTCACGTCTCTTCTACATCAACATGTGTCCCCTCTTCTTCATGTCTCTTCTTCATCAACATGTGTCCCCTCTTCTTCATGTCTCTTCTACATCAACATGTGTCCCCTCTTCTTCATGTCTCTTCTACATCACCATGTGTCCCCTCTTCCCCATGTCTCTTCTACGTCAACACGTGTCCCCTCTTCTTCATGTCTCCTCTACATCAACATGTTTCCCCTCTTCTTCATGTCTCTTCTACATCAACATGTGTCCCCTCTTCTTCATGTCTCTTCTACATCAGCATGTGTCCCCTCTTCTTCATGTCTCTTCTACATCAACATGTGTCCCCTCTTCTTCATGTCTCTTCTACATCAACATGTGTCCCCTCTTCTCCATGTCTCTTCTACATCAACATGTGTCCCCTCTTCTTCATGTCTCTTCTACATCAACATGTGTCCCCTCTTCTCCATGTCTCTTCTACACAACATGTGTCCCCTCTTCTTCATGTCTCTTCTACATCAACATGTGTCCCCTCTTCTTCATGTCTCTTCTACATCAACATGTGTCCCCTCTTCTTCATGTCTTCTCGTGTAACCATTAGCCAATCAGCAACAAGGTAACTTATCACCTGAATTTCCTCTAGAGCACCATTGAGTTATTTTTAACCAATCATCTCCCAGAGGGGCGTGGCCAGCAGCAGCTCATTAGCATTTAAAGCTACAGACGCAGAATCAGCACTTTGGAAACAGAGGGGATTATGGGTAATGCTGCAATGATCCGTTTGGTGTTTCAGCCAATCAGAGACATGTTCTGTATATATCTGAGACCTGTGATACATTGATGAAAAACAGTATGATAGGTGACCTTTAAACACGTATTATAGGAGCTTTCTCCATGTCACCCCCTGGTGTCTACAGTACGTCCCGAACGTGGCAGAAGCTCACCTCTCCCTCCTTGTCAAACCCCAGGATATCATTGCCCACACTGCTGGTCCTGCCACTCTCCATTTCATGTTTGTGTCTAAAGAGCTTCTGGCGAGCAAAGCCTCGGCCATTGTCCAGCTCACCGTGGGTCAGAACCCCCAGCAGAGTGCTCTTCCCCGCGTCCACATTCCCCACCACCGCCACCCTGAGCGCCAGAGGGAGGAGAACAGGAAGAGTGGGTTATATCAAACATTAGAATCCTTTATTTGTCCCGCATCGGGGAGATTTACAGCGTTACAACGGTACAGTGCAAATTAGAAGTAAAAAGAGTAAGATCTTATTCAATAAAGGCAGGCTAACAATATTAATAATAAAACACAATAGGAAAATTAAATAACAGATAATATTGAAGTAGCTATTAATGTAGGGCTTGTTTTCATAATCGTTGCAAGCCAAAATCGTAATTGCGATTAAAATACGATTAATTGAGCAGCCCTACATTAATGTTAACAAATTGTGAATACATTTAAATTGATTAAATTAAATAAATTGCACTTGAGCGGTGGTAGTCAGATACAAAAAAAAAGTGAAGTCAGATATAAACTGATATTGGAACATTTTGTCTGCGATGTAAACTCTGATGCTGAAATTAAATCAAACTCAACTATATCATCTCTCAAAGTGCACCTCAACAAAAACTAATCCAAAACAAACCATGCCCCTTAGCAGATGTCAAAAGGTGCCATGGGGTACTACATGTTTGACTTAAAACCATCAATATTATTTCCCAGCCAGAGCATTTCCTCTTATTTGTAAAGCACGGCCAGTTTATTTATTTAGCAGCTTTCAACACAAGGCAATTCAAAGTGCTTTACAACAAGGAAAGACATCAAGAGACATATTATGAAATGGCATTTTAAACCCACTTCTAATCTGCAACCCAATATCATTAATATTCAACGGATCCTGGCCGTATTTGTGTGGCATATACAATGAATTAGCTCCCAGACATTCATGTGGCTATCTTTAGACCCCTTCTGTGGTCAAAAAGGTCACCACTTAAGGTCCTTTCAGTATTTCTACTTTAACCCCAATAAATCGTACCTGACTTCCAGGAAGTCCTCCTCGCCCACGCGCCTGCGGATCAGATAGTCTCTGATCTTTCCTCCGGCGTCTGTTCGCTCTCTGAGGAAGATCAGGTCGGTTTCGATCTGTTCGCACAGCGACCGCACCGTGGCCACCGACGCCTCCATGTCCTTGTCATCCAGACCGTAGTCTCCCCCGTCTGAACAGAGAGGAGAGAGGGAGGTTAACCATGAAGTAGGAACAGGGAGCAAGAGACGAAATGTTATAATATCTACTCTATCAGGCATTGGTTACAGACTGCACCATTCAGACTGGCAGTCATATGCAGCCACACTTTAGATTTTCTAAAGTGACTCGTTTGCGGAGTTTCACGGCGAAATTTACATCGTAATTCCGACGGTTTGGGCGCGAGTTTAAGGATATTACGCCTCACTTTTATAAATAATAATAAAAAAAACTGGATCTGATTTCGGTACGGTATACCGTAGCCACCAGTAACCGGTATTTCGGTAATACTGGGAACCGGTATGCACCCCTAGTCACAAAGACACCAGGAGGCACTGGAATAACTTCATGCTACGCCTACATTTTCTACCAGTTACTTGTTGGTTAAAAGGCAAAATGTGTACGATTTGTGCGTTGCCGTTTGTAAACACAACATTAACAGTTTCCTCTTCTCCCCAGCTCAACCAGGGATACGGATAGAGCTAAAACCGGTTAAACTGGCTTCCAAACAAGCTTTTTGTGCATGCCGTTTAGACTTTATCATGTCAATTCATAAGTAATACATCTATTCAACCCCCCGATGCACCTTCAATGCCACCAATTCGTATGACAAATAAAGAACCTCAAACCTTAAGTCTGTTTACTTTTATTTTTAGCACGTTACAAACTTGGACAAAAAATAAAGGGCTTCAATAAGGCATAACAAAAAACGCTCACAACATGAGGAACAAAAAACTTAGCGCCATAGTGCATACTAAGTCTATATTTGAAACATCACATCCTCCACCCTGATCCTCAACACCGGAGCCCCTCAAGGCTGCGTGCTCAGCCCTCTCCTCTTCTCCCCGTTCACTCACGACTGCGTGGCCACACACAGCTCAACACCATCGTGAATTTTGCTGACGACGCGACCGTCATCGGCCAGATTACAGACGGCGACGAGACGGCGTACACAGAGGAGGTCAGATTTTCATCGACATAACTACTCTGTAGCTATGTTCGTATGACAAATAAAGAACCTTGATTTGTTCTATTCTGCAGCTGTAACACTTTAAACTTGATGCAGCAGATAAACACTCAGGAACTGCATTTAGCTCTGACCCTCAGATCCGGTTTGAGTCCAAATGAAAGTTACATATTTGTTTTTGATTGAATATTATTTGTGATAAAAACCAATAGCCTACGCAATTTTCTGATATCTATTCAATAAAACAGAAGCGTATAACAAATGACAGCAAATCAGGACAGGGTATAAAAACTTAAAAAGTGGTAACGTTAAGGAGTGTTATAATGGAGCCTTTTAGTTCATGTTTGGTAAAAATGCTTTTAAAAACATGAACCCTGTGCTGCAAAATCAAGCAATACACATGGGAACTCTTTTTGGCCATTTTCAGTCCCTGCTAGAGAGGTGGTACGAACCTGGTGACAAAAGAGTGCCAATTTCAATTCAATTTCTATTGGCTGGGCGAATTCCAAACCACGCCCCGTTAGACTCTGAATTTGTTTTATTACGCAGCCATTTTTTTTCCTCGCTACAAAACCACATCCACTCCTGAGCGAGTAGGTTGTTTGTACTTGAAAGCATTTATGACCACACGTACTACAACACCGGAGCGGTGGAATGATGAGGAAGTGTCGGCGCTTCTGGCAATTTACTCTGAGGACGGGATGCAGCAGCTTCTACAGAAAGCAGTTCCCAACTCCAAATGTTTTGAGCGATGTTCGCAAAAGTAAACAAACGCCTCATACAGCGGGTGGGCTTTATACCCCCTCTCCCGTGTAGTTCTTCTTCTCTCGTTTTTTTTTACTCGCCGTGAAGTGGTTTTGCGGCCCGCCAGTAGACCCAGAGAAGAACAAGAGGAAGTGACGTCAGCGTAATCTTGCCTCAGGGAAAGTACTGCGGTGTGAATGCGATTGGCACTAGCCCCCTGGCGGATTCAGTGCCGTGGTACTTTAGTGCCGCCACTAAAGTACGGCAAGTCCTGCGGTGTGAAAGCGGCTAATGCATGATGTTAAAATTGGTTTGCCATGAATTTAGTGATGGATTGTAAATATTTGAAATGTAGCATTTAAGTGCTTCTCGGTTACTGTTGTTGTTTTAATAAATCAGACTCCGATGGTGCAGCGCCGTGCTGTCCCTGTTTATATAGGCTTTTCTTCCCTAACACATTGTTTCTGATCAGGGGGTACTTGGCTGCATTTCTTTTTCAAAGGGGGTATATTATTGAAAAGAGTTTGAGAGTCGCTGCTCTAGAGTCTAGACCAAGAAACAAGAAGAACCAGGCAGGTCCGGAGGCTATCTGTTCAAAGAGACGGACAGACTTTTGCACTACTTTTTATTTTGTATTTTATTATATATGTTGCATTGTAGGAGGAGCTCAGCTCAGAAGTATTTCATAGCCATGTCTACACTGTAGCTTTGGGCATATGACGATACAACCTTTGAATTGAGACAGACAGACAGACAGACAGACAGACAGACAGAGAGACAGACAGACAGACAGAGAGAGAGAGAGAGAGAGAGACAGACAGACAGAGAGACAGACAAAGAGACAGACAGACAGACAGACAGACAGACAGACAGACAGACAGAGAGAGAGAGAGACAGACAGACAGAGAGACAGACAAAGAGACAGACAGACAGACAGACAGACAGACAGACAGACAGACAGACAGACAGAGAGAGAGAGAGAGAGACAGACAGACAGACAGACAGACAGACAGACAGAGAGACAGACAAAGAGACAGACAGACAGAGAGACAGACAGACAGACAGACAGACAGACAGACAGACAGACAGACAGACAGACAGACAGACAGACAGACAGACAGACAGACAGAGAGACAGAGAGAGAGACAGACAGAGAGACAGAGAGAGGGAGAGAGACAGACAGAGAGAAAGAGACAGACAGACAGAGAGACAGAGAGAAAGAGAGAGACAGACAGACAGGTGTAGTGGAGAGACTCCCTTTGCTGACTCGGGGAAAGTGACACCCTTTCACACGTGACCTTTGACCCCCAGGCGGGGCACACTCGCTGCAACAGGCAGAAAATAACTGCCACAAAAGCCGCGGTGAATGTGAGTCTGAACGGAAAACAATTGGTGTTTCTGCCTCAGCTGACGGAGGGAGGCTGCCCCCCCCCCAGGTGCTGACGGAGGGAGGCTGCCCCCCCCCACCCCCAGGTGCTGACAGAGGGAGGCTGCCCCCCCCCCAGGTGCTGACAGGACATTCGACTAATTCTCGTTAAGAGATATTTTTCATAACAAAAAACACATGTCTGTCCCTTCACATGTCACCATGTCCACTCATTAGTGAAGTCTGATGCTGACATCAAAGGGCCCTGCGAGCTAAAGCCGATGGTATCTGATCATTAGTAGAATAACACTGGACATTTTAAGCTACCATTTTGTCCATGATTGCATAGATGTGTAATGTATAAACATGTGAAAGCATTACACACATATCCTTGACTTCGCTCTCATTAAGAAGAACGTGGTTGATGAATATATTTTATCGAAATGTCTGTTGATAGTATCGCCACTGCTATCATTTTAAAATGTTTCAGTATTGAATTGAGTCCTGATATGGGTTTTAAGCACCAACAGCTAATGTACATGAACCTTGTATGTATAGTACTATCAGTAACGGTGGGACTGAGAGGAGGAAGGGGTCGCTCGAGGATAAAACACTTGACTTTAAGGTCGGAAAATACAAACGCAAGCCGTTATCGTTGACCTACACACATGCACGTTCCCGCCTGGAGGGCGAAACACGTACATTGTGAGACGTGTCGTTCTAGACACACAGCGGAAGTAACATTTCTGAATCTCCACCATCTTGAAGTGAGCATAGAAAACATCACTTCAAACTATCATTTGATTTTTAACATGAATACAACTACATATATCCTTTGATAGATTGAGTTGTAAGGCCTGTATAAAGCGATATGTTATTGAGTCAGAGGTACTTGTGGGTTATCTGTCCCACTTTGTAATAGCGGGTAGCTGGCTCCTCCACACAACATTTTTCATTTCGCAAAATAACAAACATCAATCCAATGTTGCGGCGATGGGTTAGCGTTATTTAGATAGTCTGAAAGAAACCAAAAAAGTGGCGACAGATAACCGACAACAGAGGTGTCAAACTCAAGGCCCGGGGGCCAAATCCGGCCCGCGACCTAATTTTATGTGGCCCGCAAGAGCTTGCTAAGAATATAATATACAATACAATTGGTGTAATTGTTGAATATTTGCCCTAGACTTCTGCTTTGAGACGTAGTTGTTCAGGAAGATATTACCAGAACTGATCATAATCCAATGCAGGGCCAACAATGTAATATAATACATTATTTAATATATATTATATTCAAATGTAAAACCGGCCCTTTGAGTGCCACAATAATGCTGATGAAATTGAGTTTGACACCCCTGACCTACAAGTCCCGAGTCGTGTGCTGTTCCAGGACGAGTGCTCAATGCGAGACTTTGTACGTTCAGTTCCTGTTACCTGAGCCCATCCCCACCACGTAGATCGTTTCTCCGCAGCCCTCGTCCACCTGCTCTCTCAGGTGCCGTAGTAACGAATCGTACTGTTGCCCCGTCGGACTCACGAGCACCAGCTGAAACGTGACACAACAGAGATATTAGGACATGCGAGTTTCTTCAAGTCACAACATAGCTAGCTTCTGTTTGAAGCCTCTGCAAAACAATGCATTTGAATAATGCAAATCCAGACGGATCCTTACGCCAATATTCACATGACTTGCACTCACACAGTAGATTATACCCCATGGCTGGATAGGATGAAGTTACAACGTGTCACTTTCTGATGTTTTGCAGCTTCCATGATGCAATACATATGTGTACTGCTCAGCATCGTTTGAACGTGCATGCTTTTGATCTAATAGTGTTTTATTTGTGTCGCTATTTTTACTATTTCTGTAACAATGGCAATGTCCGAATAATCTGATTGTGATACATACGTGTCAATTTTGATGCTGTGCACAGCCAGCACAACACAACATAACGTCATGCAGCTTTCATGCAATACATATACATATACATATATATATATATATATAAATATCTTAGTACGTGTCCCTGCACAGTGTATCGAAGCGTAACGTGTAGAGATGTACAGTGCGGCCCACCTTGTTGCTTAAGTCCAAATGGTCCCCGGTGTCTCCGTTAGTCCCCTCGCCGTCTTCCAAGCCCTCTTCCCCGCATGGATCCTCCGCACAGTCCCGGTCCGGAGCAAACATACATGCAGGGACTATGGACTCTACCGGTGTTACATCCGGGCATTTCGCTGGTTCTGTGGTTGTTTCTGTCTCCTCTAGCGACGCCATTTCAACTGATATATGCAAACGCAGCAGAAATAAATAAACAAACTAGCTAGCTTACAGTTAGCCGTTAGCACAGTCAGAAGTTAGATTCACTATTAATACAATATAATACAGAAGGAGCTTTATTGGCATGACCACATCAAAAACATAGCATTGTCAAAGCATGCCGCAAAAGGCGTTTCAAAAAAACAACAACAACAACATCAAAAGATACTATCTTAAAGCTAATGCTAGCAAACATCGAACTTATCGTTAGAATATGTACAGTTCTCACAGCTATACTATGAATACATTAGTTATACATGATAGCAGTACATTCAGACTACAATGTTGAAGTTGAAGGTTTAAAGAAGCGGAGTTAGACGTTAAAGGAATGAGGAAATGAACACGTACCATATGTTGCTAACTAGCTGAGGAGCTAACTCAGTTGTTTATTCGGGTTAGCTTCGGTTTCTGGGCACTGAATGCAGGACCTGCCCATCACAAAATGGAGAGAGGTGATTGGCTACTGTTCTCAAAGCCACGCCCACTGCCGTTAGAACGGTTGCTACGTAAACAGCGTGGCATACTTTCAGAAACAAGCACACACGCGCACTTAATAACAACAACTAAAAGGCTACTAATCAGTAAGTAAGTGTAAAGTACATTTACTCAAGTACTTTACTTAAGTACCATTTTGAGGTACTTTACTAGAGTATTTACATGTATACTACTTCTACTTCTATTTAGATGTAGGCCATGTTGTAGCTACTTTTCCAATAGCCTACAGTATTTAATACCTTTAGTTACTCTACAGATCTGGATGAATGATGTGAAATCTAATCAAGTGTTGAATCAGACTTTAGTTCCACCTGGAGTGAATCCACCAGCTACCCTGCAGTCTACAAAGTACTTCAGACTAGCTGCACCTTCACCAGCTACCCTGCAGTCTACAAAGTACTTCAGACTAGCTGCACCTCCACCAGCTACCCTGCAGTCTACAAAGTACTTCAGACTAGCTGCTCCTTCACCAGCTACACTGCAGTCTACAAAGTACTTCAGACTAGCTGCACCTCCACCAGCTACCATGCAGTCTACAAAGTACTTCAGACTAGCTGCACCTCCACCAGCTACCCTGCAGTCTACAAAGTACTTCAGACTAGCTGCACCTCCACCAGCTACCCTGCAGTCTACAAAGTACTTCAGACTAGCTGCTCCTCCACCAGCTACCCTGCAGTCTACAAAGTACTTCAGACTAGCTGCTCCTTCACCAGCTACCCTGCAGTCTACAAAGTACTTCAGACTAGCTGCACCTCCACCAGCTACCCTGCAGTCTACAAAGTACTTCAGACTAGCTGCACCTCCACCAGCTACCCTGCAGTCTACAAAGTACTTCAGACTAGCTGCTCCTCCACCAGCTACCCTGCAGTCTACAAAGTACTTCAGACTAGCTGCACCTCCACCAGCTACCCTGCAGTCTACAAAGTACTTCAGACTAGCTGCTCCTCCACCAGCTACCCTGCAGTCTACAAAGTACTTCAGACTAGCTGCACCTCCACCAGCTACCCTGCAGTCTACAAAGTACTTCAGACTAGCTGCACCTCCACCAGCTACCCTGCAGTCTACAAAGTACTTCAGACTAGCTGCACCTCCACCAGCTACCCTGCAGTCTACAAAGTACTTCAGACTAGCTGCACCTCCACCAGCTACCCTGTAGTCTACAAAGTACTTCAGACTAGCTGCACCTCCACCAGCTACCCTGCAGTCTACAAAGTACTTCAGACTAGCTTCACCTCCACCAGCTACCCTGTAGTCTACAAAGCACTTCAGACTAGCTGCACCTCCACCAGCTACCCTGCAGTCTACAAAGTACTTCAGACTAGCTGCACCTCCACCAGCTACCCTGCAGTCTACAAAGTACTTCAGACTAGCTGCACCTCCACCAGCTCTGAGAACACTTTCATGATCAATCATTATAAAACACATCATATATATTATTCTGAAATGGACCAATCTGCACAACGACTACTTTCACTGTCTTTACTATATTTAGATGAGAATACTTTCTACTTTCACTTGAGGGACATTTTGAATGCAGGACTGTTACTGTAGCAGAGTATTTCTACACTCTGGTACTTCTACTTTTACTAAGTACAAGATCTGAGTACTTCTACTTTTACTCAAGTAGCTACAAGATCTGAGTACTTCTACTTTTACTCAAGTACAATACCTGAGTACTTCTACTTTAACTCAAGTAGCCTACAAGATCAGAGTACTTCTACTTTTACTCAAGTACAAGATCTGAGTACTTCTACTTTAACTCAAGTAGCTACAAGATCTGAGTACTTCTACTTTTACTCAAGTACAAGATCTGAGTACTTCTACTTTTACTCAAGTACAAGATCTGAGGACTTCTACTTTTACTCAAGTACAAGATCTGACTTCTACTTTTACTCAAGTACAAGATCTGAGTACTTCTACTTTTACTCAAGTACAAGATCTGAGTACTTCTTCTTTTACTCAAGTACAATACCTGAGTACTTCTACTTTAACTCAAGTAGCACAAGATCTGAGGACTTCTTCTTTTACTCAAGTACAAGATCTGAGTACTTCTACTTTTACTCAAGTACAAGATCTGAGACTTCTACTTTTACTCAAGTACAAGATCTGAGTACTTCTACTTTTACTCAAGAACAAGATCTGAGTACTTCTACTTTTACTCAAGTACAAGATCTGAGTACTTCTACTTTTACTCAAGCACAAGATCTGAGTACTTCTACTGTTACTCAAGTACAATATCTGAGTACTTCTACTTTTACTCAAGTACAATATCTGAGTACTTCTACTTTTACTCAAGTAGCTACAAGATCTGAGTACTTCTACTTTTACTCAAGTACAAGATCTGAGTACTTCTACTTTTACTCAAGTACAAGATCTGAGTACTTCTACTTTTACTCAAGTACAAGATCTGAGTACTTCTACTTTTACTCAAGTACAAGATCTGAGTACTTCTACTTTTACTCAAGTACAAGATCTGAGGACTTCTTCTTTTACTCAAGTACAAGATCTGAGTACTTCTACTTTTACTCAAGTACAAGATCTGAGTACTTCTACTTTTACTCAAGTACAAGATCTGAGTACTTCTAATTTTACTCAAGTACAAGATCTGAGTACTTCTACTTTTACTCAAGTACAAGATCTGAGTACTTCTACTTTTACTCAAGTACAAGATCTGAGGACTTCTTCTTTTACTCAAGTACAAGATCTGAGTACTTCTACTTTTACTCAAGTACAAGATCTGAGTACTTCTACTTTTACTCAAGTACAAGATCTGAGTACTTCTACTTTTACTCAAGAACAAGATCTGAGTACTTCTACTTTTACTCAAGTACAAGATCTGAGTACTTCTACTTTTACTCAAGTACAAGATCTGAATACTTCTACTTTTACTCAAGTACAAGATCTGACTTCTACTTTTACTCAAGTACACGATCTGAGTACTTCTACTTTTACTCAAGTACAAGATCTGAGTACTTCTTCTTTTACTCAAGTACAATACCTGAGTACTTCTACTTTAACTCAAGTAGCCTACAAGATCTGAGTACTTCTACTTTTACTCAAGTACAAGATCTGAGTACTTCTACTTTTACTCAAGTACAAGATCTGAGTACTTCTACTTTTACTCAAGTACAAGATCTGAGTACTTCTACTTTTACTCAAGTACAAGATCTGAGGACTTCTACTTTTACTCAAGTACAAGATCTGAATACTTCTACTTTTACTCAACTACAAGATCTGACTTCTACTTTTACTCAAGTACACGATCTGAGTACTTCTACTTTTACTCAAGTACAAGATCTGAATACTTCTACTTTTACTCAACTACAAGATCTGACTTCTACTTTTACTCAAGTACACGATCTGAGTACTTCTACTTTTACTCAAGTACAAGATCTGAGTACTTCTTCTTTTACTCAAGTACAATACCTGAGTACTTCTACTTTAACTCAAGTAGCCTACAAGATCTGAGTATTTCTACTTTTACTCAAGTACAAGATCTGAGTACTTCTACTTTTACTCGAGTACAAGATCTGAGTACTTCTACTTTTACTCAAGTACAAGATCTGAGTACTTCTACTTTTACTCAAGTACAAGATCTGAGTACTTCTACTTTTACTCAAGTACAAGATCTGACTTCTACTTTTACTCAAGTACAAGATCTGACTTCTACTTTTACTCAAGTACACGCTCTGAGTACTTCTACTTTTACTCAAGTACAAGATCTGAGTACTTCTACTTTTACTCAAGTACAAGATCTGAGTACTTCTACTTTTACTCAAGTACAAGATCTGAGTACTTCTAATTTTACTCAAGTACAAGATCTGAGTACTTCTACTTTTACTCAAGTACAAGATCTGAGTACTTCTACTTTTACTCAAGTACAAGATCTGAGGACTTCTTCTTTTACTCAAGTACAAGATCTGAGTACTTCTACTTTTACTCAAGTACAAGATCTGAGTACTTCTACTTTTACTCAAGTACAAGATCTGAGTACTTCTACTTTTACTCAAGAACAAGATCTGAGTACTTCTACTTTTACTCAAGTACAAGATCTGAGTACTTCTACTTTTACTCAAGTACAAGATCTGAATACTTCTACTTTTACTCAAGTACAAGATCTGACTTCTACTTTTACTCAAGTACACGATCTGAGTACTTCTACTTTTACTCAAGTACAAGATCTGAGTACTTCTTCTTTTACTCAAGTACAATACCTGAGTACTTCTACTTTAACTCAAGTAGCCTACAAGATCTGAGTACTTCTACTTTTACTCAAGTACAAGATCTGAGTACTTCTACTTTTACTCAAGTACAAGATCTGAGTACTTCTACTTTTACTCAAGTACAAGATCTGAGTACTTCTACTTTTACTCAAGTACAAGATCTGAGGACTTCCTCTTTTACTCAAGTACAATATCTGAGTACTTCTACTTTTACTCAAGTACAAGATCTGAATACTTCTACTTTTACTCAACTACAAGATCTGACTTCTACTTTTACTCAAGTACACGATCTGAGTACTTCTACTTTTACTCAAGTACAAGATCTGAGTACTTCTTCTTTTACTCAAGTACAATACCTGAGTACTTCTACTTTAACTCAAGTAGCCTACAAGATCTGAGTATTTCTACTTTTACTCAAGTACAAGATCTGAGTACTTCTACTTTTACTCGAGTACAAGATCTGAGTACTTCTACTTTTACTCAAGTACAAGATCTGAGTACTTCTACTTTTACTCAAGTACAAGATCTGAGTACTTCTACTTTTACTCAAGTACAAGATCTGACTTCTACTTTTACTCAAGTACAAGATCTGACTTCTACTTTTACTCAAGTACACGCTCTGAGTACTTCTACTTTTACTCAAGTACAAGATCTGAGTACTTCTACTTTTACTCAAGTACAAGATCTGAATACTTCTACTTTTACTCAAGTACAAGATCTGACTTCTACTTTTACTCAAGTACAAGATCTGAGTACTTCTACTTTTACTCAAGTACAAGATCTGAGTACTTCTACTTTTACTCAAGTACAAGATCTGAATACTTCTACTTTTACTCAAGTACAAGATCTGACTTCTACTTTTACTCAAGTACAAGATCTGAGTACTTCTACTTTTACTCAAGTACAAGATCTGAGTACTTCTACTTTTACTCAAGTACAAGATCTGAGTACTTCTACTTTTACTCAAGTACAAGATCTGAGTACTTCTACTTTTACTCAAGTACAAGATCTGAGTACTTCTACTTTTACTCAAGTACAAGATCTGAATACTTCTACTTTTACTCAAGTACAAGATCTGACTTCTACTTTTACTCAAGTACACGATCTGAGTACTTCTACTTTTACTCAAGTACAAGATCTGAGTACTTCTACTTTTACTCAAGTACAAGATCTGAATACTTCTACTTTTACTCAAGTACAAGATCTGACTTCTACTTTTACTCAAGTACAAGATCTGAGTACTTCTACTTTTACTCAAGTACAAGATCTGAGTACTTCTACTTTTACTCAAGTACAAGATCTGAATACTTCTACTTTTACTCAAGTACACGATCTGAGTACTTCTACTTTTACTCAAGTACAAGATCTGACTTCTACTTTTACTCAAGTACACGATCTGAGTACTTCTTCCACATCTGAGTATAAAATCAAGTTTCAGTCTCCTCCTACATGCAATATACTGAAGACATAAAATAAATAAAACGAAGTATCATGTTTCTTCTGCTATGACAGTATGTTTGATCCCAAAATAGGAATATAATTATCTTTTAATTGTTATATCACTGTAAAATAAGGCTAAAATATTAATAACAGCCTTTCTTAAAACTCAGTCGTCAAGAGTATTTAATGTTGTATATACATTTGAACCTTATTAATGGTCCTACTACGACAATATGTTTCCATCTGCCTTGACATTTTAAAACATCCTTGCTTCTCAGTGTTTGGAAAATGAGGAAGTGTACAGGTCTAACACGAAAGACTGATGTTGGTGAACATATAGTCAAATTGTATTATAAGGACATAATCCATATTGCACTGTAGAAGGTCAGGTGAGATGGACCTCTATCAATCCCCGTAGGGAAATGCAGGTGTCAGAGCAGCAATAGAATAAGACAGAAACACATGGGATAATAGTAAATACAAAATGTATATTTTTTTTCGAGCGTGTAAAACCAAAGAAAATACAAATGAAACAAAAGATGATACAGACATGATACAGTACTATACAAATGAATGCAATAACTAAACGAAATATTTAAATAATAATTGAATACAGATAGTATTAAAATGAATATAAATTAAACTCAGAAAAGGTGAATGTGCATATATACAGATATGTATACAGGTTAAATATAATCTATATTATAATTGTATATATATATATATACATATATACATGTCAATATTTAACACATGTATATATATATATATATATATAATATATACATGCAGGTATACGTGCGGTGAAAGACTTGTGTACATACAGTGCAAATCGTATTCATATTAATGTTCAGTGCCGGTTATATCTGATGTCTGTGTTATGAAATGAAATTGAATTCCCCTGTAAACATAATAAGGATGTCGGGGTTGAAAGGAGAAGTCACGTGTGATTGGTCTATTTGCTTTACACTCGTCCCCCTCTCCCTGTCTTCAGTACACGTCACAGGTGGTATATAAAGACTCCCCTGTGTGCAGAGCTCTGTCACTGAGGGACAGACACCTGACGACAGCCAAGATGGTGAGTGGAGCCACGAGACTCATGTTAACCATTCATGGCATTTCATCGTAACGGTATTCCTCTTCCGAATAATATTATACTTCAGAGTAAGATTGCTTTACCGACCCGAGTCCATCAAAAAGGTTTATTGGGCCATTTCGAAATACATCGAAGAGATACCGTATCTACTGTTTTGATCCTTTACACTTTTTAAAATGTACAGATTTATTATAAGTAAGTACTAAATCTATATTCTAAAATGTACAGATTGAAGGTGGAAGTGGACAATTTGACTGAGCTTTAAGTGATATTCTTTGCAGTATTAACATACCTCCATTTCTAATATCCGAATGGTTGGAAAGAAAAGAAAAGGTTTGATAGCGTAAGCGCCTTTCTCATTTATTTCCTTTATTTTGCTGGAGACATATTTCTCTACGGAGTATCTTGTCAATCATTAACAGTCACTTAACTCCATATGTATAACTTCTATAGCGTGATAAAGATGTGAACTTTGAAACCAAAGCTCTGCAACTCATTTAAAATGTACATGTCTGCCAAGCAAGGCCATGCATTCAGATTTTGCACGTCGTAATCAGTGATTCACTTGCTGACAGAAGAAACTGCAATCATATGACTTTACAATATACTAAAGACTTGGCATTACAAGACGGGTATCGTGCCGCCATTTCTAGAGCGTAACACCAACAACGTCTTAAATCCTCGTGGGAATTAATGAAGTGCAACTTGACTTTATTATTCTCCACGTCCAAGCCTTAGCAGTCAATGATAAACCAGCATTGATCGGAGATATGAGGTATCGTGGGGGGTAGAGACGGAGGTATCTTTAGGTGTGGTGCAGGCGTATCGGAAGTTAGTGCTTTATTGATTAGGCTAACAGGTACACTGGCTTTGAAGACACATCTGTGGTATGCCGCTATTATATTATTTTTCCTGGAGCACAAACTTCAAAACAATATTAGATGTTTTCTATTTCAATACTAGTTTATTTTCTTTAATTATTATATGGGCACACACACCCACACCTTTTTTAAATAGCTATTTAGTGTGTGCACATGAAGGTCCGTGTGTGCGTGTGTGTGTGTGTGTGTGTGTGTGTGTGTGTTTATGGTTTTAGTGTCTATATATGATAGCCACATGTCAAGGAACAAATACGGCGCCTTCCTGTTTCAGTACTTTTACGGCCGAGAGCAATTTGAACACCCTGGTTGATCATCGACAGCTAAAACGAGAACAGATACAATCACCAACAGATCGTTCATCTATTCAAATCTGTAAATCAAATGTCATAGCAGGATCGATACCTGTAGATGAACAGACTGGTTTTAAAATGAATTATCTTCTGACTTAAATTGATATCGTCTTTACCCTTTACCAAGACAAGATACCTTGTTTGTGTATGAGGATGACCACGAGGAACAGTCAGGGGTTCATATGTAGACCTTCCTCTTGTAAAGGATCTCCTCCCCTCCCCATATTAGTGGACCGATCCAAACTTTAGCTGAACTTTCAAATAAAAAGGAGACTAGTTGCGTAATCCTAACCAGTTTCCTAACCCTAACCCTAACGCCCTTTCTGTCTCGGTACTTCTCACCGGGTTGATCATCAACAGCTAAAACAAGAACACCTCGAAATTCCCCCACAGCACATCGACAACACATTCATTTCATTTCCATCTCTGTAAATGATATTTCAAAGCGTTCTTTATCCGTGTAGATTAACAGACGATTACAAATATCTCCTGACTTACATTGATATCTATCATCCGTGAGTTTTAGTTTCACTTGGAGACAATATACAGATCGAGCAGTCAATAGCTCACAATTCGTCCTGCCTCTTGTAAAATATCTCCCCCCCCCCATGTTATTGGTTTGATCCAAACTTTAGCTGTGCTATCAGAGTAAATCGACTCGTTATGTAACCCTAAAACTACCTTTTTTTGTAACCCTTCAAATCAAATCTCTGAAACCTCATTCGACTAGGATCCATCCGTCCAAATAAGGAACAAGGCCATGTTGTATAACGAATAGTTCATTTTAAGCCCTGCTTCTTATTCATTATCTCTTTCATCCTTCAAATCGTGGTCTGATCCAAACTTAAGCTGTGCTAACATGAAAAGGCGACTGGTTTAGTAACCCTATATCTCTAACCCTCATGTAGAAGTTGTTAGTTCTCTTTATGAAGTATCTTTTTTTTAGGTAGGACTCCTCCATCAGTTTTAATCTGCTTCCATATTTCTCTCGTCTTTACAGAAAGTCACCAACATGACATTCAAGGAGGGGAGCCAGTTCAAGATCCGCATTAAGCCTAAGGACGACTGCGCTTCGTAAGTTCCACTCATCAGAGATCACAGATAGAGACTCTTCAGTAACACTGAATGAAGAGGAAGTGGAAAGAGAGGTTAATGTTTCATCCACTTCTTCCCCTTTCCATCGCCTCCTTGTGTAGAAAGTACAGGTATTTGAGTTCAACATGTAAGAAGTAGAAAGTACAGGTATTTGAGTTAAACATGTAAGAAGTAGAAAGTACAGGTATTTGAGTTCAACATGTAAGAAGTAGAAAGTACAGGTATTTGAGTTCAACATGTAAGAAGTAGAAAGTACAGGTATTTGAGTTCAACATGTAAGAAGTAGAAAGTACAGGTATTTGAGTTCAACATGTAAGAAGTAGAAAGTACAGGTATTTGAGTTCAACATGTAAGAAGTAGAAAGTACAGGTATTTGAGTTCAACATGTAAGAAGTAGAAAGTACAGGTATTTGAGTTAAACATGTAAGAAGTAGAAAGTACAGGTATTTGAGTTCAACATGTAAGAAGTAGAAAGTACAGGTATTTGAGTTCAACATGTAAGAAGTAGAAAGTACAGGTATTTGGGTTCAACATGTAAGAAGAAGAAAGTACAGGTATTTGAGTTCAACATGTAAGAAGAAGAAAGTACAGGAATTTGAGTTCAACATGTAAGAAATAGAAAGTACAGGTATTTGGGTTCAACATGTAAGAAGTAGAAAGTACAGGTATTTGAGTTCAACATGTGAGAAGAAGAAAGTACAGGTATTTGAGTTCAACATGTAAGAAGAAGAAAGTACAGGTATTTGAGTTCAACATGTGAGAAGTAGAAAGTACAGGTATTTGAGTTCAACATGTAAGAAGTAGAAAGTACAGGTATTTGGGTTCAACATGTAAGAAGTAGAAAGTACAGGTATTTGGGTTCAACATGTAAGAAGAAGAAAGTACAGGTATTTGAGTTCAACATGTAAGAAGAAGAAAGTACAGGAATTTGAGTTCAACATGTAAGAAGTAGAAAGTACAGGTATTTGGGTTCAACATGTAAGAAGTAGAAAGTACAGGTATTTGAGTTCAACATGTGAGAAGAAGAAAGTACAGGTATTTGAGTTCAACATGTAAGAAGAAGAAAGTACAGGTATTTGAGTTCAACATGTGAGAAGTAGAAAGTACAGGTATTTGAGTTCAACATGTAAGAAGTAGAAAGTACAGGTATTTGAGTTCAACATGTAAGAAGTAGAAAGTACAGGTATTTGGGTTCAACATGTGAGAAGTAGAAAGTACAGGTATTTGGGTTCAACATGTGAGAAGAAGAAAGTACAGGTATTTGGGTTCAACATGAGAGAAGTAGAAAGTACAGGTATTTGGGTTCAACATGTGAGAAGTAGAAAGTACAGGTATTTGAGTTCAACATGTAAGAAGTAGAAAGTACAGGTATTTGTGTTAACATGTAAGAAGTAGAAAGTACAAGTATTTGTGTTCAACATGTAAGAAGTAGAAAGTACAGGTATTTGGGTTCAACATGTAAGAAGTAGAAAGTACAGGTATTTGAGTTCAACATGTGAGAAGAAGAAAGTACAGGTATTTGGGTTCAACATGTGAGAAGAAGAAAGTACAGGTATTTGAGTTCAACATGTAAGAAGTAGAAAGTACAGGTATTTGGGTTCAACATGTAAGAAGTAGAAAGTACAGGTATTTGTGTTCAACATGTAAGAAGTAGACAGTACAGGTATTTGGGTTCAACATGTAAGAAGTAGACAGTACAGGTATTTGTATTCAACTTGTAAGAAGTCAAAGTACAAAGTCGTTGAGTAAAGTACTGATACCAGAAAAATGTACTTAGCAAAGTATTTGTACTCCACTACTCTGTATAGGACATAAAACAAATAAAACAGATACAATAGTGCAAGAGAATGTTTTGAGATGTGCAAGTCAATACAAATACAATAGAAATAGGGCAAGTAGAGTCGATACACACAAGTACATGGAGTATCACCTCATTATACTGTTATACTCCACAGTAACATAACGTTATAGAAGCTGCATATTACGGGTTTTTCCATCGCCTCCTAATTTCTACCTCCATTTCAGCTTCGCCATCAACATCGGCCATGACTCTGACAACGTGGCTCTGCACCTCAACCCCAGATTCGACAGCGGAGGAGACGTGAACACCATCGTCTTCAACTCTCTGTCCGGAGGGAGCTGGGGGGACGAGGCGAAGGAGGGGAACTTCCCCTTTGTGCGAGGGGAGGAGTGCAAGGTGTGTAACAAACTACGATATGTATACATATAAAATAAAGATGAATGGAAATGAAAGATGGGAAAAGTATGATACAGAAAATATTTACAGAGCCATTATAATTATAATTATTATTAGGGTTACTTTTCCGACTGATAACATACATTTTTTGTTGGAATTTAACAAATTTAACAAGATGTTTCAGAAAATGGATTTAGCTTATCTAAGAATACGTATTCATTTAAATGAAGAATGAAAAGAACAATAGTTTGTTTTATTGCTTGTCACCGTTTTGTTTATTGATAAGAGGAAGTATGAGGTTAGTCTTCTCTTTATAATGAAGTTGTATAATCTCCCTTTCCAATAAAAGACACTTCATCGTTTAGTACAAATAAGAGTGAGATAATAAAGTGAACTCACAATACATCTTTATTGCTTTAAATTGGCGATAAGACTTAATGACACGGAAGAGGATCCCGGCCCGTCCACACAGCAGCTTTTCAAAAATCTTGGAAATCTTGGAGCTGGGCGTGTCTGACAGCTTGGGGATTTTTTGCGAGCAAAGCGACGAACAACCAATCACATGAATGTCCCGCCCCCGACATACAAAGCAAAAAACCCCGGGGATTTTATGCGAGCAATATATATATATATAATATAAAAACTCCCCAAACAGGCAAAACCTACCAGTTTCCCCCACTGTCTCTGCCCCCTCCCTCCATGCTGGTTCCTCCGGTTTGGATCCCGTTAATAGTTCTGGTCGTAAAGAACCGGGTGATTTGCTACCGTAACTTCTCGTTTGGAATATGAGGAAATGAACTTCGGTCTGGTTCTCCCTGCTTACACGCGGTTTGATTGGCTAGCGCTTCTACTGGCAGATTTGCATAAACGGGATTTGATTGGCTGACGCTTCCAGCTCAGCTTCAAAAGTTGAACATTGCTCAATGCAGTTCGGCGAAAAGCGAAGGCAAAGTGACGTCATCCCCATTCAAAGTCAATGGGCAGAGAAGCGTTGGAAGCGGTGGAAGATTCGTCTGCTGTGTGGATGTACTCAAGATGAAAGTACCGTACTTTCATCTTGAGATTTCTAATTTAAAAAAGTCTAAATTCTTAAAAAAAGGCAGATTTTTGGGAATAAAATTGTTCTGACTTTTTTCTTCCATCTCAGATTTCTGAAAATACGGTCAGAATTCCGACACTTTCCTACGAAACTGATTTTGATCTCAACATTTTTACTTATACTTATTACATATGTAGTTCCCGAGGCAGCCTGCATAACCCTTGAAGAATTAAAATGCATTCTTATGGTTTTACCAATGTTTATATAACAAAGGCTCAAAGCTGCTTTTGGATCTGATTATAATTCACACACACACACACACACACACACACACACACACCATGTATACATCACTTCAGGGGACATTACATTGACTTACATGCATTACTGGAGACTTACCCTAACCTTAACCATAACCAACAAATGCCTAACCCTAACCCTAACCAAGTCTTCACCCTAAAATTAATGACCCCCCTTATGGGGACCTCCAATTTGTCCCCATAAGGGAGGCGGGTCCCCACACGTGACTATGTAAACATATGTAGGTCCCCACAAGTATAGTAATACTAGTACACACACACACACACCCCCACTAAAAGGTCTTCTGCTGTATTTATTGCAGTCATGTGGCTCAAGTTCAAATCTCATGATGTATTTCCTCACGACGAATGGGCGGTGAGGTCGTAAAGTCAACAGTCGCTGAGCTGTCTAATCACGAAGGTGTACGGCTCAATAAACTTAACGACCCCGGGAAGAGATAGCATGTCCTCTTGTCTTTGTTTCCTCGTTTGAAGGGAAAGATAAACCCTGTCTTCTCGTTGTGTCTTCAGTTTTACATCAACTTCAACATGGAGCAGTTCTACATCACCCTTCCTGACGGTTCGATGCTGAACTTCCCAAACCGCCTGGGAGACGTCAAGTACAAGTTTTTCGATGTCAGCGGAGACGCGAGGATCATTGGCATCAAGATCAAGTAGAAGTCAAACTCTGGATCCGTCCACCCTTTGTGTGTTGCTTTAATAGTCTGTGTTCCACTAGATATGTGAGCTTGTAGTAGGAGGAAATGGCCACCAGAGGGCGCCACAGCACATTTTAGCTCAGTGTGTCTGCTTTGACATCCCATCAGTCTCTGGGTTTCTTATTAAATGCTGTGGGGAAAAAAGTGTGTCTATGTCTTACTCTTTGACACACACACACACACACACACACACACACACACACACACACACACACACACACACACACACACCACACACACACACACACACACACACACACACACACACACACAGCTGAACAATCTCATACAATGAGTCTAAATTTATCTGGAAAGGGTCACTTTCAATTACAGTCATACACCTGAACATCAGCAGGAGAGGACTCTTTAAAGTAGAGACGCTACATACTGATATACACCTGAACATCAGCAGGAGAGGACTCTTTAAAGTAGAGACACTACATACCGATATACACCTGAACATCAGCAGGAGAGGACTCTTTAAAGTAGAGACACTACATACCGATATACACCTGAACATCAGCAGGAGAGGACTCTTTAAAGTAGAGATGCTACATACTGATATACACCTGCACATCAGCAGGAGAGGACTCTTTAAAGTAGAGGCACTACATACTGATATACACCTGAACATCAGCAGGAGAGGACTCTTTAAAGTAGACACGCTACATACTGATATACACCTGAACATCAGCAGGAGAGGACTCTTTAAAGTAGAGACACTACATACTGATATACACCTGAACATCAGCAGGAGAGGACTCTTTAAAGTAGAGACACTACATACTGATATACACCTGAACATCAGCAGGAGAGGACTCTTTAAAGTAGAGACACTACATACTGATATACACCTGAACATCAGCAGGAGAGGACTCTTTAAAGTAGAGACACTACATACTGATATACACCTGAACATCAGCAGGAGAGGACTCTTTAAAGTAGAGACACTACATACTGATATACACCTGACAATGAGTAGAATAGGGACCCTTTAATATCAAAACACACAAATGGAATTTAAATAGTTGCACAAAATAAATGCAACTCAGAAAATAAAACCAGTGCATGTTTTAAAACAACTTAAAATTGGATGTCAACAACATTTCATGGAATTACAACCAGATAGAAGCTGCATGATGTCTACAGGCGACGACTGAACATACCGTCTTAATGTCCATACATCTGGTCTCTAGCACGATCAAGTTTGTAATAAAGGAAGTATGTTAGAACTACTAAACATTGATCACATGAGAAATAGACAAAACCAAGAGGACACGTTGCATCTGAACTCCTCGTTCATGAATGTGGAACATAGTTATTGCACTATGAAGGCTATAGAGTATTACACAGGGTAATGCAAAGAGAGTATATACGACAGAGGTGAGATGAAGCAGCTCTTTCAAAGTCAATTTGCAGGAGGACTCAAAGAAGAGGTGGCTCGAGGCTGAGGAATGTGGCACGATGCAAACACATTCCCCGCACGCAGATGAAATATCCTTTACATGTGTGTGTTCAAAGTGGAGCGGCAGATAGGAGAGGGAAGGAACAATCTTTACGTTTCATTGCATTCACCGAACATCAGACATTTGAAAGCCATGGCGACAAAGTGCTACGACGAATTTGTGTCGCCGGCATTTCTGTTTTCAAAATATCATATTTTACAACTTATTAAACCTTTTGTATTTAAGTAACAACTGGCAATTGAACCCACATGTTTGTTCCCGAAAGTTCATAATTCAACATAATTCAAGGAGGCAGTAATAGTTTGCCAGCCGTGTGTCCTGTCCATGTGAGGATGAGTCTTCTTCTTCTAAAATTAAAATGCTCAAATGTTTGCCGTTTGCCTCCAAACAGATTTCTATGTCAGCAAACATCCATTGACTTTCTCTTAATCCTTAACTGCTCTGGTTAAACGGCTTTACAAAGCTTACAATGTTATCGGAATTAGCCAAAGTTTGTAGATAGTGCTACGACAGATGTCTCACAAATATGACACTTTCCAGTTATGTACAAAGAATCTAGAACAGAAATGTCCTCCCTCCGGCGGACAAACAGTCAATACCAATGTCTCACTTGGGTGTGAATGCTTAGCGGGTATTTATTCATCCACTAAAGTTCCTGCAGTGGCGTCGTCACGGCTGACACGGGGTCAGCCCTGCTCGATCCCACGGACTGACTTTTCTGCGCCAAGTAGTCTTTATAGTTCCGGGTCAGGAGAGTGTAAAGAAATGGATTGATGCAGCTGTTCCCGTACGTCAGACACGTGACGAAGAAATTCACGTAATTATGCGCCGCCGGAGACAAAGCACTGAGGGACTCTGGAGAGAAGAGTTTGGCTAGCTGCCATCCCCAGAAAGGCAGGAAACACGCCCAGTACGCCACCACGATGCTGAAGATCATGGACACGACTTTCTGTTTGAGTCCTCTCCTGTTGGCAGAACGGCTGCTGCCTCCAAAACTAGCCTGAACCGCCCAGTAGCGGCTAGCTAGCCCCACGTACAGCCCGACGATTATCAATCCAGGAACTAAAACACTGGTCAGAAACAGCACGGTGATGTAAGCCTTGAAGGCCTCATACGTCCACGTAGGGAAGCAGATCCTCTTCACCATTCCACTCGCGGTCGGTTTCCCCTCTCTGAGGCGGATCATCACCATCATGGGGAGCGTTAGCACGAAAGCTAACCCCCAGATAACCCACGCAGCTAGCCTCCGTTTACGAGTCGAGGACTTGTGAGCGCTGAAAGGTCTCGCCACGGCACGGTAGCGTTCAAGACTCATAGCGACCAGGATGAAGACGCTGGCGTGCATGGTGAGGAGGTCGAGGCTCAGCAGGATGCGACATCCCGCCTCTCCGAACAGCCAGTCGTGGGCGAAGTAAGTACAAACGACGAAGGGGATGGTGGACAAGTAGAGGAGATCCGCCAGAGCCAAGTTGACGATGTAAACGTACATGGAGCCATTTCTACGCAAGGCAGCCGATCGCGTGATGACGAGCGTGTACATGTTGCCCGCCACACCCATGGCACACATGAACATCAGAGTGACGCCAAGTAGAGATGTCACCCAAAGTCCACCACCAGCGCCTCCACCACCACCGCTGTCCTGAGTGCCTCCATGTTCAGCGCCTGGGCTCAGGACGAGGCCCAGCTGAGGAGTGATGGTGGCGTTGGTCGTGCAGTTCATGGCAGGTTCACAGATCCAAGGACATTGCATTCAATTTCAAAAGCTTTTAAAGTCTGTACGAACATGTCACGCTGCGATGTGTAGAACAGATGGCTTCTGCAATTTCTTCCAGAAAAGGCAGGTAAAAACCAACTTGTATACAAGCTGCGAAGCCAAGCAACAGCATTGATATGCGATAGGCGACGTGTTTTAATCCAATAAGAAGACGAGACAGATGAACAATGCCGGCAGCTTCGGTGACGATTCGAAGGAGCTTCCAGTCGATTGTGATCCCCAGACGTAATGCCCTCCACTCTCCAAAATCGTGACAAAGTGCCGAGGCGAGGTTCGCTTGAAGCCGACTTCAGCACAAGATTCCAGGGAGTCTCCTTACGGGGATTAGTTCAGTCACTTTCAATCCCTTTCTGACCGCTGACGTGACCTCCATAGGGTTTTCTTGTCTCGAACAGCGTTGAATCGTCAGCTGTACCATATCCAGTCCAACTTATGTTCTCCAGATTTCTACCTGAAGTGGAAGAGATCCTTCGCTTCCTCCAAATGATCCATGTTGCCGCTTCCCCTCCGCTCCTCTCAACCTCCTTTGACCTCCATTACCGACGAAGCTCGGATCCATGAAAGTCCCCAGTTCGACAGAAGACCAACGTGTTTGTGTTCTTCGGGGTTTCCATGGTCACTCTCCCTCCTTTTCTCTTCTCCGTCCTACCTCTTTCTCACCTGGGTGAAAACTGGCAAGGACCGATAGATTTATGAGGTATTCCTCTCTGGCCTCTGTAGTTTTAAACACCCAGAAACCACCGGTGGGGGAAGTCGTCCACAACCACACACACACTTGCCTATGCACAACATAATAGAGAACGTTTTATTTGAGCTTGTTTTAGATGTAAAACTTCTTAATTTGAACTGTATATTCACAACTTGTAAGAACCTACTTCACCCGCGTTTTCCGAGTGTGAAAGAATCTTAAATCTGTATACGTTTATGGCAGGGGGGTCAAACTCAATTTCACCATGGGCCACATCAGCATTATGGTTGCACTTAAAGGGCCGGTTGTAACTTTAAGACTATATAAAAATGCATAAATAAATATGTTATATATATATAAAATAATGTATTATATTACATGATTGCCTCTGCATTGGATTATTATCGGACAGGGTAATAACTTCATAATTAACTACGTCTGAAAGCAGAAGTCTAGGGGAAATAATTGCAAGTCTCTTCAGTGAGCATGTCACAAAATGATTTAAAAAGAAAAAAGTGAAATCTTGAAATAAAAGTCTAATTCTGAGAAAAAAGTCAAATGAGAGATGCATTGTGGGACATGTAGTTTGTGTGCTTCTGTAAATCAGCCTGTAACCGTTCTTTGCAAGCTCTTGTGGGGATGCATTGTGGGACATGTAGTTTGTGTGCTTCTGTAAATCAGCCTGTAACCGTTCTTTGCAAGCTCTTGTGGGGCCGCATAAAATGAAGTCGCGGGCCGGATTTGGCCCCCGGGCCTTGAGTTTGACACCCCTGGTTTATGGTGTAGGAAATGTCACTTTCCAATATAATAATTATAATAGGATTCAAGAAATGCATTCGGACCCGGAATAAAGTTTGTTTTGGAAAAGCTCACTTTACATTCTTCAAAAATGATTCACAACTTCTGAATTTATGCACAAATCCGTTCAGACATTCCTCGACAACTTCCAGAAGAAATATTTATTTTATTTTTCATTGTCAATATGTTCGTGTGGCTTGTCAGTCAGCCATGCTCGAGCATAGAAAAGCCTTAACCCTTGTGTGGTGTTCGGAAGCTGGTGTTCGCGGTTACATTTTGACCCATGATTTATCTCAGTCCAAAACACTCAAATAACGACTATCATCCAATATGGTTTTAACTACATCATAACTAACTTATTATGCATTCATAACCGTACAATCCTGTTTTTAGTTTATTTTATGGCCCCAAAAAACATTACACCACATATTTAAGTAATCGTTATCTGACTATAATAGACTAATGTTAGAATACAATCTCCCCAAAAAAAGTTATTGTTACAGTTGATGCCGGGGGAGGGGAGGCGGGGGAGGGGTGGTGGGGGGAGGGGTGTCTAAAGTCAAAGATCAATCTTGATTGGGCCAAATGTTTGACCCGAGTCACACACAACAATCCTGCCGGGTCTCCCCAGACCGGAACGCCAAATTATACACATTTTTAGAGACCGTCAAGCTTGGCTAAAATCTATTTTGGTAGTGTTCATATAGATGTCGTGGAGGATATCATGAAGCCTTGTTCCGATACAAAAACTAGAGCGTAGTTATTATATCATTTGAACTTGAGACCCGAACACGACACAAGGGTTACAAAAGACCCCAAGTCAACACCCAAAGGGAGCTTTAACCAAAAGAACAGAAAAGAAAAACAACAACAACTCCAGTGAAAAAGGAAAACATTTAACCTTGATTGTTTTAACAAAGATTTAGTGACGTATGGTTTGCCACATGGAGGCACTGTTGGACCATGCGATGTCTTAAAGTGCGTGCAGCTTTTCTATCCCTATCATCTTCAACAGCCGTACCTGTTCCCAAACTACTGCAACCAAAAGTCATTCCTGATGCGAACTGTGCAGGTAGTGTGTGTGAAGATATGAAGCTGGTTAGAACGTCTCTGTGTCCTTTGTGGACAAAGCAGCACACTTTGCAGCATGTGTCCGCTCCAGCGCAGGAACTGGACTGCTTTACATTTGATGATACATGAAAATAAATCAATGAATAAAATTGGTTTTATTAAAAAAATCTGAATCCCAGACTGAAGGAACAGTTCTGTTGACGGTCGCCTTTTTTATTACCCAATCATCAGAGTACACGAGCATAACATACGTAATACAAGAGGCCCAACTCGCCTGCACGGTGCATGCATGCGATTAGCAGTAGGAAGCAACAGAACATCGATGTTGGTGATTTGGGCAATGGTTTGTTTGGCTTAGGGTCAGACCAGAACTAATATCTCTTACTCCCACAACAATGTGAGCAAAACTAAATCAGATACCTGTAGTATTAATATGTTTTGGATATACATCTTATTTAAATGTAGCGATGAATATTGCCTCGGTCCTCTCGTTTGGATATCTGCCCCCAAAGGGCAGCCTGGGACTTGGAAGATGCTCCAGTGTGGCGATGTCCGTGACGAAGGTAGTGCAGGTAGAGTCTGGAGGGCGATGGGTGAGAGGAGATGATCCACAGGCGGTCCATCAATGCCTGTGTTTGAACAAGGCTTCCACTTGAACACAAAGCAGAGTCCAACGTGAGAACAAAACCCTCCAATGCAGACTGTTCAGTATACCCCAAACCCTAAACCAGGGCTATTCAATTCGCGCCCCGGGGTTTTTTATTCTGCGTGAAATTAGATAATTTCACCTAAATTAAATCAAATTAAATGATGTTGGTTAGATTAGCTTCACATCTACTGAACATGCCATATCTAGAAAGGCCTTGGGGCTATGTTGTTTGATTTAATTGTTGCCGCTGCTTTTAATTGAACTATTCACATCTTAAACTGCACTGTAACTTGTATCCATGTATTTTTTCTTTTAATGTTTTTTTAAATGCCATTTTCTTAATGTCTTTCGTTTTTTGTAAAGCACTTTGAATTGCCTTGTGTTGAAAGGTGCTATATAGATAAACTTGCCTTGCCTTAATTAAACATAATATATGCACTCCACTATGCTGTTGTAGTATTTCCTGTATCTGAAGCTCTTAATATGATGGCTCATATTTCATATTTCAAGCCATCTTTTCCCCGGGCCCTTGCTTTGGATAATTTTCATCAACCGGCCCCATTCCAAACTAATTGAATTGCCCTAAACCCCGTTTTGTCCTCGTCTTGCACCACATAAGAAATGTATCGGACAGCACAGCTCTTTAACACAAGACGGAAAACTAAAAACGATCCATCATTATGATTCATTCGAAGGCCAAACATGTGGTTTTATGGCTGAGCGAGTGACACACGTCTAGGGTTCCTTATACGGGATGTTGCATTTGTCTGAAGATGTGGCACTTTGAGTCAAATATCTTTAAAAGTGTTGACAACAAATCTTGTATTGACATTCCCGTTTTTTAGGAAAATGTATTACAATGAGTTTGTTGATATCCCTTAGCACGATTAGATGTTAGATATTATTGTATATATCTGGACAACACATTTCATTAGTAAATAAAGCAGGCTAACATGCTAAACAACAACATCTGTAAACATACTGCTATGCTTCATCATGTAAACATTGTCAAGGTGAGCGATGTAGCATAGCAACCACTATATTTAACTGCTAAGCATGAAGAAGTCATTTAATTTATGCGCTGAATAATATTAGAGTTGAGGGCCAATTCATGTTTGCGGGTATTAAGTATTTGGTTGTACCCCTGTGAAGCAGAGTAGCTATTGGATGTAAACAAAAGCTAAAGGTATTACAAACAGAATTAATCAGCAACTTATTATAAAAGCCAACAACTAATTTATATGTATTGAATATCAAAAAGTTCTCCACTCGTACTTGTGTACTCCTGAGGGGACATCACGGCATCCATGACGTCATTGAAGTGTTTCAGCCACTCCTGCTGGTCGCTCTCTGACTCGCAGGTGAACAGGAAGCCGCGGTCGGGCGTTTCTATGGTGACGCCGTGCTGCCAGGCGCCGTTGCAGTGTGTGCCGGCGGGCAGGCCGGGCGAGGCGCTGTACCCGTGGTCCTTGTTCCCCAAAAACACTTCACCTTTGGCGAAGGCGTCCTTCAAAGACAGGGACAAGGAGATATTGTTTCCGTTCGTGGTATGCACAACTTCATGTATATCAATTATTTACAACACATGTCTCTATGAACACACCGTACCCGAAAAGGAGCAGGGAGAAGGACATAATCTTATGTTAGCTGCCCCTTTCTCAAAAATAAAAATAAATAGATGGTCTGTCCTTCATATGTTTCTTATTCACAGCCAAACATAACAGCATTGTAGGAAAATAAAAGGAACACAAAAACCTTCAAAAAAATACTTAGTCCCACTTGAGGTTAAAGGTGGGGTAGGTACGTTTGAGAAACCGGCTCGAGATCGCTACAATTGGAAAATACACAACCGGAGAAAATCACTTCCTCACAGAGCCCCTCCCCCAACACACACGAACGCGCACATGACCAATGAGGGCACGAGATCAGTGTGTGCCCCGATGGAAGGCTGACAGGCAGGTAGGCCATCAGGTAGGTTGTACTTCTTACAGTATCACGGCTTCTACAGATGACGTTTTTGTATGGATTTGTTGTCAAAGCACTTCAGATATTCATCGCTATCGGGATGTTAAGAGCATTCCATGGAATATAACAAAAAGTGTATCTCGAGCCGGTTTCTGAAACTTACCTACCCACGCCTTTAACGGAAAGAAACAAAACTAAAAAACAACAACACCAAAACATCACATGTACAAGGAAAAGGAAAAGTGCAACATCCTCATGTGAGTCCTACTGGAGCGTGAACACAGGTCAGCTGAAGACTTTGGAATACAGGGAGGTGTGATCAAAAATACCATACACTGTCTACATTTGTGTATTTCTGTACTACTTTAAAGTGCGTTTTAATGCAAAGTATGGCAAAATGCACCATGAGTAAAACTACATAGGGGTGAAGGGGGTAAGTTGAGCCACCCCCTGTAACCAGGCAACGCCTTATAGTTGTAATCAAGTGACCGTAAATGATGCAAGCTCCACCCATTTCTCATTGCCTGCGAAAGAGAGATACTGTGGTCTGGTGAGTAAACATGTTTACAAAAAAACGTGTTTTGCTTGTCAAAGTAAATGTTCTAGATGTCAGCTATATCGGCTGTCATGACAAAAAAAAGTATCCAGGTTTAAACACATATATTATATATGTTGATGTGTTGGCAGCGTTTTAAACCATGTGAATCAATATGCACTATCATTTCATCTGTAACTTTCTCAAAAAGAAATAAAGTCAGGAAAACGGATTTGTTTCTCGTGCGCACGAGAAACAAATCCGTTTTCCTGACTTTATTTCTTTTCTCTCTCTCTCTCTCTTTTGTTCCCATGTCCCTTTAGGGGCTCCGTACATCTGCTATTGTCACTGCTTTGAATTATTTGTCTCTATTCTTATTACAGCAGTGAGAGATGCCAACGACATTTAGTTCCAACTATGTTTGATCACAATAAAGCTATCATATTATATACGACCCGGATGGTGCCCTCCCTTCTTGGCAACGTTACTGAAGTTGAAGCAACACAACATTATTCAAATATACGTTTGTGTTCTATATTATATAAACGTACCGCTATACTCGTGTCGGAAAGAGGCCGCCGAACATTTTATTTGATGAATTGAACAGTCTTTAATAACTAGCTACTACGCACGATAACGTTGCTAGCTTGTAGCTAACAGCGTGATCAGCGCTTCTTGTGAGGGCAGCTGCCATGTTTGATTTAAGACAACGCTACCTGGTCAAACTTCACACGCTCAGTATATGAGATGGCAGTGAACTGCATTGAGAAACATCGTGAGTGTTGTTCTTCTGTAGCTTAAGGCTACTTTCAGCTCTCAAACAACGCTACCAGCCTTGCTAGCTGCGTAGCTTTTTTGGATTGCTAGGTCGGACCACGTCTTTGGTCCAGACTGAAATTCCTCTAATGCTCCAATTTAATAATACGACTGAAAACCCAGATTTATGATTACAACGTAAATTATAGACGGATTATTTCCTTGCATTTTTACATGTGTACATTTTATTGTTAGCCTTTTTTTCAGAGGCCATTCAGCATTTTCCCCTTGAATGTAACTATTGCATGATCCCCATTAAAACAATTACCTTTGATGCGTCATAACCACAAGCTGACACTGCTTAAACATCCCAAATACATCTCCCTTTGCTCTCAGACAGTCTGAACACATGGCATACACAGTGGCTCATTGTAAACCCGACATCACACACACATTATTCAGACATGATCTCAGGGATCAAGTGACACTCTCTTTGAGCCTCCTCCACAGATTCCCAGTCGACACACTTCACGAGACTTCCTCTTCCTTTCATCTACCAGTTTGTCTTGTGTTACACTCTCGGGGGAAGTTGGACATTTCGGTCACCTATAATTATTGCATCTCTCCATTGAACTATTGCATCAGCTGAGCTAATCATGCTAGGCTATCTGATCTGCCTTTAGCCAAGTGTTGGGCAATCTGTGCCGCCTCCTCTGAAGGACTGTCTCGGTGACAAAAACTGTGAGTCAGAATCTAACTTTCAAAATGTCTCAAGCACCAATATCAGATCAAGTCTAACACATAGTCTGTGGAAGTTCCCAGTGTAGTGTACAGCGTTAAGCAACTCTAAATGGTTAGCGTTTCACTTCCTTTTAAGGCCATCTATACAGTGAGGTCATGGCAAAAGGCCACATGTATAGCTGGGTTATGAAAGCACCTTCATATCAGACACTCATGCTTAATGTCCCCCCTCCTCCCACTCTGCATGATACTTATTTATATCATTTTATATGAGCACTGGAATACCTTCGAATCACATGTCATGGACTCGGGTTACTAATATGACTTAAGAAGCAACTAGACAAAATGAATACATTGTGATTTTCGACTCGACTTTAGTGCCCAAAGTCTTAACTCGAGACTATAGTCTGTCTTGATTGGGACTATAGTCTGTCTTGACTTGGGACTATAGTCTGTCTTGACTCGGGACTATAGTCTGTCTCGACTTTGGGACTATAGTCTGTCTCGATTTGGGACTATAGTCTGTCTCGATTTGGGACTATAGTCTGCCTCGATTTGGGACTATAGTCTGTCTCGACTTGGGACTATAGTCTGTCTCGACTCGGGACTATAGTCTGTCTCGACTTTGGGACTATAGTCTGGCTCGATTTGGGACTATAGTCTGGCTCGATTTGGGACTATAGTCTGTCTTGACTTGGGACTATAGTCTGTCTCGACTCGGGACTATAGTCTGTCTCGACTCGGGACTATAGTCTGTCTCGACTCGGGACTATAGTCTGTCTCGACTCGGGACTATAGTCTGTCTTGACTTGGGACTATAGTCTGTCTCGACTTGGGACTATAGTCTGTCTCGACTCGGGACTATAGTCTGTCTCGACTCGGGACTATAGTCTGTCTCGACTTGGAACTATAGTCTGTCTCGACTTGGGACTATAGTCTGTCTCGACTCGGGACTATAGTCTGTCTCGACTTGGGACTATAGTCCGTCTCGACTCGGGACTATAGTCTGTCTCGACTCGGGACTATAGTCTGTCTCGACTCGGGACTATAGTCTGTCTCGACTCGGGACTATAGTCTGTCTCGACTCGGGACTATAGTCTGTCTCGACTTGGGACTATAGTCTGTCTTGACTTGGGACTATAGTCTGTCTTGACTTGGGACTATAGTCTGTCTTGACTTGGGACTATAGTCTGTCTTGACTTGGGACTATAGTCTGTCTTGACTTGGGACTATAGTCTGTCTTGACTTGGGACTATAGTCCAGGGATGGGTAAATGTCAAAAACAAAGTGACAGTAACAGACTGTGTTTGTACCTATAGTACTACCAAACAAAGTAGGCATTTTCTTTGTGCCACTGCATCTCACAAACAAACAAGGACATTTAATAATCAGAACCTGCAATAAAATAAATCAAGTTTCACTTTAGTTTTTCAAGTAACTCAACTCAAACTCACGAGTCACTCACTCAGCATCATCAGACAGGTTTTTAGGAATATGAGAATGTCCACATTTCCAGGTGTTTATAAGCTGGGATGTTTGGGCATTTGCAATATCCCCTGCTCTGGAACGTGTCCCCGCAGCGAGGCTCTGGTGTTATGCCATGTTATGCATCCCTCCAAAAGGAAACGATAGTTTCCAAACCGTACTTTGCCGTACAGATCAACACATGTCTGGGAGGTTTTGCTTTACGCTGTGTGCGCTCCCGCGAGGTGCATGCACACACGGCATAACACCGCTCCCCCCGTTGCCAGTTCACGAGCGTGCTCTCTCGTGAACTGTTCAGACCCGACGGATAATAAGGGATTATGACGGACATTTTACGATCCTGTCTGTCAAAATGACGGACAGCGAAAAAGTCTAGCGCCACTTCAGTGGGACGGAGAGATACGCTTTGGCCATGGGTGACAGCAGTGGGTCAAACTGTGCATTGTCTCTCCACCACTTCAACAACAATACCGTTTTTAATAATAATAATAATAATTCATTTATTTTATATAGGCGCCTTTCAAGGCTCTCAAGGTCGCCGTACAAACACATAAAAAACAATACATAACACCAGCATAAGAGACATAAACAAGACACTTTGGAACTGTCATTCTTGCCTTTGGACTTAATTGGGATTTTAGCAACGCTTTCTCTCGGTCCCGCCTTTGTGTTGTATCAACTTCGGCCTACATATAAACTGACACACTGAAGTCTCTGTGATGTGTGTGGGTGTGTGAAGAGATGCCATACCAGAGGATCTTTGAAGTACATGAGTCTCCTCTGGTCCAGAGTGAACCAGCGCTTCTTGAAGCCTTCTGTGTGCTGTAGGAGAGACGAGGAACAGACAGTCAGACAGAGAGACACTGAGAGAGACACAAGGCAGTATTGTAATAGCACTGGAGGTGTCGTGTGTCTCTTCCTCATCTTTCTAACTTGACTTTTTGGTATGAGGGATTCCTGAGTCAGGCTCTCCTGCTACTTTGTGTAAGACTATTGATTATTACGGCCCGTCTACACTACAGCGTCGACAGCTCCAATCTGCTCCAATCTGCCCATTCACTTTCAATGGGGTGACCTCACGTAGCCTCGCTTTTTCGCCGAACTGAATTGTGGGTAGCCGAGCGAGGCGTCTCAGGCGACCAGAAGTTGAACATTGTTCAACTTCTGGTCGCCTGGACGCCGGAGTAGCCAGCGCCAGCCAATCAAATCCCGTTTCTGAAAATCTGACAGCTGAAGCCGTAGCCAATCAAACCGCGTCTAAGCTGGGAGAGATATCCCGCCGTTCATTTCTATATTTCAAAAAAAGTCGGAGGAGAAACTAACTATCGCCGTAGCAATCACCCGGTTGTGTATGAGCAGACCCTCTTCACCTACCGGGACACAAACCGGAGGAACCAGCATGGAGGGAGGAGGGCAGAGACAGTGGGGGAAACTGGTAGGGTTTTCGCCTGTTTGGGGAGTTTATATATATTATATATTGCTCGCATAAAATCCCGGGGTTTTTGCTTCGTATGTCGGGGGCGGGAGATTCATGTGATTGGTTGTTGGTCGTGTTGCTTGAATAAAATCCCCAAGCTCCAGACACGCCCAGCTCCAAGCTGTTTTTGAAGCTGTAGTGTGGACGCTCCGTTAAAGTGGCGGTGGCTGCAGATAAGGATCATCAATATACAAAAAGATATCAATCGGGGAAATTGATTGATTGATTTCGACTGGACAGTTGGAGACGCATTGTTTCAGCAATATAATACACTTGTTTGGATTAATGCAATATTTAAAAATGGAAAATAGATGGAGACCCTGACAAAAAGGCAATGATTGTGTGCTGCAGGGATTTGTATTCATGTTTAACTTGACTGATACGGAATCTCTTAACAGCCTGATTCAACCACGTGGTCAAGAATACTTCCCGTTTTATAAATCAGTACTTAGCATTCCTTTATAAATGTACAAGTGCATCAAACCTGACATAAGTCTTACATTCTATATCAGGATGTTCTGCTTGTGCTTCATACGAACACTGTCTGCATGTTTGAGAGGCATAACACTGACACTGAATTCATTTCAGCAGGTTAGGTGAAAGCCATTGAATAAAAGCGCGACGCCTTCTGATGGTTTATTGAAGCGGCTTTAGAGAGCCGACGCTCAGGTCCCAATCTGCAGCCAAAGAGTCTTCATAGAAGTGTTTGATGTCCTCGTAGCGAGCAGTCTTCTGTGACTCCTTCCCCAAATATGTCTCATACGTGCGCGAGGAAATGAATGATGACGTTCGTTTAGCAAATCGTCCCAAAGCGGTGAGTTAGTGGCTCCTTTAATCTCACCGCCTGACACCGAGAATAAACTGAGAGTGTGTCTGAATACTGAAGCGGCTGTTTCCTCGAGGATCAGGTTACTGTGTGTGTAGCTGTCTCAGCTGCATAGCAGTATGTAGTGTCTCCACTTTAAAGAGTCCTCTCCTGCTGATGTTCAGGTGTATATCAGTATGTAGTGTCTCTACTTTAAAGAGTCCTCTCCTGCTGATGTTCAGGTGTATATCAGTATGTAGTGTCTCTACTTTAAAGAGTCCTCTCCTGCTGATGTTCAGGTGTATATCAGTATGTAGTGTCTCTACTTTAAAGAGTCCTCTCCTGCTGATGTTCAGGTGTATATCAGTTTGTAGTGTCTCCACTTTAAAGAGTCCTCTCCTGCTGATGTTCAGGTGTATATCAGTATGTAGTGCCTCTACTTTAAAGAGTCCTCTCCTGCTGATGTTCAGGTGTATATCAGTATGTAGTGTCTCTACTTTAAAGAGTCCTCTCCTGCTGATGTTCAGGTGTATATCAGCATGTAGTGTCTCTACTTTAAAGAGTCCTCTCCTGCTGATGTTCAGGTGTATATCAGTATGTAGTGTCTCTACTTTAAAGAGTCCTCTCCTGCTGATGTTCAGGTGTATATCAGCATGTAGTGTCTCTACTTTAAAGAGTCCTCTCCTGCTGATGTTCAGGTGTATATCAGCATGTAGTGTCTCTACTTTAAAGAGTCCTCTCCTGCTGATGTTCAGGTGTATATCAGCATGTAGTGTCTCTACTTTAAAGAGTCCTCTCCTGCTGGTGTTCAGGTGTATATCAGTATGTAGTGTCTCTACTTTAAAGAGTCCTCTCCTGCTGATGTTCAGGTGTATATCAGTATGTAGTGTCTCTACTTTAAAGAGTCCTCTCCTGCTGATGTTCAGGTGTATATCAGTATGTAGTGTCTCTACTTTAAAGAGTCCTCTCCTGCTGGTGTTCAGGTGTATATCAGTATGTAGTGTCTCTACTTTAAAGAGTCCTCTCCTGCTGATGTTCAGGTGTATATCAGCATGTAGTGTCTCTACTTTAAAGAGTCCTCTCCTGCTGATGTTCAGGTGTATATCAGCATGTAGTGTCTCTACTTTAAAGAGTCCTCTCCTGCTGGTGTTCAGGTGTATATCAGTATGTAGTGTCTCTACTTTAAAGAGTCCTCTCCTGCTGATGTTCAGGTGTATATCAGTATGTAGTGTCTCTACTTTAAAGAGTCCTCTCCTGCTGATGTTCAGGTGTATATCAGTATGTAGTGTCTCTACTTTAAAGAGTCCTCTCCTGCTGGTGTTCAGGTGTATATCAGTATGTAGTGTCTCTACTTTAAAGAGTCCTCTCCTGCTGATGTTCAGGTGTATATCAGTATGTAGTGTCTCTACTTTAAAGAGTCCTCTCCTGCTGATGTTCAGGTGTATATCAGTATGTAGTGTCTCTACTTTAAAGAGTCCTCTCCTGCTGGTGTTCAGGTGTATATCAGTATGTAGTGTCTCTACTTTAAAGAGTCCTCTCCTGCTGATGTTCAGGTGTATATCAGTATGTAGTGTCTCTACTTTAAAGAGTCCTCTCCTGCTGGTGTTCAGGTGTATATCAGCATGTAGTGTCTCTACTTTAAAGAGTCCTCTCCTGCTGATGTTCAGGTGTATATCAGCATGTAGTGTCTCTACTTTAAAGAGTCCTCTCCTGCTGGTGTTCAGGTGTATATCAGTATGTAGTGTCTCTACTTTAAAGAGTCCTCTCCTGCTGATGTTCAGGTGTATATCAGTATGTAGTGTCTCTACTTTAAAGAGTCCTCTCCTGCTGATGTTCAGGTGTATATCAGTATGTAGTGTCTCTACTTTAAAGAGTCCTCTCCTGCTGGTGTTCAGGTGTATATCAGTATGTAGTGTCTCTACTTTAAAGAGTCCTCTCCTGCTGATGTTCAGGTGTATATCAGCATGTAGTGTCTCTACTTTAAAGAGTCCTCTCCTGCTGATGTTCAGGTGTATATCAGCATGTAGTGTCTCTACTTTAAAGAGTCCTCTCCTGCTGGTGTTCAGGTGTATATCAGTATGTAGTGTCTCTACTTTAAAGAGTCCTCTCCTGCTGATGTTCAGGTGTATATCAGTATGTAGTGTCTCTACTTTAAAGAGTCCTCTCCTGCTGATGTTCAGGTGTATATCAGTATGTAGTGTCTCTACTTTAAAGAGTCCTCTCCTGCTGGTGTTCAGGTGTATATCAGTATGTAGTGTCTCTACTTTAAAGAGTCCTCTCCTGCTGATGTTCAGGTGTATATCAGTATGTAGTGTCTCTACTTTAAAGAGTCCTCTCCTGCTGATGTTCAGGTGTATATCAGTATGTAGTGTCTCTACTTTAAAGAGTCCTCTCCTGCTGGTGTTCAGGTGTATATCAGTATGTAGTGTCTCTACTTTAAAGAGTCCTCTCCTGCTGATGTTCAGGTGTATATCAGTATGTAGTGTCTCTACTTTAAAGAGTCCTCTCCTGCTGGTGTTCAGGTGTATATCAGCATGTAGTGTCTCTACTTTAAAGAGTCCTCTCCTGCTGGTGTTCAGGTGTATGTCAGTATGTAGTGTCTAAAATGTTGCTTCATGCTCAGCCAAACTCGCCCTGGGGCCGGTCTTTTCCATGAATCCTTCCTTCAGAAAGTTCCGGGTGAGTTTGTGTACCAGCTGAAAACAAGAAGCAAAGACAAGAAATGAAGAAGAATCCTGAGGATACAAAGAGTGTCGGTGCCGAGTGTCCTGTTGGTAAACAAAATGTGTAACACATATAAAAACAGAAATGAATTATCTCCAGCTCAGTTTTAGCATCTCACCGGCACAGATATTAAATAAAAGCTTAGCATCTACGGTAGGTGTTTTTCAAATACCTACTGTGTGTGTGTGTGTGTGAGTGTGAGTGAGTGAGTGAGTGAGTGTGTGTGTGAGGTCTAGCATTACTATACTTGTGGGGACCTACATCTGTCTACACAGTCACGTGTGGGGACTCGCACCCTTATGGGGACAAATGGAGGTCCTAAGGGGGGTCATTAATTTTTAGGGTGAAGACTTGGTTATGGTTCAGGTGAGGATAAGTCTCCAGGAAATGCATGTAAGTCAATGTAATGTCCCCTGAAGTGATGTATACATGGTGGTGGTGTGTGTGTGTGTGGTGTGTGTGTGTGTGTTTCACCTCAGCATCTGTCGCCCCGGGGAAGGCCACCATTAGATAGTGAAGCTGAACCGCTCGAATCGTATTGAACCAGTCCACGATCTCCTGATGAAGACACACAGAGGCGGAGAGAAGTAAGTGAGGAAAGGTACTCTTCTAAGAATATGGGGGAACATATTAAAATAATAATTCCTATTATTATTATTATTATTATTATTAATAATAACCCAGAGATAAATAGATATGGGAAACTGAAACCAAAAGTTCTCTTTTTATGTCTTAAAACAAGAAGTTAAACTCACCAGCTAGTCATTAATCATTTCAATAACTTCCACATTTTTCTATATTTAAACAGTTTTGCAAAAGATTGGATGCAGTGTCTATTTATTTGAAATAACTTCTCGACCTGACACACAGACATACTTCCACTGTGTATTCATGCAGTAACATCAGTAGATGAAGAGCTCGGATGTAACAGCTGGGGCAAATGATGCAAACAATGTACACAATATTTAGTTTTTCACTACTGCACATATTTAATTCCAATTCCACGATTTCAACCATATTCAATGTAAATACTGCTATATCTTATTACAATAGTTTTCCATCTGTGTTTTACATTTTAGTTTTATTTGTAGGTTGAATTATGTATGCACCACAACACCAAGTCAATTAACCTCTTTCTGACGGTTTCTAAAAGGGTCTACAGCAGGGGGGTCAAACGCAGTTTCATCGCGGCCACATCAGCGTGATGGCTGCACTCAAAGGGCCGGTTGTAACTTCAAGACTATATAAAAATGCATATATGAATATTTAATATATATAAAATAATGTATTATATTACATGATTGCCTCTGCATTGGATTGTTATCGGATAGGGTAATAACTAGGGCTGTGCATCTTCACTGGTCTCGCGATTCGATTCGATTACGATTATCCTGTCAACGATTCGATTCGGTTCGATATCCCGGTGCATCACGGTGCATCACGATTCATACCAATGCGTGCATCCTCATATATTACTGCACATGGCTTATTTTTCATCAATGCATACATGCAGTAAATACATATGAACTCTCTTTTTATTATTTAGAAAGTGCTTCAGAAATCAATAACAAATGTCTTGACATTAATTTATAAACCAAAATAAATGAATTGTATAGGTCTAGCCTCCGTGTGTGAAGTTGTTCCATCCTCAAAAACAAAAAGCTAATGCTTCTGCAGTCGAGCTGCAGCTTCTAGCCACGGCCTTCTAAGAAAGGACACTGAAGGTCCTGAATGAGGCTTCACACACAGGACCTGAGTCTGAACACAGCAGACAACAGGAGTATTTACAACAGCATATACAAACTAAAATACTGCATGTGGGTGCACACTTACATTCTCTGTTTTACTGTTACATGAATCCCATGCATGCATGAGGCTAAGTTAGCTTCATTATATCTCAGTGATTAAGTGAATAATAAAGTTTCTATCGGGTCACTGTCAGCCTGTCACTCATTATTTTCAGGGAGGGGGCGGGGCTTGAGGAACGGAGAGGAGACGGTGATCGCGGAAGCTTTTTTCCTCCTGCCTTCACGTCTGAAAATTGCTAGAGGACATTCATACTTTGCAATCCAAGACTTAATTAAATCCACCAAAAACCTGATATGATTGTAACTTTTACAACTTTTGAAAAACATAAATCCCTGTCACACTCCATGTCGCTGCGGCTCAGAGACACATGGACCCTGTGTCTCTGAGCCGCAGCGACACGGAGTGATTCGGAGCAGGTCCTTCTGCTGCTGGTTCTGGACTGGTGTTCTGGTGTTGGTGGATAAAGCAGACTGCTCCGTGTTGCTGTGCCGCTGTCACGTCTGCTCCCTGATCTCTGCGTCACCGACCGATTTGATATTAAAGTGACAGAAAAAACGTTATAGTAAAGCCGCGGCCGGGGAAATCAGGAAGCAATGTTACTACTCTATAACCGATTATCTTCCGTCACTGCATCGAGACCGAATCGTCCACGTCCGCATCGCAATGCATCGTAGAAACGATTATTTTCAACACCCCTAGTAATAACTACATAATTGACTACGTCTGAAAGCAGAAGTCTGGGGCAAATAATTGCAAGTCTCTTCAGTGAGAATGTCACAACATGATTTAAAAAGAAAAGTCAAATTTGAGATGCATTGTGGGACATGTAGTTTATGAGCAACGTGCTTCTGTAAAGTAGCATGTAACCGCATAATAAACATCATATTCTTTGCAAGCTCTTGTGGGGCCACATGAAAGGAAGTCGCGGTCTGGATTTGGCCCCCGGGCCTTGCGTTTGACACCCCTGGTCTAGAGACTCGCCCCAAAAGCACCAAATATCTAGTTTTCAACACATCCTTTGTGTGATGGAAACATAGTTAAAGACTCGAGGCGTTATCATCATGTGCACAGTAGCTACGGTGTATATATGGCACAAACTTAAGTCCCAGGCTCTTCTTCTTTTCTGAGATTAATGTATTTGTATGCATGGTCCTTGTTGAAATAAATACATATATGGGACATAGAACAGATACAATAGTGCAAGAGAATGTTTTGAGGTGTGCAAGTAAATACAAATAATAATAATAATCTAAAAGTTGATCTTGTTTAACAGCTAAGAAAGCTCGATCACATTTGTACAGTCCTACATCTGCATCACTGGCAAGACATTTTCTTAAAGGTCCCCATTATACGGTTCTTCATCAATGTATCACAGGCCTCAGATATATCCAGAGCCTGTCTCTGATTGGCTGAAACACCAAACATATCATGCATTGCAGCATTACCCATAATCCCCTCTGTTTCAGCCCTGTTCAGTGCTGATTCTGTGTCTGTAGCTTTAAATGCTAATGAGCTGCTGCTGGCCACGCCCCTCTGGGAGATGATTGGTTACAAAGAACTCAATGGTGCTCTAGGAGGACATTCAGGTGATAAGGGGTTACCTTGGTTGCTGATTGGCTAATGGCTACACAAGACAACACATCGTTATGACATCATCAAGTGGCCAAAATCTGATCAGCTCATTTTCAGACAGGTTTTTATAGAAATGGATCAAAAAGAGAGAGAATCTCTTTCCACAGAGGGGACACATGTTGATGTAGAAGAGACATGGAGAAGAGGGGACACATGTTGATGTAGAAGAGACATGAAGAAGAGGGGACACATGTTGATGTAGAAGAGACATGGAGAAGAGGGGACACATGTTGATGAAGAAGAGACATGGAGAAGAGGGGACACATGTTGATGTAGAAGAGACATGAAGAAGAGGGGACACATGTTGATGTAGAAGAGACATGGAGAAGAGGGGACACATGTTGATGAAGAAGAGACATGGAGAAGAGGGGACACATGTTGATGTAGAAGAGACATGAAGAAGAGGGGACACATGTTGATGTAGAAGAGACATGAAGAAGAGGGGACACGTGTTGATGTAGAAGAGGGGACACATGTTGATGAAGAAGAGACATGAAGAAGAGGGGACACATGTTGATGAAGAAGAGACATGAAGAAGAGGGGACACATGTTGATGTAGAAGAGACATGTAGAAGAGGGGACACATGTTGATGTAGAAGAGACATGAAGAAGAGGGGACACGTGTTGATGTAGAAGAGACATGGAGAAGAGGGGACACATGTTGATGAAGAAGAGACATGAAGAAGAGGGGACACATGTTGATGTAGAAGAGACATGGAGAAGAGGGGACACATGTTGATGTAGAAGAGACATGAAGAAGAGGGGACACATGTTGATGTAGAAGAGACATGAAGAAGAGGGGACACATGTTGATGTAGAAGAGACACGAAGAAGAGGGGACACATGTTGATGTGGAAGAGACATGAAGAAGAGGGGACACATGTTGATGTAGAAGAGACATGAAGAAGAGGGGACACATGTTGATGTAGAAGAGACATGGAGAAGAGGGGACACATGTTGATGTAGAAGAGACATGAAGAAGAGGGGACACATGTTGATTTAGAAGAGACATGGAGAAGAGGGGACACATGTTGATGTAGAAGAGACATGGAGAAGAGGGGACACATGTTGATGTAGAAGAGACATGGAGAAGAGGGGACACATGTTGATGTAGAAGAGACATGAAGAAGAGGGGACACGTGTTGATGTAGAAGAGACATGGAGAAGAGGGGACACATGTTGATGAAGAAGAGACATGAAGAAGAGGGGACACATGTTGATGTAGAAGAGACATGGAGAAGAGGGGACACATGTTGATTTAGAAGAGACATGGAGAAGAGGGGACACATGTTGATGTAGAAGAGACATGGAGAAGAGGGGACACATGTTGATGTAGAAGAGACATGGAGAAGAGGGGACACATGTTGATGTAGAAGAGACATGGAGAAGAGGGGACACATGTTGATGTAGAAGGGACATGAAGAAGAGGGGACACATGTTGATGTAGAAGGGACATGGAGAAGAGGGGACATGCGGTGCAGACCTTTCCGTTGTCGTGGTAGACGAAGATGTTGCGCGTGCTGTAGTCTTTGAGGTAGGTGATCTGCAGGCCGTTGGGGTTTCCGATCTTCTCCGGCTGGAAGGTGGCGTTGATGGTGTCCACTTTGATCACGGCTTTGGGCTCCTTAGCCTGAGGAAGGAGGGAGGAGGAAGAGGAAAGGAGGTGTTAGAAGTGCAAGGGTCAAGAACAAGACGTCTGGTAAGCAAAGAGCAAATGTCTACACTTTGTTTGGACTTATTTTATTACACAGTCTGAATCGAAAGTTGAAAAAGCTAAATAGTTGCTATTGCTATCAGGTATGTTATCTTGTTTTTGTTCCACCTTGAGGGAAGGAGGAAGGAAAGGAAAAAGGAGGTGTGTTAGAAATGTAAGGGTCAACAATAAGAACTGTGTATCTAATGTTTAGGGATTTTTTAAACAGCAAATGTCTACACTTTGTTTGGACTAATTATATGAAACACTATTTATTGTATTCCATCTATTGCTGTCAGGTATTTTTATAATGTTTTGGTCCCACCTTAATACCGTACTTTTCGGACTATAAGCCGCGACTTTTTCCCCCCATTTTCTTCGTACAGCTAACGGCCACTAGGGAACCTCCTAGATCTATGGATTTTACAGGTAAAATTAACCACCTTTAACTCTACGGGCTCTAGGACCGGTCCGCGCCCGCCACCTTTAAGCGGCGGGCTCCAGCAGGAAAATCTGGAGGGCCGGGAAAGAGTGAGACAGGTAGCGCGCCAAGGTGAAAGTGGAACCGAGAGACAGAACGAGAGCGAGACAGACGGACAGTTTAGCTGCTGCGGCGGCTTATATGCAGCAGTCCGAAAAGTACGGTACTCTTTTTTATTACCTTCACCAAGGAAGAGGTTTTCGATTTGTTTCGTCAGCAGGATTATAGAAAAACCAGCAGTGTGACTTTCATCACACTTGGTGGAAGGGCGTAACATAAGCCGCGGAAAAGCCAAATTACATTTTCGAGTGGATCCGGATCGCAACGTGGCACACGACTTATTTTTGACTTTCTTTAACATTGCAAGATATGCTGCATTCACGAGGTGTTCGAATACATCTGAAGAAGGAGTTGGAAAAGTCCGGTAAACGTCCGGCGGCTGGTCCAACAACTCTGTTACAGATACTGACATGTTGTCTTAAAGCTGTAAGCAATACAATGTAAGGACTCATCGTTGTAGCTTCGATGTTCTGATCCAATATTATAATTTAAAGCCCTTAAATAAAACAAAATCAGAAAAAAGACACTTCCAAACTCAAGCATCACCATCCGAGATGCATTTGAACGCACCGTTGACTTTAGCTGAGGTCTGCACTATCATTATGCCATTCTGGGTTTAGATACGACTCTGTATGTTGTAGACAAAGTTAAATAATGAACAAAGAATGATAAAGGAAAAGGACTGGGACCTGATGTCATTGTTTTTCTGACCAGCAAATATAGTAAAGTTAAAGAGTCAAGGTGCATGCTGGGTATCAAAGCTTGTGGCCGAATTGTGTGCTATTTCTAACCATGAGCTTCATATCTGGATCTATTATCACCACATCAGTGATAACCATCTCGCCTCAGACCAACACTGATCCCAGAAAACGTGTGCGCGACTAGAATTTAAAGGAGCATAATCTAATGTGTACCTCGACCTTCACAGCCGACAGACAACAGCTCTGCTTTTCCATCAGAAAGTGAGACAAAAGTGAGAAACCGAAGCCGGCAGACTGTGACTCACTCGGGCCTGAATATTTTACACACCTCCATGTTTTTCTGAAGACACAAGAAGCAGCTCAGAGCCCAGAGCACCCGAGGGACACTTTCTCCTTTATCATTTCTGTGACTGCATGAGAGGATTTTGTGTTGTTGTTGGCTATAGCAGAGGCACCAGGAGACTACAGAGAGAAATACTGCGACAAGCTAAGTGCTGGAGGACAAGGGGAATTAAACGTTGTTTTGACAATAAAACACACTGGAAAACCATATTCAAAATATATTACTTCTAGTTTGTTTGACGTATTTTCACTGTGACAAACTCCCAGTGCTTCCAGCTCTAATTGGTTCAGGTGGTGTTCAGCTTAACGATTCCTCCACTCTGACAGAGGACACACTCCAGCTTGTTTCAGCACACTTAGAAGCAGCAGAGGAAGCAGCACTCCTTTGGTAGGCTTTCGGTTGGTATGTATCTCCGGGCTCTGAGATGCCTGTGGTGTTATAAAGTGCGTAGAAATCCTGCAGAACATAATGTGTCCTTGAAGTTCTCCCTTATAAAGTGGAGCAGTGATTTTCTGGGTCCACCTGGGAGTCAGCACTGCAATGTGATCTTTCCATTGGATTTTGAGATATTGTAGAAAAACTGTTTATGAAACTTAAACATGTTAACATCACTTTTATAGGAGTTGAAGAGCAAATGCAATCCACATAAGTAAAAAGCTAACGTTAGGCTATAAAAGGAACTACAACACGGTCACATGACTTCACGTCACCACCGCTAAGCTAAAGGCGGCTAATGTTGGGCTATAGAGGAACTACAGCACGGTCACATGACTTCACGTCACCACCGCTAAGCTAAAGGTGGCTAATGGTGGGCTATAAAGGAACTACAGCACGGTCACATGACTTCACGTCACCACCGCTAAGCTAAAGGAGGCTAATGTTGGGCTATAAAGGAACTACAGCACGGTCACATGACTTCACATCACCACCGCTAAGCTAAAGGAGGCTAATGTTGGGCTATAAAGGAACTACAACACGGTCACATGACTTCACGTCACCACCGCTAAGCTAAAGGCGGCTAATGTTGGGCTATAGAGGAACTACAGCACGGTCACATGACTTCACGTCACCACCGCTAAGCTAAAGGTGGCTAATGGTGGGCTATAAAGGAACTACAGCACGGTCACATGACTTCACGTCACCACCGCTAAGCTAAAGGAGGCTAATGTTGGGCTATAAAGGAACTACAGCACGGTCACATGACTTCACATCACCACCGCTAAGCTAAAGGAGGCTAATGTTGGGCTATAAAGGAACTACAACACGGTCACATGACTTCACGTCACCACCGCTAAGCTAAAGGAGGATAATGTTGGGCTATAAAGGAACTATAGCACGGTCACATGACTTCACGTCACCACCGCTAAGCTAAAGGAGGCTAATGTTGGGCTATAAAGGAACTACAGCACGGTCACATGACTTCACGTCACCACCGCTAAGCTAAACGAGGATAATGTTGGGCTATAAAGGAACTATAGCACGGTCACATGACTTCACGTCACCACCGCTAAGCTAAAGGCGGCTAATGTTGGGCTATAAAGGAACTACAGCACGGTCACATGACTTCACGTCACCACCGCTAAGCTAAAGGCGGCTAATGTTGGGCTATAAAGGAACTACAGCACGGTCACATGACTTCACCACCGCTAAGCTAAAGGTGGCTAACGTTGGGCTATAAAGGAACTACAGCACGGTCACATGACTTCACGTCACCACCGCTAAGCTAAAGGAGGCTAATGTTGGGCTATAAAGGAACTACAGCACGGTCAGATGACTTCACGTCACCACCGCTGAGCTAAAGGAGGCTAATGTTGGGCTATAAAGGAACTACAGCACGTTCACATGACTTCACGTCACCACCGCTAAGCTAAAGGAGGATAATGTTGGGCGATAAAGGAACTATAGCACGGTCACATGACTTCACATCACCACCGCTAAGCTAAAGGCGGCTAATGTTGGGCTATAAAGGAACTACAGCACGGTCACATGACTTCACCACCACTGAGCTAAAGGTGGCTAACGTTGGGCTATAAAGGAACTACAGCACGGTCACATGTCTTCACGTCACCACCGCTAAGCTAAAGGAGGCTAATGTTGGGCTATAAAGGAACTACAGCACGGTCACATGTCTTCACGTCACCACCGCTAAGCTAAAGGAGGCTAATGTTGGGCTATAAAGGAACTACAGCACGGTCACATGACTTCACATCACCACCGCTAAGCTAAAGGTGGCTAATGTTGGGCTATAAAGGAACTACAGCACGGTCACATGTCTTCACGTCACCACCGCTAAGCTAAAGGAGGCTAATGTTGGGCTATAAAGGAACTACAGCACGGTCACATGACTTCACGTCACCACCGCTAAGCTAAAGGTGGCTAATGTTGGGCGTGATGACGTTTAGTCGTCTCATATTTACACTTGTTAGCAACCGTCGTTTTTTTTAATTCACCAGTGGGGTATATACTGACGTATATGATGTCGTAGAACAAACCGTTTAATCTCTTCAGTGTGTGTTAACCACAGACCTTATTTCAGGATAACAACCAAAAACACATAAAAAATGTCCAGACCAGGGGACAGGAAGTGAGAAAATGCTGACTAATTATCGGGTTTCAGGACTTATTCCCGCACCATTCTATTTAAAGTATTTGTGATGTGGTTGCATGTGTGTCGCACATGTGCTGGAAGTAAACTACTGCCTTCACGCAACACTAAGCGGTCTTATTAGCACATGTACTTTGTGTTTTGCAGACATGGTTTAGTGTACGTAAAGCTTGATGTGGGCTCTAAAAGTCGAATTTACAGCTTTTGCTTACGTCATATTTGGTGAAATACTTCAGAGTCCCCTCCCTCTCCGAGAGGACGAATCTCCTGCTGAAGAACTGCCCGTTGTCCCGCCCCCTCTTCATCAACATGCCATCTCTCATTCCTGCAGGAAACCAGCAAAGGTTTTTCATTAGCATGTGTGTTTTAATGCATGCGTGTGTGGTTGTGTGTCCTAGCATTACTATACTTGTGGGGACCTCAATCTGTTTACATAGTCACGTGTGGGGACTCGCCTCCCTTATGGGGACACATTGGAGGTCCCCATAAGGGGCATCATTACTTTTAGGGTGAAGACTTGGTTAGGGTAAGGGTTAGGGTTAGGTTAAGGGTTAGGGTTAGGCATGTGTTGGTTATGGTTAAGGTTAGGATAAGTCTCCCGGAAAATGCATGTAAGTCAATGTAATGTCCCCTGAAGTGATGTATACATGGTATGTGTGTGTGTGTGTGTGTGTGTGTGTGTGTGTGTGTGTGTGTGTGTGTGTGTGTGTGTGTGTGTGTTTCTGTGCCCACACTCACCTTCCTCATATAGTAAGTGGTTCCTAGGCTCACAGAACTCCTTCCTCTCATACTTTGCTCGGATCCACTGCTCCCTGAGAGTCCTGAGCACACAAGCAGATGAAATGTCAACAGAGCTAGCAGACCAGAAGACGTCCTGTGTTAGATTACATTCGAGCAGACATGCAGTACAAATATAAAGATTGTTATGTAATTTAAATATAATAAGTATAAATCCTAATTTAAGAAACACTGGTTATGAGACTGACATTTGTGAGACAACTCATTTATTATACCATCATTTCAATTGTGTATGAACTATACATTCATGATACCTTAAATAACAGAAAGCTTGGCTCAGGATCAATCTTATTGTTTGTCTAAGAACTCGTGCTGCAACACATGCATTTGAACATGTATTGATGTGTCTTGATTGGTGGTTTGGTTTATAAAGTGTCAATTAAATAGTGTCATTTCCTCCAAGTCAAAGGTGATGTCATCCAATTTTAGGGTTTTGGACTTACACAAATATTCACCGTCTTAATTTAAAGCAATGAAATCAAGAAATCTCCACATTTGAGAGACTGAAAATTGCATTTATTATGTCATGTTTGCATGAAAGGTTGATTTCATCAATAACATGAACAATGTCCTCAATTAGCAGACTGATAATTGCAGCTTCATCCATCATGTGTTTGTGTTTCATCACGTGTGGTTTAAGTTGGGATCAGCTCTCGCTATACGCTGATCCCAGGAGAAACTCGACCTGAGAGGCTCAGGGTTTTATTCTCATCTTATTACTAAAGATCAGAGAAGGTGTGTTCAAATGTGTGTGTGATAAAGGCATGGAGGACACACACACACACACACACACACACACACACACACACACACACACACACACACACACACACACACACACACACACACACACACACACACACACACACACACACACACACACACACACACACACACACACACACACACACACACACACACACACACACACACACACACACACACACACACACACACACACACACACACACACACACACACACACACACACACACACACACACCACACACACACACACACACACACACACACACACACACACACACACACACACACAATTGAAGCCAAGATGAACTCAGGTGTGGCAGCCTGTGTGTTTTTGTCTTCTCCAGGATAAGGTTTTGCTCTTCTCCAAAAAGCTCCCCGCCTCCCATGAATACAATTCCAAACATTCCTGTCTGGGATCTGTGGCCGCAGCAGAAGATGAAACACAAAGTGTGTGTGCAGGTACACTGGAGGCAACCCTCAGACGGGAGAATAAATCAGAAAAGGTTTCTAAAAACAGGAGCTGGTTAGCGTTGCCTTCATTCTCATAATATCTAATTGACCTTGCAAATTTAAAGGGCTTTAAAATGCAACGCAACCCGAGGAAGTTCCTACTTTTGTGTTAGAAAATACAGGTAACAATGGCCCGTTCGTTATAGCTATACGTCTGTTGATTGTGGATGCTCCAGCAGCTAGGTGTGATGACGTGGCGCACACACATTTACGTCTCTAAGGTTACGCCCAAACTGCATGCCTTCCTGCTCTCTTCAGGTTTATTGGCCTTATCTCATTCTTTCTGTAACGGTCACATTATTCATTCAATGTATTGTCATGTTGCCTTTTACTTAATTATCTAAATACTTATCACCGTAATAAACCGTATTTAATTGCATCTTACTGTCCAATATTTCATTCCATATTCTGTTCTTGCACTATGTTTTATTTGCATTTTATTATATATGTTGCATCGTTGGAGGAGTTCAGGTCAGAAGAATTTCATTGCCATTTCTACACTGTAGCTCACGTGCATATGACGATCAAACCTTTGGATTTAAATGTGACCGGTATCAGATTCCTGGCTGACCCATATGCACCACACTGTCGTAGCAAAGTAAACACAAAGTCACTGTACAGCTCACACCAATCTGATTATGCTAAAGGACAATGCTACTCAGATTTAGCCTACTTTTGTCCTGCAGTCTAAGTGTAGCAATCATGCCCTCAATATGTCAACAAATAATGAAATATTATATTTTGAATACGGTTTTCCATTGTGTTGAAACATGTGTATTGGCATACAAAAGTGTAATTCCCCTTGTCCTCCAGCATGTTGAAAACACATGTTCACACCTCAGATGCCAAAAGGCTGACACCTGGGACGTCTAAAGGCCCGGACACACCAAACTGACACCAAAGAACACGTCCGACGGAACACACCGCAAAGACTTCAGCCGACGGCCAAGAAGCACGTACGAACTGCGCACGCGTGCAATAACTCTCCTCACCAGCAGGCGGCGGTAGTGTGTATTCGTCATTCAAAAGAGGCAACCGGAAGACAGACTGCGTGATAACCGAGAGAAGAAGAACAGACTGCGTGATATAAACAAACAACAAATAGTGTGTGCGTTCCATTTTCCCTCTACAGCGAGAAGCTCACGGGGCTTTCCTGAACCTGAGTCGAGAGCTGGAGGTAAAGGAAATCTCACATTTGCCTTCTTAATGGTTTGTTTGGGTCCCTCACTTCCGTTTCTCTTCTCCTGCTCTGATTCGCTAGCTGAACAGCCAATCAGAGTGATTTCTTTGGCCGACGGCCCAACATGTTGAATCGGCGGCGGAAGGTGTCGGCACGGCCCGAAAAGACACGGCGGGGCGGGACACACCGATCTGTGTAGGGCGACAGAACGCTCGTCGGCGGCCCGATATCTATCGACGGCGAAAATCGGCTCGGTGTCTAAGGACCTTAAAAGTAATATTACAAATCACATTTTAAAAACATTGTGATGCTTTCTTGATGATGCAGAGACCGGAGATATTCAGGACGGCACCCTGCGCTGCAAACATTACAAAAGTACATTTGTCTCATTTCCAGTCAGAATATGTCGTTAAACGTGAAATAAAACCTAATAACATAAGTCTTGTTTTTAGACAAGGCATCTTTTTAAATCAAAGTCTCTTATTTTAGAGGAACATCTCCAACATCAGAAAACAGAAAATGTCCAACCATTTCTGTCATGCAGTGGTGGCGCTAGACTTTTTCGCTGCCCGTCAGGATCTTAAAATGTCAGTCAAAATCCATTATTACCTGTCGGTGATAAGCGCGCACAGCGTAAAGCAAAAACTCCCAGACATTTCAATGATCCGTTCGGCAAAGTTAGGTTTGGAAACGATATCATTTCCTTTTTGACGGGCACGCATAACACGGCAAAGCACCGGGGCCTCGCTGCGGGGAAACGTTGGCGCTCTTCTGGGTTTGCTTTCAGATTTTTCCGTCATTGTTATAAAGCAAAAATCGCCATAGACGGAAAATATTCGGTTATGGCGACCACTGCTTCCATGTTTCCTAAACTGCGCTAAGTTACAGGACCTTCTTGTTATCCATTATTATCATCTGTTTTTAAAGTTGTTTTTAGACAAGGCATCTTTTTAAATCAAAGTCTCTTAAAAACATCTTATTTTAGAGGAACACATCAGAAAACAGAAAATGTCCAAGCACAACTTCCCTAATTCTGGTCAAATATAGTTCAGAATAAGTTTTCCCAGCTACATACAGGATCTCATTTATTTAAATATCCCATCTTCACTTCAATAAATCTTACCCAGCCATGTGTCTGTTCTATTGGCAGCTGTGTTCACTTATTCAAAGCGAAAACACCTTGTTTTTATTATCCATTCACTTGTTTGTTGAGCAGCATTTTTCCAGCGTGGTGGAAAAGACATTTAAAACATGGAGGAAGACAGATGTGATGTTAATGAGAATGAGACGAGACGGTTAGTGCTTGTGTTCACGCCGGGAGAAAAGCAATGTTCTCTGAGAAGAAGAATTATCTCACCGCGCCGGAGAGGAGTCTAAAACATTTAAGACCCTGAAACTAAAAGGTAATTAGAGATTGTGATTCGTCCGCACCGCCAAAGACTTGAATCACACGTAACTCCCACAGATACGCCCTTAACAACGTGGCCAAGCTTGAGCGAATGTGGCGGGTCGGAGAGATTGAAACACGTCCAAGAACATGAGCGTCGCTGCCAAAAAACACACAGAAATTCCCTCCTGCTGGGAATTTCAAAGATAAGCAAAGAACAAGGAGTACTGAAGGTTTCTAAGAGGCGCTTGATGTCTGTTTGTGTGAGAAGGACAGCTTTACACCTTAAAGTATTATTAAAAACACGTCTGCAAAGCAAAAGAAACGTATGATTTAAAGGAGGACATGGCGCTGAGGGAAAGTGCAGGATGTTTTATTCACGGTCAGAGATGATGAGTGATGTGTGGGTGAAGCGAGGAAGGATGAATAATGGAGTGTCTTCACCGCAGGGCAAATCCCACCTCTGCTAAAGGAGTTGTTTTTGGTTTTCTATTAGCAGAAGTTAGAGACCAGTTAAAACAACGCAGACCACTGATTGGTCAGAGAATTGTCTCAAGCTGTTACAGGACATCCTGCATCTCCCTGGTTCCCTCCCTGCAGAAAATAATCTCTGTCAAACAAACGTTCCTTATACTTCAGCAGGATAATCTCTTCGAGACGAGGGAACAGGAAGAAGTACCAAAAAGCTCACTTATTTCCACGATATTTGGTTGCAGATACAAGAATGAATTCCTGTTTCACCAACAGCATACAGAGGCGTGACTCGAGGGTCCTCCCTGCACTGACCAAGTATCCCCAGTGGGAACGAAGCACCGGGTGCAACCAGGGATCAAAGCAAAGCACTGCCATGCGGTGTGTGTGTGTGTGTGTGTGTGTGTGTGTGTGTGTGTGTGTGTGTTGCAATGGATACTCACTGGCAGTCTTTGTAGGTTGGTTTGTAGTAGTAGAAGGGAACAGCAGCCTCATATTTACTCTTCATCAGCTCATTGCCATGATCAGCCATAAACTAACACACACACACACACACACACACACACACACACACACACACACACACACACACACACACACACACACACACACACACGACGGATTAGTGAGGAACAACCACACCCTGGCACAGGAATTAAATACTTGGAAAGGTAACAATTTATGAATCAGAGAGCTGAGATGATGAATTCAATAAGTGTTTTGATAGAAACATGAGAGCCAAACGAGCACTCTTTTCTTTGGTCAGAACAACACCTCATGCTAAAGATGTAAGCAGGAGGTGTTTTTTTGAATATGTTAAAGGTACTTGAGGTTAATTGATCATTACGCAACCAAACGTATTCCAAAATCAATTTTTTTAGAATTAACTACAGGGGTCCCTCAGGGCTCTGTTCTTGGTCCCCTCCTCTTCTCCTGTACACAAACTCGCTCAGATCAGTCATTAGCCCGCATGGTTTTTCATACCACTGCTACGCTGACGACACCCAATTAATTCTGTCCTTCCCCCGCTCAGAGACCCAGGTCGTCGCACACATCTCTGCTTGTTTAGCTGACATCTCTCAGTGGATGTCCGCTCATCATCTCAAGCTCAACCTTGACAAGACTGAAGTGCTTTTCCTTCCGGGAAAAGATTGTCCCACTCTTGACCTAACCATCAACATCGGCCCCTCTGTTGTTTCCCCGACTCAGACTGCAAGGAATCTGGGTGTGACCCTAGATAACAACCTGCCCTTCACTACAAACATCGCTGCTACAACCCGCTGCTGCAGATACACGCTTTACAGCATCAGGAGGACGCGTCCCCAGCTGACCCAGAAAGCCACGCAGGTTCTGGTCCAGGCTCTCGTCACCTCACGCCTAGACTACTGCAACTCCCTCCTGGCTGGTCTACCTGCATGTGCCATCCGACCTCTGCAGCTCATCCAGAATGCAGCGGCTTGTCTGGTCTTCAACCTTCCTAAATGTTCCCACACCACGCCGCTCCTCCGCTCCCTCCACTGGCTTCCGGTAACTGCTAGAATCCACTTCAAGACCCTGGTGCTTGCGTACCATGCTGCGAATGGATCTGGCCCTTCCTACATCCAGGACATGGTTAAACCGTACACCCCAGCGCGTGCGCTCCGCTCTGCATCAGCCAATCGGCTCGCTGCACCCTCGCTGCGAGGGGGACCCAAGTTCCCATCAGCAGAAACACGTGGGTTTGCTATCCTGGCTCCAAGATGGTGGAATGAGCTCCCATTGACATCAGGACAGCAGAAAGCTCACACACCTTCCGGCGCAGACTGAAAACTCATCTCTTTCGACTCCACCGCGAGCGATAGAACTATTAACAAAGCACTGCTTACAGAGCACTTATATACTAATAAAGGACTGGCTTATCTAAAGCCAGCTGAGTAGCAATTGAAATGCTTGGCTCTTTGAAACCTGATGTACTTTATGATTCTGTTTTCTTCAAGGTTGTGTCTTCCTGGTCGAATGTACTTATCGTAAGTCGCTTTGGATAAAAGCGTCAGCTAAATGCAATGTAATGTAATGTAAAAGATCACCGCAATATCTCACAGTAAGCAAAACCTTTCCATCCCAGGTAAATGTTACTTTAACCAATCAGCCGATACAGACACAGATGTTTAACATGGCAACTTGGTTATTAACTATTTGTTTATTAAGCAATTATTGTTGTTACATTGTGTTGTTATCCCCCTTTGTGCCAAGAGAACAAACACCTTCATTATTAAATATCTGTATTGCTGTGTTTCAGCCCCTTGCAGCTCCATCCTTAAATAAGCTCGCAGTAAAGTCGATACCTCGTCCTGTGACACCTGTGGGTTTCTCTGGTGGTCTCACCTGCACCTCGTGGTCCTCCCAGTGAGACAGACACAGAGACTTCACCTTGCTGGTGTTGGGGATGTTTCTGTGGATCCCGGAGCAGGCGAGGCAGACGAAGACCCCCAAAGTGCAGGAGCCCCAGTCGGGGTCTGCAGAGAGGAGGGGGAGAGAATTAGGATAGGATGGATGGGGAAACAGCAGCACAATAACCAGAGGTGGGTACAAATACTTTGTTACTGTACTTAAGTACATCTCTCTGGAATCAGTACTTTACTCCACTACTTATTCTTCTGACAACTCTTTACTTTGACTTATCACATGTTGAACTCAAATACCTGTACTTTCTACTTCTTACATGTTGAACTCAAATACCTGTACTTTCTACTTCTTACATGTTGAACTCAAATACCTGTACTTTCTACTTCTTACATGTTGAACTCAAATACCTGTACTTTCTACTGCTCTCATGTTGAACCCAAATACCTGTACTTTCTACTTCTTACATGTTGAACACAAATACCTGTACTTTCTACTTCTTACATGTTGAACACAAATACCTGTACTTTCTACTTATTTCATTTTGAACCCAAATACCTGTACTTTCTACTTCTTACATGTTGAACTCAAATACCTGTACTTTCTACTTCTCACATGTAGAACCCAAATACCTGTACTTTCTACTTCTCACATGTTGAACTCAAATACCTGTACTTTCTACTTCGTACATGTTGAACTCAAATACCTGTACTTTCTACTTCGTACATGTTGAACCCAAATACCTGTACTTTCTACTTCTTACATGTTGAACTCAAATACCTGTACTTTCTACTTCTTACATGTTGAACTCAAATACCTGTACTTTCTACTTCTTACATGTTGAACTCAAATACCTGTACTTTCTACTTCTTACATGTTGAACTCAAATACCTGTACTTTCTACATGTTGAACCCAAATACCTGTACTTTCTACTTCTTACATGTTGAACATAAATACCTGTACTTTCTACTTCTTACACGTTGAACTCAAATACCTGTACTTTCTACTTCTTACATGTTGAACTCAAATAACTGTACTTTCTACTTCTTACATGTTGAACTCAAATACCTGTACTTTCTACTTCTTACATGTTGAACTCAAATACCTGTACTTTCTACTTCTTACATGTTGAACTCAAATACCTGTACTTTCTACTTCTTACATGTTGAACTCAAATACTTGTACTTTCTACTTCTTACATGTTGAACTCAAATACCTGTACTTTCTACTTCTTACATGTTGAACTCAAATACCTGTACTTTCTACTTCTCACATGTTGAACTCAAATACCTGTACTTTCTACTTCTCACATGTTGAACGACTAAAAAAAGACACTAAACAACAACAAAAAAAGACACTAAACAACAAGAATATTTATATATTCTGAACGATCTTGTTTGTCAGAAGTTTTGGGGGCTTTTGCATATAAGTGCCCAGGGGCCACAATATCTCAAACTCCGCCTCTGTTCTTATCACTAGAGATGCCATTCGTAGACCGCAGATTAGAACTGGACTTGCTGGTTTATTATCATACTTGATTTTCTACATCACTGTGTCACAATACCATGGAGACGCATGCCAACTGGCCGATGTGAGTCTCCTTTGTCTCCGGTCATGAGGAAGGAGAAGAGATGACAGGAATAAGTGCCAGAATGTGACCTGAGGCGGTGTCAGAAGAGAAGTGAACCTTCCTTGGATAAACACCGATTGAAAGATGGAGAGATAAAAGCCGCTTTCACACCGAGTACTTTGCCTTACTTTGTGCCCTGGCACTTACAACCCCAGGGCACTTACAACCCCAGGACACTAAGTACCAATCGCGTTCACACCGGAATAAGTTCCCCGAGGGAAGATTACGCAAATGAGACGCTGACGTCACTTCTTCTTCTTCTGCTTTGGGTTTACTGGCAGTCCGCAACCCACTTCACGGCGTATACTGCCGCCCAAAGTCCCCGGCCGGAAGTCCCCGGAGTTGGGGAAGGCTTCAGTAGAAGCTGCTGGGAGTCCCAGCAGCTGCTACTGAAGCCTTCCGAGCAAATCGCCAGAACGCCGACACCTCCTCATCTCCACCGCTCCCACGTTTTCTTTTGTGTTGCCATAAGTTAGTCTCTCTGCGTTTCTGCGCGGGGCTAATGCTAATGCTAATAATGCTAATTCCAGCAAATACAATGGCTTTGCGGCTTCAACAAACTTTTCAGAGTTTTACGGGGCGTGGTTTGCAATTCTCCCAGCCAATAGAAATCGGTACTTTTTTGGTACTACTTCTCCAGCAGGACCTAAAATGGGGGTAAAAGTTCCCGGCACTAAGTACTCTTTTTGGTGGGAACGCGACATAAGGGGTACTAACGGAACTACGGGGGGAAAGTACGGAGTAAAAGTACTCCGGTGTGAACGCGCCAAAAGCCTGGCAGAGATATCATTTTGTTCTCTGCTGCAGAAAACTAGACTTAGCAACAAGGGAAACACGATCTTAAAAGTGTAGAATCATTACTTATATTGCATGTTATATACATTGGAAATCTCTAGATGAACTGTAAAATATTCACATCACATTGGAAAATAAATATTAAAAAAGGGGCCCTGTCATGCTTTTGGGGGTTTCCCTTTGCTGTTGAGTGTTTCATGCAAATGGTCTTCGAAGGCTAAAATCCCTGTGTTCTCTCCAGAGGAAACGCCTCCATTGGATTCCTTTGTTTACTTCCGGAACATAGTGACATCACTGAAGAGCACTCTCGCTTCTATTGGCTAAAGTGAAAAGAGGTGCTGCAGCATTAAAGCATGGAGACATGTCCCAGTAGAGACACTACATACTGATATACACCTGAACATCAGCAGGAGAGGACTCTTTAAAGTAGAGACACTACATACTGATATACACCTGAACATCAGCAGGAGAGGACTCTTTAAAGTAGAGACACTACATACTGATATACACCTGAACATCAGCAGGAGAGCACTCTTTAAAGTAGAGACACTACATACTGATATACACCTGAACATCAGCAGGAGAGGACTCTTTAAAGTAGAGACACTACATACTGATATACACCTGAACATCAGCAGGAGAGGACTCTTTAAAGTAGAGACACTACATACTGATATACACCTGAACATCAGCAGGAGAGGACTCTTTAAAGTAGAGACACTACATACTGATATACACCTGAACATCAGCAGGAGAGGACTCTTTAAAGTAGAGACACTACATACTGATATACACCTGAACATCAGCAGGAGAGGACTCTTTAAAGTAGAGACATTACATACTGATATACACCTGAACATCAGCAGGAGAGGACTCTTTAAAGTAGAGACACTACATACTGATATACACCTGAACATCAGCAGGAGAGGACTCTTTAAAGTAGAGACACTACATACTGATATACACCTGAACATCAGCAGGAGAGGACTCTTTAAAGTAGAAACACTGATATACACCTCTACATGAGCAGGAGAGGACTCTTTAAAGTGCAAGGTAAAGCTTGACGTCTGTTCTCTTACACTCTTAATGATTAACCAAGATATCTTCTTAGATCTTAGATATCGTAAAAGCTTATCGTAAGTGTTGTTTTGTTTCGGTTTAAAAGGCTTTGTTACAGTAAATAGACGGAATTTTCTGCATGAAATTGAATTATCTAGCTGTTCTACAAAGTATCATCTCCCTCTCAGTCTCTATTTCTACAATACAGATGTTTTTTTAATCAAAACTTTCAATGTGACAATATCTTGTGAAAGCATCAACGGTCAACCCTGCACTGTCGTCAAGGCATTTGTTCAAACATGTTGTGATTTCTTATTCTGTTGTTAAACAATGTCCTGCCGTAATACCTACCTACATTTTAATCGAGATGATAGAAACAGAAGACCTCCATAGTTGGGCTAAACAAGTTGGGTGAGGGAGTTTACACAACTTCTCGGAGCATGTGCAGGCTTGTTCAAAACTTCACTTCTCTGTGTTGCCTTCAGGTGCTCCCGGAGAAAACACCTTCCCACACATTTAAGTTGAAAACAACAACATGCCCCAAAAGCAGAGTCTTGCATATCGAGTGTTATGTTAGAAACCACAACTTAAAGCTTTCCGTGGTTGAATAAAAGAAGAAATGGCGGTTTTATGATGTGTTTTAATGATTGGTTTCACCCTGTTGGCGCGGGTGAACGCTCCACAGCTCCCGAACGTCACATTGAAGCAGCTCATACCCAGTTACATGAAGCTGTTTCGAACACTTTCTCAGTTGATTCAGGTGTGTTTTCTGTCTCTTACCCGGTGCTCCGCAGTCTGCGCACGTTTCGTTCCCGGCGTTCTGCAGGATCTCCCGCAGCGCGCGCGTTGCTCTCTCATTTGCCGACATTTCCAGATACCTCCGCGTGCAGTTAGAGGGCAGACACAGGGGGAGGTGGAGGGGGGGCAGGCAGGTAAAGGTGTGTCTCCTCGGCCTCGACTCCCCCTCTGACAGGCAAGTCCGCACAGGTATGCGCACTCAAAATCTAAATCAAACCAAATCAAGGTATTTTTTCACCAATTCTTCACGGACGTATCCATCCGCGTTCAATGTGCCCCACTAAACCCAGTGCTGACCCCCGGAGTGGCGAATCCTGCCCAGCTCTCTGCAGCCAAATCACCGCAAGAAACCCGTGTACGTGTACGTGTATGTGTGAGTGTGTTTGTGTGTCTGTAGGAGTGTGTGGACGGGAATGAAACCCTCCAGGAAGTGAAAAGCAGAGGTTGTTCTAACTCGCTTTTCCGCATAATTGGAGGTTAGGCCACTCTGCATAATAGCTCCTGGGCCAAGTCTGCAGCATGTACATATGTTAAGCAGCAGATATATTAGAATCAAGAATTATTAAATGCTCTATTGTCGTTTGCTCCAAAGCCACAGGGTAGTATGGCTGTTCCAACAATACAACATGCATTGAAGACATAGTTACACAATGGTGCAGTCAAATGCAAAAAGGAAGTATATAATGAATGAATAATTAAGTAGCCATGTGACATTATGGTACTGATCTTCTAGATAGGGATAGATTAAGGATCACGTCTAGTTTCATCTTAGTGTATAGGCGACATCAAATTGGATTGGATGGAGGTTTATATGATAAATACACACTGGAGGGAAGTACATTTGTTAGCCTCAAAATATACTTGAAACCCCAAAAGTGAAAGTACTTTATCTCCACAACTGCCCCTTTTCAGAATAATATATTGTTGGATGTTTTTTTATTGATGCCATCTCATGACAAATCTTTTGTTATTTGATATGTTTGTCTAAATCTGGATCTTCAAGCCGTAGAAGTTATCCACTGCCTTTATTGAAGATTCTAGGGCTTTATTTGCATATGCACATTAGCTACAGTGTAGTACTGGCAGTGGTGTATAGTAACTAAGTACATTGACTCAAGTACTATTCTTATGTAATATTTTGAGGTACTTGTACTTCACAATGACTACTTTTACTCTCGCTACTTTAACTATATTTTGATGATCATACTTTTCTACTTTTACTTGATGAACATTTTGAATGCAGGACTTTTACTGTAGCAGAGTATTCCTACACTCTGGTGCTTCTACTTTTACTCAAGAACAAGATCTGAGTACTTCTACTTTTACTCAAGAACAAGATCTGAGTACTTCTACTTTTACTCAAGTACAAGATCTGAGTACTTCTACTTTTACTCAAGTACAAGATCTGAGTACTTCTTCCATCTCTGAGTATTGGTAATACAATCCTCCTATAATGCAACATTCAATAAGCTTAAGACATAACATAAATACAGTGTATATAATGATTACAATTACTAATATTGTGTATTAACTAAAGCTGTCAGGTAAATGTAGTAGAGTAGCTGATAATGGAAATACTCACATCAAGTAAAACAGTTCTTGAGAAGTACTCTGCTGCTTGTTGTAGCTCCATGTTTGGCCAGCAGGTGGCAGTAGCTCACCAGCTGTCTGCCTGTTGTGAGTAATGGGTTAATAAGTTATTTATATGCTATGGTGCAGTTATGTGGTTCAGGTGTGCCTGTCACTGCTGTTCCTTTATTATTAAGGTTAATATAATTCCCCTCACTTTAACACCGGCTGTACGACGACAGAGCATCTCGCAGGACGGAGCTGCCGTCCATGGAGGGCCTTTACTCCCAGCGGCTCAGGAAGAAGGCCCTCTACGGATTATCAAAGACCCCCATCACCCACACACTGTTCTGGCAGGCGGTACTGCAGCATTCTGACAAGAACCAGCAGACTCAGGGACAGCTTCATCCCACCGGCCATACGACTGTGAAACACCTGAACTGCTGGAACAACATCCACAACATTCTGCTGCTTAGTAATCATGTATCTATTTACCTAATATATCACTCCAATAGCTTGCATATAGACTCTTATTTCACTATTTCACTTTTTTTAAACTATTCCTTTCTTTTTGCATTTACTTTTAATATTTACCTCCACTATATTTTTCTGTAAATTCAGGGGGTTTTCCTTAAAGGGGACCTATCGTGCAAAATGCACTTTTGTACATCTTTTACACATGAACATGTGTCCCCGGTGTTCCAGGGAACTCACCAAGTGTCAGAAAACACGACCGTCTCTCTTTTCCTCCACACTCAAATCTCTAAGAACGGGGCTGCAACGGATCTGATACAGACTGATCCAGATTTGAACACTTTACTGACGTCAGTAAAGTGGTGCTACGGCTATTGGTCAACTCTCCACCTATCAGGGGAATGAGGGGTTGGGCCACGGCCGGCCATTGCCGCTCTAAAGCGCTGGAGGCGCTGTAGTACATATGCCAGGCCTGTAAGTGGCGCTGTAGTCTGCCACAAAAGCAGCGAAGAAGACTTCCCGCGCATGGTTGCCATGGTTTCCCTTCTGTTTATTCTCCGCTGTGGCTCTTTTTCTCCCTCCCCGAGGCAAGCGTTCGCGCCTCCTGCTTTAAAACAAATGAATAATGACTCTATATAATCGTATGTAAGGGATAATGTGCAGCGACGCGGTCATTACGGGGAAACCGACAGGCTGATCAGGAGCCCGACGCGAGGCGGAGGGATCTAGATCGGCATGAAGGTGTTATTTATTGATTACACGGCCACATTCTCGACAAAGTAACGACATGACTCCCAATATTAATTGAAATGATTTTATTGATTTAAAAAATAGTTGTATGTATTGATTTAAATTCACATGCATCCGCTAAGAAAAGTAGTCCGTTGTTACTGTTTGAACTAACGTAGCAACGGCAGGAACTGCTTCGATAGCGTTTTTGAGGAGCTTTTTGATTACAGATTTGAAAACATCGTTGCTTGCTTTAAAAGTAGCTCACTTCATGATGTCAAACCTTGGAGAGTATCTAGATACCCCTGCCCTAATGCCAAAGGAACTGCACACTGAATACGTTTCACCGTTTGATGTCTATGTCTGGACCGCTGCGTAGAAAGGAGGGTTTCTGCCCCGTTACTTCTCTTCTTACTTCTATAAGAATAAAACACGGAGGACGGAGATCTCTTTTTGTCCCCCTCTTCTCCCCGCTGCAGCCCAGCAGCTGATCTCAGAGCACGCTCCCCTCTCCTGCAGGGGGGGCGTGGTCAGCTACAGGGGGCGTGGTCATCTGCATGGGGGCGTGGTCAGCTGCAGCTCACAGAATCAGCCCCCTCCAAAAGGGCTGGAAAGAGCAAATAGAGCGAAATGAGGCATGGTTCAAATGCAGGATTTTTGGTATTTCAAAAACTATATTTATATACTTTATATAGGTATGGCCCTACAATGTATTGTTCAAATATAGCATGATAGGTATAACGTTTAGAGTGGGCAAGAAGTGCATTACATCCTGAAATCATTCATACCACAAACAATGAGCAACAGTCTTCCCATATTACCTGGAAATATAGAAAACATATTCTCTCTTTAAATAACTCCCCCTCTATGACTATACTTAAAAACTATTTTGAGGTACTCTATATTTTTACTGTACTACATTTTAAAGCCAATATTGTACTTTTAACAGCGTTTGTATATTCAGACTACTAATACAACATATCGACAAATCGACGAATACATAAACATTGACATATAATTTAATATCCGGCAGCAGTATATAAAGTATTTTCCAGCTTTACCAGCTGTGATGATGCATCAATAATAACAATCCAGTCATTTCGCATACAAGACTCTGAAATGGGCCGGTTTGAGGCCAATTCCTGTCCAATTGAATGCAGGACTTTACAGTTTAGTATTTATTTGTATTTAAGTATAAGATCTGAGGTCTCCCGTTTTCACTGACTCGTCTGAAAGTGAGACAGATGGCGCTCGACGTGAGTACATCTGGATATGATGTCATTTTGCTCGCTGGATTCCCCCTGTGACAGAGGAAGGCTAATGCCCCGTTACAGAGCTCATCTGTCAGCACCGGTGCCAGGCCGTGGTTCATCTATTCTCCCCCCCGGACCCCGACATCTCCCTTCTCTCTCTCGCTGACAATCCTCTGGTTGGACACTAACAACAGTCAAAGGCGAGGGTCACACGATGTGATGCGTGATGATTAATAAAGGACACAAGCAAAATAAAATTATGCTTTTTCTCCATTGTTTGTTCTTATCTTCCTGTCATTTGTCTAACCTCCTATCTTATCTTCTACAGCTTCAGAACAACCTGCTTTTTAATGTAGGGCTAATAGGAAATGGAATATCCAGCTGAGCTTAAAACATGCACAGATGTTCACTCTTGTTCCCATGGTGCAATAAAATAAAATGTGTGTTGAATGTAGTGTCTCTACTTTAAAGAATCCTCTCCTGCTGATGTTCGGGTGTATATCAGTATGTAGTGCCTCTACTTTAAAGAGTCCTCTCCTGCTGATGTTCGGGTGTATATCAGTATGTAGTGCCTCTACTTTAAAGAGTCCTCTCCTGCTGATGTTCGGGTGTATATTAGTATGTAGTGTCTCTACTTTAAAGAGTCCTCTCCTGCTGATGTTCAGGTGTATATCAGTATGTAGTGTCTCCACTTTAAAGAGTCCTCTCCTGCTGATAGTCAGGTGTATATCAGTATGTAGTGTCTCTACTTTAAAGAGTCCTCTCCTGCTGATGTTCAGGTGTATATCAGTATGTAGTATCTCTACTTTAAAGAGTCCTCTCCTGCTGATGTTCAGGTGTATATCAGTATGTAGTATCTCTACTTTAAAGAGTCCTCCCCTGCTGATGGTCAGGTGTATATCAGTATGTAGTGTCTCTACTTTAAAGAGTCCTCTCCTGCTGATGTTCAGGTGTATATCAGTATGTAGTGTCTCTACTTTAAAGAGTCCTCTCCTGCTGATGTTTCTTGAGGTTTTTTTATATTACTGTGAGAAAACACCGTTTCCGAGTCTCCTGATTACGTAATTACTCTCCATGCCGGATTATAAGCTCCAGACACAATCATCTCTCGCTCCTCTCTTCATTCTACAGATTTGATGTGGTTGTCTCCTCCCATTAATATCACATTAAAGTCATGTTGCAGAAATGTATGGAGGAGAGGAATCGCCCACAGCGAGAGAGAGAGAAGATGGATTCTGGGAAGTGAGATTTGTAATACTGTTGTTCTGGAAGTGTGGGAGTATTATAATAATATACTATCTTTCTTTCCCTCACAGCTTCATTATTTCTGTGCGAAGCAGGATAACATACGCTATCTGTCTCACTCCTCAGACGCCTGATGAACTGCTTGCTTGGTGGTGAATCCTCTCCTGTCCTTAATGCTGAAAGCTATTGGCTGGTGGGGTCTCGGCGAAGATAAACGTACTTGGCAGGGCCAAAGCAATTATTTAGCTGATGGAAAGTTTTAGAGGCGCCTCCCACAGCACAAGAGTATACTCTTATTATCTGATTTTAACATCCATGTTGACAACCCCCAGGACAGAGGGGCTAAAGAACTGTTTTGTGTTCTTGATAGCTATGGACTGACTCAGCATGTGACGGAGCCCACGCACAATAAGGGGCACACTGGACTTAATAATCTCAAAGGGTCTGAATATCTCTAAGGTTGTGGTGACTGATGTTGCGCTCTCTGACCATTCCTGTGTTTTCTTTGAGAGCTCTATTTCTGTTCACACAAGTGTTCAAAAAGAGGTAACCACAAAGCGATATTTAACTGAAAATACTAGGGAAATGTTTACTCAGAATTTTTCTTCCACACTTGCCCCTGCTAACATCTCAGTAGATGAGCTAGTAGATCATTTTAATTCAAAAATTAAAAATGTTATAGATGCCATTGCTCCAATTAAGGTAAAGGAAGTGACTGGGAAGAAAATATCTCCATGGAGAAAGGCCATGACCGTTAAAACAGAAAAAAGAGAATGTCGAAAAGCTGAACGCAGGTGGCGAAAAACAAATCTCCAGGTTCACTTTGAAATCTATAAAGAGAGACTTGGCCTTTATAATTTGGAATTGAAAAACGCACGACAATCATTCTTCTCTGACATCATTACCAAAAACAAAAACAACGCACGTGCCTTGTTTGCTACCGTCGACAGACTAACTAACCCCCCAGTGTCAGTAGCCTCTGAATTTCTAACCACCAGGGCGTGCAATGATTTTGCCTCCTTTTTCACTGACAACATTCAGAAAATCAGACAAGCAGTCAGTGCCTCTGCATCAGGAACAGCAAATGTGCTGTCTCTGTGTCCACTTAACATCAATTCAGACATCATGACACAATTCCATCAGATTAATGATAAAAACCTAGAGGACATTATACAACTTCTGAAGTCCTCCTCCTGCTGCCTTGATATTATTCCAACAGGATTTTTCAAAGATGTTTTGCCTTGCATGGCCTCAGAACTACTTCATATAGTAAACAAATCTCTTCACTCAGGTATTTTTCCACAGGCCCTGAAAACTGCAGTCATTAAACCGCTCTTAAAAAAGAATAATCTAGATGCTTCAGTAATGAACAATTACAGGCCCATATCAAACCTGCCATTTCTAGGTAAGATCATTGAAAAAGTTGTTTTTCAACAGTTAAGTAATTTCTTGCATTTAAATAGTTGTTTCGATGTGTTCCAGTCAGGCTTTCGTCCAAACCACAGCACTGAGACGGCTCTTGTAAAGGTCTTTAACGACATCCACTTAAACACAGACAGTGGCAGAACTTCAGTGTTAGTATTATTAGATCTCAGTGCTGCGTTTGACACTGTTGACCACAGCATATTACTGGACCGACTGGAAAACTGGGTGGGACTTTCGGAAACAGTTCTAAATTGGTTTAAATCCTACTTAAAGGATAGAAACAACTTTGTTTCTATAGGTAAATCCACATCTGAGTTGACAAATATGACATGTGGGGTTCCTCAAGGCTCCATCCTGGGGCCTCTTCTCTTTAACATCTACATGCTACCACTGGCTCAGATAATGAAGAACAACAAAATAAGTTACCATAGCTATGCAGATGACACACAAATGTACGTAACAATTTCACCAGGAGACTATGCTCCAATTCAAACACTGAGTAAGTGCATTGAACAAATCAATGACTGGATGTGTCAGAACTTTCTCCAATTAAACAAAGATAAAACTGAGGTAATGGTCTTTGGAGCCAAGGCAGAACGTTTAAAAGTTAGCGCTGAGCTTCAGTCTGCAATGTTCAAACCAACAGATAAGAGACAGAGTCAGAACTAAACATGGAGAAGCAGCATTCAGTTATTATGCTCCAAATATCTGGAACAAACTCCCAGAAACCTGCAGGTCCGCTGCAACTCTGACTACTTTTAAATCCAGGCTGAAGACTTTTCTTTTTGTCACTGCTTTTAATTGAACTATTCACATCTTAAACTGCACTGTAACTTTTATCCATGTACTTTTTCTTGTAATGTTTAAACGTAATTAAACTCCATGACATTTATGAGAGGGACTGCTCGAAAGAGATATTTGGAATATCTGGCATCGACGGATGAAAAATAGTGTTTTGGTAACACGGAGTGTTTTGGTAACACTTTAAAGACTTTGTTATGGAAGCAAAGCAGGGGAGGGGGTGTGTACAGCCTCCTGAGGGTCCGATTGTGGATGTCATGCGAGCAAAATATGGTGAAGAAAGTCTGTCTAAATTAAATATATGGAAAATATTCATATTTTAGACTGCACTGTAACTTTTATCCATGTATTTTTCCTTAATGTTTATTTTATTAGCTTTTCTTTTTTTAATGCTTAATGTCTTTCATTTCTTTTTTGTAAAGCACTTTGAATTACCCTGTGTCGAAAAGTGCTCTATAAATAAACTTGCCTTGCCTTGCCTTGCCTTGCCTTGCCTTGCCTTGCCTTGCCTTGCCTAAATCAGGGGAGTCAAACTCAAGGCCCGGGGGCCAAATCCGGCCCGCGACTTCATTTTGTGTGGCCCCTCAAGAGCTTGCAAAGAATATAATAAGTTTATTATACGGTTAGATGCTACTTTACAGAAACACGTTGCTCAAAAACTACATGTCCCACAATGCATCTCAAATTTGATTTTTTTTAAAATTTGATTTTTTTTTAAATATGCATTTTTTTCTCCGAATTAGATTTTCTTTTCAAAATGTCACTTCTTCTTTTTTTTTCCCAGAATTTGGCTTTTCTTTTTAAATCATGTTGTGACCTTCTCACTGAAGAGACTTGCAATTATTTGCCCTAGACTTCTGCTTTCAGACGTAGTTAATTATGAAGTTATTACCCTATCCCATAACAATCCAATGCAGAGGCAATAATGTGATATAATGCATTATTTTATATATATGAAATATTTATATATGTATTTTTATATAGTCTTAAAGTTACAACCGGCCCTTTGAGTGCAACCTTCATGCTGATGTGGCCCGTGATGAAATTGAGTTTGACACCCCTGCTCTAAATGATGAGGAAGAAGGAGGGAGAGAGGTGTGAGGAGGAGGAGGGGGGAGTCGTTTATTTCGTCTTCACTTCTTGCATACACTCAATTAAATAGCTGTTGAAACACAATGTAAACCTGAAAACCTGAACAGGCGATAATGGACGTTAATGAAGAGTTTTGGAGGTCTTCACTTTCAATTAATGCAAAGAAGCGGAGAGGCAGTTGTCAGTAGGATGTGCAACACGACGAGATCAATTAGCCGATTGCCACGACATGACAAAAGATCTCTTAGTTGACAGTAAGTCCCCATTTACACGCAAACGAATACGATATCAAAAAAGTCTTCCGTTCACACGAGACCGCTCGGGAGCGCTGGAGACGGTGTACATATGCCGGGCCTGTAAGTGGCGAAAGTGACAAAATATACCAAAAGCAGCGAAGAAGACCCCCGAGCATGGTTGCCATGGTTACCCTTCTGTTTATGCCCCGCGGTGGATTTAGCAACATGTAGTTCATGTCCATGTCCACTTGTTGCTGATGGTTGTGAGGAGCTGTAGATTTTGCACGAACATCTGTGGCAGCAGAGGTGGGGAGAGGCGGGGCTATGGCTTCAGCGTTATCAGGAAATGATCGTATAGGGCGTACACACGGAGCCGTTTGGCCCCCCAGAGCGTTCCGTTTGCAGATCCATCCACCTTGGTGCCCGTTATCCATTTCCGCGGTTCCGTTATGGCCTCGTGTGAACGAACGGGCTATACGAAAGAGAAAAGTAAAACCGTTTGCGTTCTCGTGTAAACAGGACCTAAGGTTACTACTAAACACCCTTATATTACCCCCTATGAATCCAATCATCAAATCCTTTAAATCCCTCATCGTGCCGCCTACAGGGCTCATGTTACATACATATACATATTGGCATTCTTTAATTAGAATACAGGTTTTAAACTCGCAGGGCACGTCTACCGGGGGGCGAGGGACTGTTTGAATGGAAATGTGAAGGGAGACACCGGGTGAGGTAAAGGGACTTTTTTTTAAAACAGGAAGTTAGTTATTATAGTTTGGTTGAGGATTTGGTCCGCTATTACGGTACGTCCACACAGCAGCTTTAGACAAATCTTCCACCGCTTCCACCGCTTCTCTGCCCGTTGACTTTGATTGGGGATGACGTCACTTAGCCTCGCTTTTCGCCGAACTGCATTGTGGGGAAGCAAAGCGAAGATTTCCAGGATTTCCAGGATTTAAAAGTTGAGCAATGTTCAACTTTTGAAGCTGAGCTGGAAGCGTCAGCCAATCAAACACGTTTATGCAAATCTGACAGTAGAAGCGCTAGCCAATCAAACCGCGTGTAAGCAGGGAGAGCCAGACCGCAGTTCATTTCCTCATATTCCAAACGAGAAGTTACGGGAGCAAATCACCCGGTTCTTTACGACCAGAACTATTAACGGGATACAAACCGGAGGAACCAGCATGGAGGGAGGGGGCAGAGGCAGTGGGGGAGCTGGAAGGGTTTTCGCCTGTTTGGGGAGTTTATATATATATATATATTGCTCGCATAAAATCCCCGGGGTTTTGTTTGCTTTGTATGTCGGGGGCGGGAGATGCATGTGATTGGTTGTTGGTCGCATTGCTCGCAAAAAATCCCCAAGCTGTCAGACACGCCCAGCTCCAAGGTTTTCAAGATTTTTGAAAAGCTGCTGTGTGGACGTATCGTTACTGTCGTCAGCAGCTGTAACACAGAGGGGCAATTATGGCTGTTTAAAACCCTCAGTGCAATTTGCATAAGAAAATATTCCCTCTCCTCTGGGCGTAAGCTATTTAAAATCTGAACGCATAAGACCATAAATGCATTCAGAAATCATAGGGAAATACATTTCGGTACCCATTTATAGTAAAATAGAAGATTAATAAGGCTATGGTCACAAACATCACTGCCATGGAGATCACATTGTTATTTAACGTTTAGTTTTTGTAAAATACACTTTTAGGAGCTGTCTCTTGCTTTTTCAGTTAAGTAGCTTACATTTCAAACACGCCTGTTTTACACTTGCCAAAAATACCATCCCAATCAATATCACATAGGTGGAAGCTCCTTGCTAACCGTGCTAATGTTAGCTTCTAGCAATAGCTCTCGTCCATATACGGTCATTTCTGGGTTAAACAATAAAGATGATTCTGTCGAAAATGCCAAACCCAAAGTCACAAACCAATGGGAGACCACCAATGACGACGTACACTTGATATATTTGTTACCATGCCAACGATACGCTGTTATACGTCATGCTGGGATGCTTTGAACATGAGGAAGAATCCATAACCTTTAGATAATTAGTCATGCACTCCAGTGCTTGCAGGTAATTCATGAAGGACAACATTCAAGTATGTCTGGGAATACACACACACACACACACACACACACACACACACACACACACACACACACACACACACACACACACACACACACACACACACACACACACAAACTGTAAGAAAAGGCCACTTGGTATATAACCCAATTACAAGGTTGTACATCGGTCCTTACATAATTCAATAACAGGGACATACAAAGCAGAGCAGCTTTTAATTAACATGCAGGACATATTTGGTGCACACGTCATCATGACAGCAGGGCAACAAGGAAAAAGAAGAGGGGAAAACAGCAATATTAGCCAAATGAGAAGCACTGGAGCAGAGGAGAACATGTTAAGAGAAATAGGACAAATGATTAGAGGATGATTGCTGAGACACAGGAAAAAAATATTTTATTCACACAATGCTAGACCGTGATGCGGGTAACGGTAATTGATGCGTAATTTGAAGCTTTTATGGAGGCTGTAATCGGCTATACTACCCACATTTGTATTGTGTTAGAAGTTATTTTCTTTTGATTTGTTGTAGCACCCTTGTAAAACTCTACACAATGATTGAACAACTTCATAAAAAAAACAGATCGAAAAGGTGACTGCAGTGCCAAGAAATAGTTGGTTTTCTCATTTTCAAAACACTCAAAAATTGATTTATTAGAAACATAATAACTTCGGGCACCTAGTTAGGAGGGAGGTGTTCCAGCCACGTCCAGCTGGGAGGAGACCGAGGGGTAGACCTAGGACCAGGTGGAGGGACTATATCTCTTCGCTGGCCTGGGAGCGCCTTGGGACCCCCCAGTCAGAGCTGGTGGATGAGGGGAAAGGAACGCTTGGGGCTCTCTGCTGGAACTGATACCCCCGAGACCCGACCACGGATAAGTGGGAGAAGATGGATGGATGGATGAATAATAACTCCACCGGTAAAACACCAAACTTAATTTGCAGCAGCACTCATCTGGCAACCTGAGCCTTCATTGGGAACGGTACAAAAAATGTCAGGAACAAAAAAGATCATAAGATATTATAATATTAGCATTTAGCTGAAAGCAAGGCAGGAATACCAACTGGAAAAATGGGGATTTCTGATTCTAATTTAATCTCATCCATTCTATCACAGTTAGCGTTCTTTTAGGTAGGATCCTGTTTTACGAACTAAAAACACTCTCCTTGTGTCACGTCTGGTCAGGGGCCGTTCTAGGGGGGGGGGCAGGGGGGCCAGTGCCCCCCTAACACTTTCTTTGGACCCCCTTGTGGCCCCCCTGATAATGAAAAAAAAAGTTTATGATTGAACGATTTCTTAGCTGACGGAATAGGTCATTCTCGTGGGACCCATTAGAGAGAGCACACCTTTATCTATTTCATACAGATGTAAACAATAAAGTAAGAAATCATTCCAATGTGTACTATAAGACAGTAACAACAATTAAAAAAACAGTTTAAAAGGGGAGTGATTAGTAAAATATGCATAAATAAAAAGAAAGAACTAGGTAACATAAGATAAGAATAAACAAGTTCAAACGATTTGTTATTGGTTGTGATCATATTCTAAAGATGTTTGGATTATTGAAAAGTATACAGCTCCCTTTCATCTGAGTGTTGAGAGCTGTAACCATAAATTCCTTGTGTGCTCAAAGTGCTCCAGATTGATGCTTTTCACTTCAACATTTAAAAAAAAATCCCGGGGGAGCATGCCCCCGGACCCCCCTAGAGGATGTGAGGTCCACCCCCAAAATAAAGCAGGTTAAAATAATTAAATTAAATACATTTTATTTGAGTAATCACCGAAAACGGGTCCCACAGACCCAGACAGCACACACAGGTTAAAGGTAAGCATATAATAATGCTAAAATGTGCTAAATATATACACTGCAAAAAACAACAAAAGAGGAGTAAAAGTAGCTCACGACTTGTTTTATATTTTTGAAAGTAGCTCTCATCCTAAAAAAGGTTGGATTAGAGCGTAACAACTGTAACTATAAGTATCTGAAATAAATATGTGTAATGAAACAAATACCAAAAACTGTATTGCATTGTTTTCTTATGCGCAATTACTACATACTGTCTTGTCCTGCATTTATTGGCCCCCCCTCAGAAAATAACTGGCCCCAGCCTGGCCCCCCCAGTCAAATTGGTCTAGAACCGCCACTGCGTCTGGTTTCACTTCCTGTTTTGTATGTTTTCCCGCCTTTTGTGCTTCTTTCCCCTCCCCCTGGTTCTATTCCCTTTAATCAACATCTATAAAGATAACTGCAAGTTGCTCGTGAAGCCAAAAATGGTCTGATCCTTGAGAACAAAAATACCGATCTTCCAGGGATCTGCGCCTCGAGAGCATGGATGTGCACTTGCGATGTTGCGAACGATCCGATTCTTTTGAACGGCTCTTTGGTACGAACGAAGGGAATGGAGCCGTTGGTGAGAGTCGTTCTTTTTAACGTTGGTTCACTGTCTGCCATAAATCCACTCGCCTTTACGGGAACTTGCTTTCCTGAATGCCAATTTGCCGTAGATGATGGCAAAACGCATGCTGCTTGAGTAGTAGTAGTTTGGCTGCCTAATAGCAGGGGCGGTTCTAGGGGGGGCAGGGGGGCCAGTGCCCCCTGACACTGACCTCTGACCCCCCTAAAAATCAGAAAATAACTGGTTCACAGTCAAATTGATCTAGAACCGCCACTGCCTGAGAGATGAAGCAAGTTATACATTTTTCTGTGAGTAAAAGTAGATTTCTGGCGATACAATCAATCATTATCCTGGTGATTATTTCGCAGATAAACCTAGTAACCCCGCCCCCTTAAGAAAAACGGATCTTTGGAACGGCTCTTTTACACGGCTTTCAGAAGGGAACGGAGCCTCAAGATCCGGCTTCCTTCAAAGAGCCGTAATTCCCTAAGCCCCGCCTCCAGTCTGCAGTTTCATGGATGTTTTCGGCATAAGTCAAATGCACCGAGTTTTTAGCACATTTGACAACTTTTAGCACCTCGTGATTTAACTGAGCTATTCAAGTGTTTGTACTGGGAAGATGATTGACTTTTGACTACACACGACTTGCACAGAAGTTGTAGTACCACTCTTTGGCCACTACGAAGAATCAGCCTGCCCCCTCCAGCTGTGTGACCTTCATATCTAAACATGCAGTGATGAATTTAGCTTAGTGAAACTTAAGACATCTCTGCACGCTGCTTTTCTAACTGATCCACGTAAACAAGCCAAAGTAATTGAAACTATTTTCTAATCAACATCATCACGTGAAAACATTGTCTGTCCTACCAGTCCATGTGTGAGTGGTTGATGTTGGCAGGTGTAAGTTTCCCACGTCTCGAAGTTCTGCATTTCTCTGCAACCTGACCACAGTGATAAGAAATACCAAGAACAAAGATGTCATCCTCTCTGATAGTTAACAGTTCTCTTCATCCTGTTCAGTCAAACTGCCTCATGGGGTGAAGGCCTTCCTGTTGCTTCACTCCACCTGCAGACTGTGTGACGTCCTCAGTGCTCATAGAGATCAACTGTTATTCTCTTCTTCATTTAAATCAGGGGTGTCAAACTCAAGGCCCGTGGGCCAAATCCGGCCCGCGACTTCATTTCATGTGGCCCCACAAGAGCTTGCAAAAAATATGATATGTTTATTATGCGGTTACATGCTACTTTACAGAAGCACGTTGCCAATAAACTACATGTCCCACAATGCATCTCAGAATTTGACTTTTCTTTTTTTAAATGTAACTTTTCTTTCAAAATGTCACCTTTTTTCTTTTTTTTCAGAATTTTGATTTTCTTTTTAAATCATTTTGTGACATTCTCACTGAAGAGACTTGCAATTATTTTCCCTAGACTTCTGCTTTCAGACGTAGTTCATTTTGAAGTTATTACCCTATTCGATAATAATCCAATGCAGAGGTAATATAATACATTCTTTTCTATATATTAAATATTCATATATGCATTTTTATATAGTCTTAAAGTTACAACCGGCCCTTTGAGTGCAACTTTAATGCTGATGTGGCCCGCAATAAAATTGAGTTTGACACCCCTGCTTTAAATGCTCTTTTCTGGTGTCAGTGGAATATCGACAGTGAAACAAATGTTTTAATGTGTATACTTTTTGATGGGTGTTACTGGCATTTGGCTCATCGTGCATATATAATCTAAAGAGGAAGGAAATATAGTCTTCTAACAGCCTGATATCCGTCTTCTGCTTATTAAACACGTCGTTCCTCCTTCCCTGTGAGTAGAAACAGTTTATCGAAGTAATGATTCTGTAAACCTGTGGACATTATTTAATCTGACATGTGTTATAGTCTCACCGAGATGAGAGGAGCAGCTATGAGTCTCACTGCAGCAGCGAGTGGATTAGTCGTCTTCCTGCTCTCTGTGTCAGGTACTGTACAGCTACACTTACATTCATCGCATGAACAGAGGGGATTCTGGGAAATGTGGGACTTGTACAACCAGGTCTCATGTGGGAATAAGTGGGGTCGGATGATATTTGGAATATTTCTGGAAATATTATATGTTTTGTTTTTGCTTTGTTGAAACACTTAGATGTTAACAAGTTTTTAATTGTAATGGCTATTCGTAAAAACATCGTTGTGCCCAGAACATTTACACGCTGTAATCTGAGGATAGTGTTCCCTCCTCACCCGGTGAAAACCTTTGCTTTGTTTTATTTCTAAGATGACCCTGGTTGTCGTTTTTTATTAAGTTTTTTCAAGGGATATTTTTCTCATAAGTCATTTCATACTGTCTCTCAACCTCTCTCGTGTCGCCACACCTCTGCACCAAACCCTTCTAGTTCCTTCTCTCCTCTCTGACCTCAGTGTTATATATCCTCCCTCTGAGTTTAAAGCAGTCTTCCTCTTTTTCTCATCTGTATATCCGACAGAAGCTAGAATCTAATAATACAAATAATGAAATTCAATAACATGCTTTAACCACTAGGTGTCCCTTTATATCAGCTGTGCACCGTTATGGTGTAAATACAGCCTATCTACCAATTGGATCAGATATAAAAGTGAGCCGAATTAGTGTTGATACTGCAAGGAGACGTATTGTGTGAAGAGAAATGGAAGATGTTGTTTAATTGCTGATATATTTATGATCCACATCACGTTTTCAGTTTTGGCGGCAGTTCTCCTGTTTGTCTAGAGGTCTTCTCATCAGGGCTCTATACATACAGAACTACGGCAGATATGTAATGTAATGCAGCCGATGCATTACAATGCTGTTATGTGATGACCTCCAAAGAGAAAAGCAAGCACACTCGGAATAAAGTATTATTTCATTTAAAAAATATGTTTTCGGTCTGTTTCCGGTATTTGTTCATGACGATGTGCTCTGAGATGTGAGAGACTGGGTCGGAGAATTGCACAGGGGAAAATAACGTATCTATGCCACCATTTTAGATGCAGATTTTGTTAAACTAATACGTTTGCGCTGTGGACCAACACTATAAATTGATGGGGAAGGGGGTAGCAATAAAGATAAAGATCGATAGCAGCGTCCCTAGCAAGCAATGGGAACATATCGGTCTCCTATTGGCTCTTAAGATAGACCTCGCCCATCAATCTTCACAGAAGTTCAAACACAAGATGGCGGGCGTTGTACTGAGACGTATAAGAAGAAGATGTACTGAGACTCAAAGAGCATTTAATCAAGGATCTTTGTGCCGAACAGAAGTTTACGCTATCAACAGCTCTATAGCTAACGTAAGAAAGGAGATACTATTGGCGCCGAGGCTGTGCAGGATATAGTTCAAAGTCTCACTGATCTCAGATCTTTCATCTCCGGACCTCAAGCTTCCAATGCCCTGCATACTGGTTTCCATGCAGCACACCTTGTGCATTCAGGTGAGTCACTAACTAACATTGATAAATGACTTGCCTTGACTTTAGGGCTGTACCTGAATATTCGAATATCCGAATATTGTTCGTTGGAATACTATTCGCTATAATAATGGACGCTAAGGCCCCCCCCCTTGCGTTGATAATGGACGCTAAGGGCCCCCCCCTTGCGTTGATAATGGACGCTAAGGGCCCCCCCCTTGCGTTGAAAATGGACGCTAAGGCCCCCCCCTTGCGTTGAAAATGGACGCTAAGGCCCCCCCTTGCGTTGAAAATGGACGCTAAGGGCCCCCCCCTTGCGTTGAAAATGGACGCTAAGGCCCCCCCCCCTTGCGTTGAAAATGGACGCTAAGGGCCCCCCCCCTTGCGTTGAAAATGGACGCTAAGGGCCCCCCCCTTGCGTTGATAATGGACGCTAAGGGCCCCCCCCTTGCGTTGATAATGGACGCTAAGGGGCCCCCCCCTTGCATTGAAAATGGACGCTAAGGGCCCCCCCCCTTGCGTTGATAATGGACGCTAAGGGCCCCCCACCTTGCGTTGATAATGGACGCTAAGGGCCCCCCCCTTGCGTTGATAATGGACGCTAAGGCCCCCCCCCCTTGCGTTGAAAATGGACGCTAAGGGCTCCCCCCTTGCGTTGAAAATGGACGCTAAGGGCCCCCCCCCTTGCGTTGAAAATGGACGCTAAGGGCCCCCCCTTGCGTTGAAAATGGACGCTAAGGGCCCCCCCCTTGCGTTGAAAATGGACGCTAAGGGCCCCCCCCTTGCGTTTAAAATGGACGCTAAGGGCTCCCCCCTTGCGTTTAAAATGGACGCTAAGGCCCCTCCCCCTTGCGTTGAAAATGGACGCTAAGGCCCCCCCCTTGCGTTGAAAATGGACGCTAAGGCCCCCCCCCTTGCGTTGAAAATGGACGCTAAGGCCCCCCCCCTTGCGTTGAAAATGGACGCTAAGGGCCCCCCCCTTGCGTTGAAAATGGACGCTAAGGCCCCCCCCCTTGCGTTGAAAATGGACGCTAAGGGCCCCCCCCCTTGCGTTGAAAATGGACGCTAAGGGCCCCCCCCTTGCGTTGAAAATGGACGCTAAGGGCCCCCCCCCTTGCGTTGAAAATGGACGCTAAGGGCCCCCCCTTGCGTTGAAATGGACGCTAAGGGCCCCCCCCTTGCGTTGAAAATGGACGCTAAGGCCCCCCCCCTTGCGTTGAAAATGGACGCTAAGGCCCCCCCCCTTGCGTTGAAAATGGACGCTAAGGCCCCCCCCCTTGCGTTGAAAATGGACGCTAAGGCCCCCCCCCTTGCGTTGAAAATGGACGCTAAGGGCCCCCCCTTGCGTTGAAAATGGACGCTAAGGCCCCCCCCCTTGCGTTGAAAACGGACGCTAAGGCCCCCCCCTTGCGTTGAAAATGGACGCTAAGGCCCCCCCCCTTGCGTTGAAAATGGACGCTAAGGCCCCCCCCTTGCGTTGATAATGGACGCTAAGGGCCCCCCCCTTGCGTTGATAATGGACGCTAAGGGCCCCCCCCTTGTGTTGAAAATGGACGCTAAGGCCCCCCCCTTGTGTTGAAAATGGACGCTAAGGGCCCCTCCCTTGCGTTGATAATGGACGCTAAGGGCCCCCCCCTTGCGTTGAAAATGGACGCTAAGGCCCCCCCCCTTGCGTTGAAAATGGACGCTAAGGGCCCCCCCCCCTTGCGTTGAAAATGGACGCTAAGGGCTCCCCCCCTTGCATTGAAAATGGACGCTAAGGCCCCCCCCCTTGCGTTGAAAATGGACGCTAAGGGCCCCCCCCCTTGCGTTTAAAATGGACGCTAAGGGCCCCCCCCCTTGCGTTGAAAATGGACGCTAAGGGCCCCCCCCTTGCGTTTAAAATGGACGCTAAGGGCCCCCCCCCTTGCGTTGAAAATGGACGCTAAGGGCCCCCCCCCTTGCGTTGAAAATGGACGCTAAGGGCCCCCCCCCTTGCGTTGAAAATGGACGCTAAGGGCCCCCCCCTTGCGTTTAAAATGGACGCTAAGGGCTCCCCCCCTTGCGTTTAAAATGGACGCTAAGGGCCCCCCCCCCTTGCGTTGAAAATGGACGCTAAGGCCCCCCCCTTGCGTTGAAAATGGACGCTAAGGCCCCCCCCCCTTGCGTTGAAAATGGACGCTAAGGGCCCCCCCCTTGCGTTGATAATGGACGCTAAGGGCTCCCCCCTTGCGTTTAAAATGGACGCTAAGGGCCCCCCCCCTTGCGTTGAAAATGGACGCTAAGGGCCCCCCCCCTTGCGTTGAAAATGGACGCTAAGGGCTCCCCCCCTTGCGTTTAAAATGGACGCTAAGGGCCCCCCCCCTTGCGTTGAAAATGGACGCTAAGGCCCCCCCCCTTGCGTTGAAAATGGACGCTAAGGCCCCCCCCCCTTGCGTTGAAAATGGACGCTAAGGCCCCCCCCCTTGCGTTGAAAATGGACGCTAAGGCCCCCCCCTTGCGTTGAAAATGGACGCTAAGGCCCCCCCCTTGCGTTGAAAATGGACGCTAAGGGCCCCCCCCCTTGCGTTGAAAATGGACGCTAAGGCCCCCCCCCTTGCGTTGAAAATGGACGCTAAGGGCCCCCCCCTTGCGTTGAAAATGGACGCTAAGGCCCCCCCCCTTGCGTTGAAAATGGACGCTAAGGGCCCCCCCCTTGCGTTGAAAATGGACGCTAAGGGCCCCCCCCTTGCGTTGAAAATGGACGCTAAGGGCCCCCCCCCTTGCGTTGAAAATGGACGCTAAGGCCCCCCCCCTTGCGTTGAAAATGGACGCTAAGGGCCCCCCCCCTTGCGTTGAAAATGGACGCTAAGGGCCCCCCCCTTGCGTTGAAAATGGACGCTAAGGCCCCCCCCCTTGCGTTGAAAATGGACGCTAAGGGCCCCCCCCCTTGCGTTGAAAATGGACGCTAAGGCCCCCCCCTTGCGTTGAAAATGGACGCTAAGGGCCCCCCCCTTGCGTTGAAAATGGACGCTAAGGCCCCCCCCCTTGCGTTGAAAATGGACGCTAAGGGCCCCCCCTTGCGTTGAAAATGGACGCTAAGGGCCCCCCCCTTGCGTTGAAAATGGACGCTAAGGCCCCCCCCCTTGCGTTGAAAATGGACGCTAAGGGCCCCCCCCCTTGCGTTGAAAATGGACGCTAAGGCCCCCCCCCCTTGCGTTGAAAATGGACGCTAAGGCCCCCCCCCTTGCGTTGAAAATGGACGCTAAGGGCCCCCCCCTTGCGTTGAAAATGGACGCTAAGGGCCCCCCCTTGCGTTGAAAATGGACGCTAAGGGCCCCCCCCTTGCGTTGAAAATGGACGCTAAGGCCCCCCCCCCTTGCGTTGAAAATGGACGCTAAGGCCCCCCCCCTTGCGTTGAAAATGGACGCTAAGGGCCCCCCCCTTGCGTTGAAAATGGATGCTAAGGCCCCCCCCCTTGCGTTGAAAATGGACGCTAAGGCCCCCCCCTTGCGTTGAAAATGGACGCTAAGGGCCCCCCCCTTGCGTTGAAAATGGACGCTAAGGGCCCCCCCCTTGCGTTGAAAATGGACGCTAAGGGCCCCCCCCTTGCGTTGAAAATGGACGCTAAGGCCCCCCCCCTTGCGTTGAAAATGGACGCTAAGGCCCCCCCCTTGCGTTGAAAATGGACGCTAAGGGCCCCCCCCCTTGCGTTGAAAATGGACGCTAAGGCCCCCCCCCTTGCGTTGAAAATGGACGCTAAGGGCCCCCCCCTTGCGTTGAAAATGGACGCTAAGGGCCCCCCCCTTGCGTTGAAAATGGACGCTAAGGGCCCCCCCCCTTGCGTTGAAAATGGACGCTAAGGGCCCCCCCCTTGCGTTGAAAATGGACGCTAAGGGCCCCCCCCTTGCGTTGAAATGGACGCTAAGGGCCCCCCCCTTGCGTTGAAAATGGACGCTAAGGGCCCCCCCCTTGCGTTGAAAATGGACGCTAAGGCCCCCCCCCTTGCGTTGAAAATGGACGCTAAGGCCCCCCCCTTGCGTTGAAAATGGACGCTAAGGGCCCCCCCCTTGCGTTGAAAATGGACGCTAAGGCCCCCCCCCTTGCGTTGAAAATGGACGCTAAGGGCCCCCCCCTTGCGTTGAAAATGGACGCTAAGGGCCCCCCCCTTGCGTTGAAAATGGACGCTAAGGGCCCCCCCCTTGCGTTGAAAATGGACGCTAAGGCCCCCCCCTTGCGTTGAAAATGGACGCTAAGGGCCCCCCCCTTGCGTTGAAATGGACGCTAAGGGCCCCCCCCTTGCGTTGAAAATGGACGCTAAGGGCCCCCCCTTGCGTTGAAAATGGAGCTAAGGCCCCCCCCTTGCGTTGAAAACGGACGCTAAGGCCCCCCCCTTGCGTTGAAAATGGACGCTAAGGCCCCCCCCCTTGCGTTGAAAATGGACGCTAAGGGCCCCCCCCCTTGCGTTGAAAATGGACGCTAAGGCCCCCCCCTTGCGTTGAAAATGGACGCTAAGGCCCCCCCCTTGCGTTGAAAATGGACGCTAAGGCCCCCCCCTTGCGTTGAAAATGGACGCTAAGGGCCCCCCCCTTGCGTTGAAAATGGACGCTAAGGGCCCCCCCTTGCGTTGAAAATGGACGCTAAGGGCCCCCCCCTTGCGTTGAAAATGGACGCTAAGGCCCCCCCCCCTTGCGTTGAAAATGGACGCTAAGGCCCCCCCCCTTGCGTTGAAAATGGACGCTAAGGGCCCCCCCCTTGCATTGAAAATGGACGCTAAGGCCCCCCCCCTTGCGTTGAAAATGGACGCTAAGGCCCCCCCCTTGCGTTGAAAATGGACGCTAAGGGCCCCCCCCTTGCGTTGAAAATGGACGCTAAGGGCCCCCCCTTGCGTTGAAAATGGACGCTAAGGGCCCCCCCCTTGCGTTGAAAATGGACGCTAAGGCCCCCCCCCTTGCGTTGAAAACGGACGCTAAGGCCCCCCCCTTGCGTTGAAAATGGACGCTAAGGGCCCCCCCCCTTGCGTTGAAAATGGACGCTAAGGCCCCCCCCTTGCGTTGAAAATGGACGCTAAGGGCCCCCCCCTTGCGTTGATAAATGGACGCTAAGGGCCCCCCCCTTGCGTTGAAAATGGACGCTAAGGGCCCCCCCCTTGCGTTGAAAATGGACGCTAAGGCCCCCCCCCTTGCGTTGAAAATGGACGCTAAGGGCCCCCCCCTTGCGTTGAAAATGGACGCTAAGGGCCCCCCCCTTGCGTTGAAAATGGACGCTAAGGGCCCCCCCCTTGCGTTGAAAATGGACGCTAAGGCCCCCCCCCTTGCGTTGAAAACGGACGCTAAGGCCCCCCCCTTGCGTTGAAAATGGACGCTAAGGGCCCCCCCCTTGCGTTGAAAAAGGACGCTAAGGCCCCCCCCTTGCGTTGAAAATGGACGCTAAGGGCCCCCCCCTTGCGTTGAAAATGGACGCTAAGGGCCCCCCCCTTGCGTTGAAAATGGACGCTAAGGGCCCCCCCCCTTGCGTTGAAAATGGACGCTAAGGCCCCCCCCTTGCGTTGAAAATGGACGCTAAGGGCCCCCCCCTTGCGTTGATAATGGACGCTAAGGGCCCCCCCTTGCGTTGAAAATGGACGCTAAGGGCCCCCCCCTTGCGTTGAAAATGGACGCTAAGGCCCCCCCCTTGCGTTGAAAACGGACGCTAAGGCCCCCCCCTTGCGTTGAAAATGGACGCTAAGGCCCCCCCCCTTGCGTTGAAAATGGACGCTAAGGCCCCCCCCCTTGCGTTGAAAACGGACGCTAAGGCCCCCCCCTTGCGTTGAAAATGGACGCTAAGGCCCCCCCCCTTGCGTTGAAAATGGACGCTAAGGGCCCCCCCTTGCGTTGGAAAAAGCCGGCAGGGGACTTGACATAACGTCAACATAGGCCGACCTGGGAGTGAGGATGTGTCGGCCTACCCATCATTCAAGGGTGGTTTTCACTATAAGCAAAGTTTTCTTTTTGGACGGACACTATCATGTTTTACTCTGCTCAGCGATTTACTTAAAAATGAAAACATTCCATATCGATTCTGACTTTTCTACATCCGACTCACAGGTTTATCAATACTTTGAGAGGAAATCTAAACCTGTGCACATTATTTAATCTGACATGTGTTATAGTCTCACCGAGATGAGAGCAGCAGCTATGAGTCTCACTGCGGCAGCGAGTGGATTAGTCGTCTTCCTGCTCTCTGTGTCAGGTACTGCACAGCTACACTCACATTCATCACAGGAACAGAGGGGATTCTGGGAAATGTGGGACTTGTAAAACCAGGTCACATGGGGGAATAAGTGGATCGGGGTCGGATGATATTCAAACTTTCCAGAAATATTCCAAATGTATGTTTTGTGTAGCTTTGTTGAAACACTTAGACATGGGCGACGCCAGGATTTGTTTGCTGCATCCTGCTTCGCCCTTAACCCGATAGCGATAGCCTTAGAGGGCGAAGCCATTACTCATAGAAGCTGGGTTACAGTCAGTCACTGCAGTTCCTCTCTCCTCTCTGACCTCAGTGTGATATGTCCTCCCTCTGAGTTAAAAGCAGTCGTCCTCTTTTTCTCATCTGTATATCCGACAGAAGCTGCTCTCGCCTCAGAGCTCTGCATTCATAGTTATGTTCACACTGACCTCAGCAGCACCCTGACCTCAGCAGCACCCTGACCTCAGCAGCACCCTGACCTCAGCAGCACCCTGACCTCAGCAGCACCCTGACCACAGAGCGAACAGAGAGGGAACTGGACAGAGATAATTAATATCATCCCTAATCATTCACTGTTCATGTAGATCAGGGATGGGCAAATGGCGGCCCGCGGGCCACATGCGGCCCCCACCTCCTCTTTTTGCGGCCCTCAGATTAATTTATAAACAACGTAATTAATAAACATTTTTTTAACTTTCTCTTTTTTAAAATATTTTGTATTTGTTTTACTTGTAGTACTGATACCGTCCACTAGACTCCTCGTTACGTCGCGAGCTGCGTAGATGATTTCAAATACCGCAAAATAATCTGTGACGCATTTGTGTGTATTGTGTTTGTTTCCCGGGGCAACCCTCACAAGAAACACCGGCTGTTGTTACGCCTGCTGTGACGTCAAGTTGCCTCTTGTAATTATGCCGTCACAAGCTTACAAGTTGTATTTATCATCTGAATTTGGCGAAACAAGTTTAATATTCTTAAAACCAAGACTTTGTTTATTTGAAATCAGATGAAAACAAACTGTCGCGGACCCTGCCGTGTTATCTATGATTACTACGCGTTTTCCTTCATATTTCAGCGGAGGGAGGGGGGGGAGCTGAGGAACAGCAGAGTGCGGGCTGACGGGTGTCTGTGTGGACCCTCCCCTTATTGTGGAACAAGGGGAATGCAGAGACTGGCTACACGTGTCTTAGGTTCAAGTTAGACAACTAACGTCTGGGTCAGTGTTCATGACTTCATGTTTATGTCATCTAACGGTTCATCTCAATACACACACGTTTTCCGTGCTTTCCAATAGTTTAAAATAGTTTGTATTCCACTGTTTAATAACGCGTTCAATTCAAACATGCCACTTGCAAAAATGAAATAACAATTTCTGTGAACTGATATTTGTTTAGTGAGCTTATTAGAGGATGTTCCCTTTGATTGTAAAATGTCAATGAAGATGTCAGACTTAGTATATGTGTTAATAATTACATACAACACATGGAATTTGTGTGTGTGTGTGTGTGTTCCAAAGTGAATCTGCGGCCCCCTGGTGGCCAGTACATCAATGATGTGGCCCCCACCACAATCAAAGTTGCCCATCCCTGCTGTAGATGAAGTCATCCTCCAGTCCTCGACGCATGACGTTGAAAACACGGAGTTTAGAGTTTGTTTTTGGACCTGGTATAATTTGGATATAACGCTAAAATACGTCATAAATGATAATTGCATCAGGTATGAAGGAACTAAGAAGGAACTGAGACGTGAATTGAATGTGCTCTTCTGCTCTTTCCCAGAAAGAGTTGTTTATTAAATAGAGCAACTTGGAAACACATAAAAGTACATATTCTCGTTACAATGGTACACACATATACACATCTATATTCAGTTCTCTTTACATACCGTAGATGCATGATTAGAATAGTGTTCTTATCATTAGGGATCTTGAGTCTTGTCCGGGTAGATCCTCCTGAAATTATATTTGTATTATGATACATTTGTTCCGAGTGATGAATTGTTAACTTAAGTCGTTCACTTTGATCGTAGTGTCTGGTGTGCTCTGTGTTTCAGCCGCTCAGGCTGAGCCTGGCTGGGGAGTGGCTTACGCTTCCACTGAGGTCTGTGCCGTGAAAGGGTCAACGGTGGAGATGAGATGCAGCTACACACACCCGTCCACGTGGAAAGGCCGTGTTAACACAGTTAGGGAAACCTTCTGGTTCACTAAATGGAAAGGTGGCGCACGTGTCGATGTGACCACAGACTCAGAGTACGCAGGTCGTGTGGAGGCTCTCTGTGGAAACAACACCTGCACTCTGAGCATCAGACAGCTGGGAGAGAGCGACTCCGCGGAGTACAAGTTCAGGGTGGAAACAGCGAGAGGAGCATTTACTGGTTCCCACGGAGTCAGTTTGAATGTCACAGGTAACATTTTCATTCATGTGTCTTCTAGAAAACAATGATATCAATGTGTACTTGTGTTGTGGTTGTTGTTAAAGCTGTATTGTTATAGTTTTTATCTGAAGTATCATTCCTGTTCTTTTCTTCACAAATCCAGATCTCACGGTGCAGGTTGGACCCAGATTTAGTAACCGGGCAGAGCTGAAGTGTCAGAGCAGTTGTGATGTGCCCTCTGGTCATTACGTCTGGAACAGGAACGCAGAGAAAGCTACGACGGCAATACATTCTGCTCTCTCAGTCGCATTCGGTTCTACAGACAGATATTCCTGTGCTCTGAAAGGACATGAAGACTTCCCCTCTCCTGCAGTGTGTGAGTGTACCCACACGCACGCACACACACACACACACACACACACGTGCGCGCGCGCACACACACACACACACACACACACACACACACACACACACATACCATGTATACATCACTTCAGGGGACATTACATTGACTTACATGCATTTCCTGGAGACTTATCCTAACCTTAACCATAACCAACACATGCCTAACCCTAACCAAGTCTTCACCCTAAAATTAATGACCCCCCTTATGGGGACCTCCAATGTGTCCCCATAAGGGAGGCGAGTCCCCACATGTGACTGTGTAAACAGATTTAGGTCCCCACAAGTATAGTAATGCTAGACCACACACACACACACACACACGCGCACACACACACACACACACACACACACACACACACACACACACCTCAATGGGTATTCTTAATCTTCACATGGAGACAGCAGTATAACAAGAACAGAAACTTAGCTGTAACCTGTAAATAATTGTAATAAAAGCAACAAACAGTAAACAGTATATGCACCAAGAACATCTAAAAAATAAATGTAAGAATAAATTAGGTAATTCAATTCTTAACAATTAAAAAAATAAATAATGACCGAAAGAACGAGATCGCGGATACAAGCGGCCGAGATGGGTTTTCTCCGCAGGGTGGCTGGCGTCTGCCTCAGGGATAAGGTGAGAAGTTCAGTCATCAGGGAGGGACTCGGAGTTGAGCCGCTCCTCCTTCGCGTCGAAAGGAGCCAGTTGAGGTGGTTCGGGCTCCTAGTTAGGATGCCACCTGGGCGCCTCCCTAGGGAGGTGTTCCAGGCACGTCCAGCTGGGAGGAGACCGAGGGGTAGACCTAGGACCAGGTGGAGGGGCTATATCTCTTCTGGCCTGGGAGCGCCTTGGGACCCCCCAGTCAGAGCTGGTTGATGAGGGGAAAGGGACGTTTGGGGCTCTCTGCTGGAGCTGCTACCCCCGAGACCCGACCACGGAGAAGCGGAGAAGATGGATGGACAATTTCAAAAAAGAAATCACAAACAACTGGAAGCGATTTTGGTTTATATTAAATATTGAACAAACTTATTTATAGAAACACAAATCTAAACTACCACCAGTAAATAAGCCATCTTAAGAAAATAAATAATAATCTTTTCTCTAAACCCCAATTAGAATAAAGCAGCATTTATGAAACAAGTAAAAACTAAATAACCAGGAATCCATAACCACAAAGAAACAACGAAACATCATTACAATGTGAAAATATTAAGTGGAAGTGAAATCGTAAAAACAGGTGAACTTCATAATTGAAATGTCCCTAAGGAGGTGACCTTGAGATTGCTCAGCATGTTATTCACAATGCAGACGAAAACATTTGGATTGTGCATGCTCAGTAGAAACAGCCTTAAGAGAATAATCAAATGCTCAAGACTTGTTGTTGGCTGTCCGCTTCAAACATGAGTTGAAATGATTTGACAGCTCCAGCTCTACATTACAATAATAAAGTCAAAAAGTAAAATCTAAAATAAATATTTAAAATATAAAATCATTAGCTTTTAAATATTCTTATATTTAAATTAGAGCCGGGACTCGATTAAAAAAATTAATCTAATTAATTCGAGGCTTTGTAATTAATTAATCGAAATTAATCGCATTTTTAATCAAATATACAGATCTGACCTGAGAACAGTGAGAAGCAGTTTCCACATGGACTGTTACTCCAGGTGGTCGACAGTCGAGTGCAGTCCAGAGAGCAGGGAGCTGGTTACTCTCTCAGACGTGGACTGACTGATCCTGGCCCTGAAACCAGTCGTCTGGTTGAGTGTGGGTCGGGTCAGGGTGTGGTTCCTTGCACACGGAGTCGGGCTAACGTCCACGCTAGCTGCTACATGCTAACTGCTACATGCTAACTGCTACATGCTAGCTGCTACATGCTTTGCATTTAGGTGATACTTTAGGCTTGATGTGCTGCGGTGATATGCACATTCTTTTTTGCATAATTTGCACACCGCCCGTGCTCTGATCGACGCTTCCATCCGTCCATTTTTTAAAACGAAATGTCCCGATCCACGGGGCCGACCAAAGCGGTCTCATCAGCTTGTCCGTTCATGTTTGACTATTGATCACCGTGGTTTGTTGTTGTTTGAAGTCCCATGCTGAAGTCATGAGCGTTAGTTGGTGCTCCAGTATAATCGGTACGCCTGAAACTCATCCAGTGAGAAACGTTCCGCTGTGCAAAAATAAGTGCTATTAAAATGCACATTTTTTTGACGCGTTAATTGTTGTGTAATTAATTAATCTTAATTAACGCGGTAAAGTCCCGGCTCTATTTTAAATGTGAATGTTTCTCCTCCAGACGCTCCAAAGCCTCCCTCTGTGTCCGTGAGTCCCTCTGCTGAGATAGAGGAGGGCCGTTCAGTGACTCTGACCTGTAGCAGTGATGCTAACCCAGCAGCTAGCTACACCTGGTACAAGGAGGATGGAAATCAGAAACGTCCTCCTCTCACTACAGAACCACAGCTTGTCTTCAGCAGCATCCAGTCCGCTGACTCCGGACAGTATTCCTGTACAGCTGAGAACGAGCTGGGGAGGACATCAGAAGTGATCCCTGTCGATGTGAAATGTGAGTGAAACAGTTTATATCAATATTAAGTCTGTCTAATCTTTCCAGGAGAGATTCTCTCTGAATCTCCAGATGCTCCAAAGCTCCCCTCTGTGTCAGTGAGTCCCTCTGCTGAGATTAGGGTTGCCAACCGACCCGTATTATTTCACACAGTGACATCACGAGCTACCCACAATGCAACACGCGCCATATATATATATAAATACGCCATTTTCATGGAGGTGCAAATATCCTGGAAGTGCAAATATAAACAGCTAGCTAACGTAGCCAGGCAGAGCGCACTAGGTTTTTATTCTGAATTAACGACCGAAGAAATCGCTGCACATTACAGTCTGTTGTAATTCTCTGAGTAGCTTCAGGTTATTTTAGGATACTGAAGACGTTTTCTTTAAAAGGAAATGTATGGACAATAATTACCCAAAAATATATCGATTAATCCAAGTTGATCCATCCATCCATCCATCTTCTCCCGCTTATCCGTGGTCGGGTCCAAGTTGATCCATTAATCCAACATGCAACATCTGAGAAAGTCTGTTAACATGTAAACCATAGTGATGTGAATGACCCGGGTCTCTCTGAATCTCCAGACGCTCCAAAGCCTCCCTCTGTGTCCGTGAGTCCCTCTGCTGAGAGAGAGGAGGGCAGTTCAGTGACTCTGACCTGTAGCAGTGATGCTAACCCAGCAGCTAACTACACCTGGTACAAGGAGGATGGAGACTCTCCTAAAGCTTCAGGACAGATCTTCAACATCTCTGACTTCAGAGCTGAACACAGTGGGAGTTATTCCTGTGGAGCCCAGAACAAGTTAGGACGTAGCAACTCCACCTTTCATCTGAGTGTTGTGGCAGGTAAGTTCTCCACATTCACCAGACCTGATTCCCTTTGTAATCTGAAGCAACCCATAACTAAAAACTGGTTACAGAGAAAATAAAACTGCATGTTTAGAGTGTCTGACGTGGATGCCACTGAAGGGATCTATCAATCTACGAGCGAGACCTGTCACATTTGTGTTTCCAGGGAGTTCAACGATGATAGTGAATATCCTCAGGACGGCTCTGGGGGTCTCGATGCTGATTCCTGTGTGTCTCCTGGGTCTGTGGGCGAGGTACAACAATAGAAATACACGCGTTCACTCAACATTCATTCATCACCTTCCATCATCTTTTCGTTTCACTGTCATGAATTTGTATTTGTTGTTGTTGTTGTTGTTGTTGTTGTTGTTGTTGTTGTTGTTGTTGTTGTTGTTGTAAATCCAGGAAGAAGAAAGCTCTGCGCTCCACCACTGAAGCACGTGAACCGGAAGAGATGGAGGTGAGAGAGAGAGGATATACATAGTCCCATAAATGCTCTGAAAAAGAGGGGTTAAGTGAACATGTTTTTTGCTGAGAGGAAACCAGTAATGCATTGGCTCATAAAACATTGTCATCAACTAATCGTCTTCAAAATATAATACATTTTTGACGACATCTCATCATACGGTTTAATAATTAGGAGCCTGATTGGGTCTTCTCTCTCTTCATCAGTTGGACTCTGATCCTGAGTATGAGAACGACTCACACACGGCAGCACAGACAGAAGACACAGAGGAGCAGGGAGACATGGTGTGAAGTCCACTCAGGTTAGAGCCTCCTGCCTCAGATCAAACCGGCCCACTCCACATTTAGAGTCACAGTTCCAGCTGTAACTTTACACAAAGTCTCTCTGATTCTCTTCAGATGCTCTCCTGATGGAAACAAAGAAGAAGGACGTTGAAATGTCCCTGTGGAGAGCGAGGCTGTGCAGGATGTGTGCAAAGTGGATACATTCACGTTCAACTCTTAAAGCTTTTATTGTCAGTTTCCAGTAGCAGCAGCAGCTTGTAGGTTTAGAACAGTGGTTCCCAACCTGGGGCGCCTATTCATATCTTAAACTGCACTGTAACTTTTATCCATGTACTTTTCAAATAAATATATATAAAATTCACTTGCCTTGCCTAACAATGATTATTTAATTTGAATAACAATTCAAGTTAGTAGCTACAATTCAAGTTAGTAGCTATATCTCCAGACAATATCTCCATGGAGAAAGGCCATGACCGTGAGAGCGGAAAAAAAGAGAGTGTCGAAAAGCTGAACGCAGGTGGCGAAAAACAAATCTCCAGGTTCACTTTGAAATCTATAAAGAGAGACTTGGCCTTTTATAATTTGGAATTGAAAAACGCACGACGGTCTTTCTTCTCTGACACCATTACCAAAAACAAAAACAACGCACGTGCCTTGTTTGCTACCGTCGACAGACTAACTAACCCCCCAGTGTCAGTAGCCTCTGAATTTCTAACCACCAGGGCGTGCAATGACTTTGCCTTCTTCACTGACAACACTCAGAACATCAGACAAGCAGTCAGTGCCTCTGCATCAGGAACAGCAAATGTGTTGTCTCTGTGTCCACTTAACATCAATTCAGACATCATGACACAATTCCATCAGATTAATGATAAAAACCTAGAGGACATTATTCAACTTCTGAAGTCCTGCTGCCTTGATATTATTCCAACAGGATTTTTCAAAGATGTTTTGCCCTGCATGGCCTCAGAACTACTTCATATAGTAAACAAATCTCTTCACTCAGGTGTTTTTCCACAGGCCCTGAAAACTGCAGTCATTAAACCGCTCTTAAAAAAGAATAATCTAGATGCTTCAGTAATGAACAATTACAGGCCCATATCAAACCTGCCATTTCTAAGTATAAAAGTTGTTTTTCAACAGTTGAATAATTTCTTGCATTTAAATGGTTGTTTCGATGTGTTCCAGTCAGGCTTTCGTCCAAACCACAGCACTGAGACTGCTCTTGTAAAGGTCTTCAATGACATCCACTTAAACACAGACAGTGGCAGAACTTCGTTAGTATTATTAGATCTCCGTGCTGCGTTTGACACTGTTGACCACGCATATTACTAGACCGACTGGAAAACTGGGTGGGACTTTCGGAAACAGTTCTAAATTGGTTTGAATCCTACTTAAAGGATAGAAACAACTTTGTTTCTATTGGTAAATACACATCTGAGTTGACAAATATGACATGTGGGGTTCCTCAAGGCTCCATCTTGGGGCCTCTTCTCTTTAACATCTACATGCTACCACTGGCTCAGATAATGAAGAACAACAAAATAAGTTACCATAGCTATGCGGATGACACACAAATCTACGTAACAATATCACCAGGAGACTATGCTCCAATTCAAACACTGAGTAAGTGCATTGAACAAATCAATGACTGGATGTGTCAGAACTTTCTCCAATTAAACAAAGATAAAACTGAGGTAATGGTTTTTGGAGCCAAGGCAGAACGTTTAAAAGTTAGCGCTGAGCTTCAGTCTGCAATGTTCAAACCAACAGATAAAGCCAGAAATCTAGGTGTAGTCATGGACTCTGACCTGAGTTTCAACAGTCACATTTAAAACAGTTACTAAATCAGCCTGCTATCACCTAAAGAACATATCTAGGATTAAAGACTAATGTCACAGCAGGATCTGGAGACACGTGTCCATGCCTTTATCTTCAGTAGACTGGACTACTGCAATGGTGTCTTCACAGGTCTCACTAAAAACATCTATCAGGAAGCTGCAGCTGATTCAGAACGCCGCTGCTCGAGTCCTCACTGACACTAAGAAAGTGGATCACATCACTCCTGTTCTGAAGTCTTTACACTGGCTTCCTGTGTGTCAAAGAATAGATTTCAAAATACTGCTGCTGGGTTTATAAAGCACTGAATGGTTTAGGCCCAGAAATACATCTACTGACCTCCTGCTAAACTATGAACCATCCAGATCTCTCAGGTCTTCAGGGACTGGTCAGCTTCCTGTCCCCAGAGACAGATCTCTCAGGTCTTCAGGGACTGGTCAGCTTTCTGTCCCCAGAGTCAGAACTAAACATGGAGAAGCAGCGTTCAGTTATTATGCTCCAAACATCTGGAACAAACTCCCAGAAACCTGCAGGTCCGCTGCAACTCTGACTACTTTCAAATCCAGCAAGAAGACTTTTCTCTTTGTCGCTGCTTTGAATTGAACTGTTCATATCTTAAACTGCACTGTAACTTTTATCTTTTAATGTTTATTTTATTAGCTTTTCTTTTTAATGACTGATTTTAAATGCCATTTCTTAATGTCTTTCGTTTTTTGCAAAGCACTTTGAATTGCCTTGTGTTGAAAAGTGCTATATAAATACACTTGCCCTGCCTTGCCTATTAAAGGCATAAAAAGACAGAAATGTATCATTCTTTTTTTAATAGAAATGTTTTCCTGTAAATTGTCCAAACCTTCCTGCCGCTCGCCACAGAGCAGATGTGTTAGCTTAACGGTGTGATTACAGCACAGCTCACAGCCTCATGTCTCTTTCCTGCCATCGCACCTGACACGTCTGCCCCCCCTGTGCCGACACACAGCCCTCACACTGCGAGTATCTGACACTGACACACAGTCTCCTGCCAGGAAACTTCCCCAGCATGACAAAGGCAGAGTGTCTCTCCTACAGGGGGAACATCTTCTCCTCTGAGGACTTAATCCATCCCGACATGTTAAGAGAAATAGGACGGGTGATGAGAGGAGTATTGCTGAGACACAGGAGGAAGGCCAGTTAAAAAATATATTTTATCCAGGAAATATTTTAGTCGCACAATGCTAGACCGTGATGCGGTGGTACGGTAATTGATGATGCATTTGAAGCTTTTATGGAGGCTGTAATCGGCTATACTACCCTCATTTGTATTGTGTTCGAAGTTATTTTCTTTTGATTCGTTGTAGCACCCTTGTGAAACTCTACACAATGATTGAACAACTTCATAAAAAACAGATCAAAGGTCACTGCAGTGCCAATAAATCTGAATCAGAACCCCTTTATTAGTCCCAGACATTTACATTGTTACAGCAACAACAGCTTATATATATATATATAAAAGTACAAAGGGAGCCAGAGCCTTTTCTTATCAAGCTCCACATTTGTGGAATCAGCTTCCAGTTTGTGTTCGGGCGGCAGACACCCTATCCGCTTTTAAGAGTGCGCTTAAGACCTTCCTTTTTGATCAAGCTTATAGTTAGGGCTGATTAGATTCAGCCCCTAGTTTTGCTGATATAGGCTTAGTTTGTCGGGGGACATCTCACTTCTTCCTTCTCTCTGTCTGTACCTGTGTCCTCTCATGGGGACATCTCACTTCTTCCTTCTCTCTGTCTGTACCTGTGTCCTCTCATGGGGACATCTCACTTCTTCCTTCTCTCTGTCTGTACCTGTGTCCTCTCATGGGGACATCTCACTTCTTCCTTCTCTCTGTCTGTACCTGTGTCCTCTCATGGGGACATCTCACTTCATCCTTCTCTCTGTCTGTACCTGTGTCCTCTCATGGGGACATCTCACTTCTTCCTTCTCTCTGTCTGTACCTGTGTCCTCTCATGGGGACATCTCACTTCTTCCTTCTTTCTGTCTATACCTGTGTCCTCTCATGGGGACATCTCACTTCATCCTTCTCTCTGTCTGTACCTGTGTCCTCTCATGGGGACATCTCACTTCTTCCTTCTCTCTGTCTGTACCTGTGTCCTCTCATGGGGACATCTCACTTCTTCCTTCTCTCTGTCTATACCCGTGTACTCTCATGTTCCGATTAACCCAGCTTCCCCAAATGTCTTTCTTTTTGGGGTCTATATATGCTGGGATCCGGAGTCATGGATGATCCTGTGGTCCTGTGTCCTGGATCGCGAGTCGTGGCTGTGGTCCTGGATCATCGGTCCTGGATGGATATCCTCGTGGATTCATCTTCCTATTATACACACATGCATTTCCAAACATTTGGACTACCTATGTTGCAAATGTATTATCTTTTAAATGTACACAGGGCATCTATTGCACGTCTGTCCGTCCTGGGAGAGGGATCCCTCCTCTGCTGCTCTCCCTGAGGTTTCTCCATGTTCCCTTTAAACTGTGGGTTTTCTCTGGAAGTGTTTTCCTCATACGATGTGAGGGTCTGAGGACAGAGGATCTAAGGACAGAGGGTCTGAGGACAGAGGGTCTGAGGACAGAGGGTCTAAGGACAGAGGGTCTGAGGACAGAGGGTCTAAGGACAGAGGGTCTGAGGACAGAGGGTCTAAGGACAGAGGGTGTCGTATTGTCATACTGATATTCTGTACACACTGTGAAGTCCACTGAGACAAATGTAACATGTGTGATATTGGGCTATAAATAAACATTGATTGATTGATTGATATATATATATTTCATTTCATTTTTATTTGTCCCGCTCATGGTACGCAAAACCAAATGTACAACAATTGCCATAAAACATGACTCCACCATTGAGCGAAAAGGAACAGGGAGAAGAATAAGATCTTATGTGACCTGCCCCTTTCTAAAAAAACAAATAAGTTCAAATAGATGGTCTTCATGATAATACTTTTTTTGTGTTCACATCCAAACACAACAGTATCTTAGGACACTCAGAGAAACACACACAAACATACTTATTTCCCACTTGACGGTTCACGGAAAGAAACAAAACAACACCAAAACGTGTATAAGGAAAAGAAAAGTGCAACACCCTCACCTGAGTCCTACTGGAGAAGAAGGTGGAAAGCGACACATGATGATAATAATAACAATAACAACAATAACAATTGTTATATAGCAGTATATAGTTGGTTTTCTCATTTTAAAAACAGCGGATGCAAACCACACGCTGACACTGACACATGGTCTCCAGCCAGGACGCCTCCTCAACATGACAACGGTCTCACCTTCAGGGGACCATCTTCTCCTCTGAGGACTTCACCCATCGCCTCCACCTTGACTTCCACGTGCATCACGTACATACACATGTCTGCGTGACAACCCCCTCCGGATGTCCCCTCAGAAGCTCATCTGGATACTAAACATTCCCCCGCGATCTCTCTCCAACCCTGATCACCATGCAGGTACACAACCACGAGTGTTTACCAACGCCTCCGTGGACACAAGCTATGTGCTATGTCCACCTGACACACGGCTTAAGCATGTAATCCGTGTGCGCTGCCCTGCTGCATGCACTCCATCAGGACATGATCGATGGCAGGGAGCAGGCGAGGGGGTTTGCAAAGGAGGAAAGCATATTTACATACGGGCTGAAGAGAGTGCTTTCAAGCTAAACGGAAGAAGTCAAATTCTTCCTTTAACCCTGGTGTCTCACAAGGATGCTCTCATCTGCCTCTGCGGTTGAGATGGGACCCTGCATTCTTTGTCATGTATCAAGTGAGAGGTGATACTTTGGTACTGATGCTTCTGTCTGTATTCTCTATCGAGATCTTTCTCAGTACGGAAGGAACACATTCCCTTACATTCATTTACAAATAGTACAACTTGACATCTCATAGCTTTAAGTAAGAAAGGGATTAGGAGCATCAGTGACATCATGTCGGAGGGCAACGCCACAAAGACGTGCTGCCTATTTGTTTGACTTCATTCTCCTCCTGTTTAACTTGAGGTGAGGTGTTTGATGCATTTACCATTACTTTAATTATATCAAAGTCACAACCTAAATTTGTCACAATCTTATGAAGGACCCAATTGCAGCACTCGAGAAACCAAGGAGTATTGGTGATGTACTATATTGGTGATAATACCAGAGCAGAGGAATACCGGATGATGTGCAGGCAAACGAACCGGAGGACAGCGGGCAGAAGGTGAGTCCGGGCCGGGCAGAGGGTCAGGGAGCAGGCGAGGCGGGCAGGTCGGGGACAGGCAGGGTCAGGGAGCAGGTGAGGCGGTCAGTGGAGGGACAGGCAGGGTCAGGGAGCGGGCGAGGCGGTCAGCGGAGGGACAGGCAGGGTCAGGGAGCAGGCGAGGCGGTCAGCGGAGGGACAGGCAGGGTCGGAACCGGGTAGGCAATCTGATGACAAACGCGTGAAAGACTAGCCTGAAGGCAAACGCGGATCTGGCAACGGGTGTGTGTCTGGTGAGGGTTTAAAGACTGAAGCTAATGCGTGGTGTGTGGTTAACAGGTGAGACAGGTGGATGGAAAACTACTGGTGACACAATTGATATGTATTATTGATATATTTGATATTTTTGACAAGACAACGTTCCTTGCCTTTTGTTCACAGTCTGATCAGCAACTGATGAGTTGGAGTGGAGGGACAACGTCTACGGTTTGATCGTTTATCGGGAATGCTAAATCGCTGATGGATTCTGAGATAGGTGCGTTTTACGTCTTTGCTCCCACATGACAACATCGCGAAACGATTACGGTAACCAGAAAGCTTCCGTTACCATAATCATGTCCCATCGCTCACAGATATCTTCCATGCACAATGTGTTTGTCTTTATCGGTACAATCACGGTTTTCTCTGGAGATAAAAGAAAAGTAGGCAAAACAACTAAGACGTGCTGTTACGCTTGTTTGTTCTGCCTCCTATTTAACTCCAGTCGGGTGTGTAACAGTCAAAACCCTGAGTTTATATTTCCATTTTTGACAAGAAGCGACACAGTTCACTGCCTGTTGGTTACAGTCCGATCAGCAGCTTCAAAGCGAAGAGACAACGGCTAAGACTCGTGTATTTCAGCGAAAGCTAAATTGCTTCCGACGGAGTCCAACATTCGGCCGTTGTGTTCATCTTTTGTTTTCCTTTAAGGCCCCGTCGCACAGTCCCGAAATGTACACCCGATGGACACACGATAAAGGGAATGTTCAAATTCGGCTGTGATCGTAGCGACATCGGGCCGTTCGTGAGGGCATCTAAGCCATCGTATGACCGCCGGTGGAGTTTCTCAGGCTCCGGCAGCAACTTCGTGAGCGGCAACTTCGTAAGGCACTCGTGAGGGCATCTGTCAAAGTGTTATCATCGGTGCATTCGCCCTCACTCTGATCGGGGCGAATGCCCGATGGCACCGAGGATAACAAGATGGCCTCACGATGGCCTTACGAAGGGCAACATGGACACACGAATTCAACACGAAAATGAACCTTCTCGAGGTCCTTCGGCTATTTTTTGGCATGCCAAAGATTTTGCCACCGCTCACGAAGTTGCTGCCGGAGCCTGAGAAACTCCACCGGCGGTCACATCAATGGCTTCAGATGCCCTCACGAACGGCCCGATGTCGCTACGATCACAGCCGAATTTGAACATTTCCTTTATCGTGTGTCCATCGGGTTGTTTTATTGCACAACAAAATCATGTAAACATATTATGTAAATAACCCAATTTGTGTTCTGTGAAACTGAAAAGGATATAATATATTATTTTGAAGGACAGTTGACAGGAAGTTGATGTTGCTATGGAAACAACATTATGGAGAAAACGTAATATCTTCTACATATAAAGACGGATATAGTAAAGAACAAAGTCTGAAGATATCAGTACAGTATCATAGTACTGTAACATAATTGTTTGTGTTACTTTCGTTGCAGTTGTATGTCTTAAATGTAATGTAGATGTTGCCTTCGTGTGGGTTCGGGGCCATCTTCGTGCGAAATTCACAATTCCATATTCGTGTGTCCATCGGGTGTACATTTCGGGACAGTGTGACAGGGGCTTCAGTCAAAACCTGCTCAAACTTGACAGATTTATGGAAACCAGAACGCTTCTTTTGCCAAAATCGTGTCCCTTTGCGACACTTGAAACATTCATATGCAGATATCGGTGCAGAATGTGTTTGTCTCTATCAAGAAAATCACCGTTTTCTCCGAGAAGAAAACGCAAGGTAGGAGAGACACACCACAAAGACTTGCTGTCTCGCTTGTTCGCTTTGCCTGATTGTCGTCCTGTCTAACTCCAGGCGAGGTGTTTCATCGTGTAAGCATGAAACTCTCTTGAATACATTTCGAGCTCAGGATTTGTTTTTCCTTTTCTCCTCCCTCAAACCCTGACAGATGTGTGGCGTCGAGGCTCTGTGAAGTGAATATGCTGACATGGAGGAGGAGAGGTGAAGGTCTGGTCCTCCTCCTCCGCTTCCTGCCTCTCCGCACCGAGGATTTATCCACTTGATTACCCATCAGCCATCTCACCTGCTCACCCCATCCCGGCCCTGAGACTCGGCTTCAGGGTTCAGTCCTCGACCCGCAGATTACCGCTGCATTAGCTGCTTATGATATCAGGCTTTGTGGAGTTTATGTTAAATACCTTGTTTTGAACAGGAGCAGCCGTGTTAGCCCCAATGAGAGGACCGGCCGTTCGAATGAAGATGGTAGGTGGCTCAGCCCGGTCTCATACACCGGGCATAGCTATAAGAAACGTAATGCATTTTAAGTTAGTTATATCCCCCAAATAATCTATTGTATGTCATTCACGTAACTTCTGAACCAGAAATATAAATTGAAGAAAGTCTGCATAGGAGGGAGAAGTATGGGGATGACCCATATTATTACCCAAACGTAGTCTTACTTTTCACGTAAATTCGCCCCTTCCATAATTATTTTAAACCCAACCTAACCTTTACCGAAAATAACTTTTGTTATTATTTGAACATGTCTGACCTTCTTGAAAAAGTACAATGAAAAGCCACTTACAGTCGACGTTAGTACACACGCAGCGTTCACTAAAAGCTGCAAGAAGTGAGGAATCTATGGAGTACTTCTAAATACATTTCGCAAAGATCCCTAAATTGAATGTTTGCATGTCCACTAAGTTATGCACGTCACTTTGGAAGCCCTGGCTCCAAATGGGACCCGGCAGCTGGTGCATATTCGACCGCTGAAACAGAGGGGATCTACAACATCTCAATCAGTGGAAGCGCTGCAGCCGTCTGTGTTGTCGGAGCACCAATTTGTGTTGTACTCTGTGTTGTTGCATAAAGTGCATATTTAAGTGGAAGCAGGCAG
>CM070480.1:4076292-4123792 GCA_036324585.1 Champsocephalus esox | reverse complement strand
AGAAGTACTCATATCTTGTACTTGAGTAAAAGTAGAAGTACTCAGGTCTTGTACTTGAGTAAAGTAGAAGTACTCTGATCTTGTACTTGAGTAAAAGTAGAAGTACTCAGATCTTGTACTTGAGTAAAAGTAGAAGTACTCAGATCTTGTACTTGAGTAAAAGTAGAAGTACTCAGATCTTGTACTTGAGTAAAAGTAGAAGTACTCTGATCTTGTACTTGAGTAAAAGTAGAAGTACTCAGATCTTGTACTTGAGTAAAAGTAGAAGTACTCAGATCTTGTACTTGAGTAAAAGTAGAAGTACTCAGATATTGTACTTGAGTAAAAAGTAGAAGTACTCAGGTCTTGTACTTGAGTAAAAGTAGAAGTACTCAGATCTTGTAGTTGAGTAAAAGTAGAAGTACTCAGATATTGTACTTGAGAAAAAGTAGAAGTACTCAGGTCTTGTACTTGAGTAAAAGTAGAAGTACTCAGATCTTGTACTTGAGTAAAGTAGAAGTACCAGAGTGTAGGAATACTCTGTTACAGTGAAAGTCCTCATTCAAAATGTCCCTCAAGTGAAAGTAGAAAGTATTCTCATCTAAATATAGTGAAAGACAGTGAAAGTAGTCGTTGTGCAGATTGGTCCATTTCAGAATAATATATATGATGTGTTTTATAAAGATTGATCATGAAAGTGTTCTCAGAGCTGGTGGAGGTGCAGCTAGTCTGAAGTACTTTGTAGACTGCAGGGTAGCTGGTGGAGGTGCAGCTAGTCTGAAGTACTTTGTAGACTGCAGGGTAGCTGGTGGAGGAGCAGCTAGTCTGAAGTACTTTGTAGACTGCAGGGTAGCTGGTGGAGGTGCAGCTAGTCTGAAGTACTTTGTAGACTGCAGGGTAGCTGGTGGAGGAGCAGCTAGTCTGAAGTACTTTGTAGACTGCAGGGTAGCTGGTGGAGGTGCAGCTAGTCTGAAGTACTTTGTAGACTGCAGGGTAGCTGGTGGAGGTGCAGCTAGTCTGAAGTACTTTGTAGACTGCAGGGTAGCTGGTGGAGGTGCAGCTAGTCTGAAGTACTTTGTAGACTGCAGGGTAGCTGGTGGAGGAGCAGCTAGTCTGAAGTACTTTGTAGACTGCAGGGTAGCTGGTGGAGGTGCAGCTAGTCTGAAGTACTTTGTAGACTGCAGGGTAGCTGGTGGAGGTGCAGCTAGTCTGAAGTACTTTGTAGACTGCAGGGTAGCTGGTGGAGGAGCAGCTAGTCTGAAGTACTTTGTAGACTGCAGGGTAGCTGGTGGAGGTGCAGCTAGTCTGAAGTACTTTGTAGACTGCAGGGTAGCTGGTGGAGGTGCAGCTAGTCTGAAGTACTTTGTAGACTGCAGGGTAGCTGGTGGAGGTGCAGCTAGTCTGAAGTACTTTGTAGACTGCAGGGTAGCTGGTGGAGGTGCAGCTAGTCTGAAGTACTTTGTAGACTGCAGGGTAGCTGGTGGAGGTGCAGCTAGTCTGAAGTACTTTGTAGACTGCAGGGTAGCTGGTGGAGGTGCAGCTAGTCTGAAGTACTTTGTAGACTGCAGGGTAGCTGGTGGAGGTGCAGCTAGTCTGAAGTACTTTGTAGACTGCAGGGTAGCTGGTGGAGGTGCAGCTAGTCTGAAGTACTTTGTAGACTGCAGGGTAGCTGGTGAAGGAGCAGCTAGTCTGAAGTACTTTGTAGACTGCAGGGTAGCTGGTGGAGGTGCAGCTAGTCTGAAGTACTTTGTAGACTGCAGGGTAGCTGGTGGAGGTGCAGCTAGTCTGAAGTACTTTGTAGACTGCAGGGTAGCTGGTGGAGGAGCAGCTAGTCTGAAGTACTTTGTAGACTGCAGGGTAGCTGGTGGAGGTGCAGCTAGTCTGAAGTACTTTGTAGACTGCAGGGTAGCTGGTGGAGGTGCAGCTAGTCTGAAGTACTTTGTAGACTGCAGGGTAGCTGGTGGAGGTGCAGCTAGTCTGAAGTACTTTGTAGACTGCAGGGTAGCTGGTGGAGGTGCAGCTAGTCTGAAGTACTTTGTAGACTGCAGGGTAGCTGGTGGAGGTGCAGCTAGTCTGAAGTACTTTGTAGGCTGCAGAGTAGCTGGTGGATTCACTCCAGGTGGAACTAAAGTCTGATTCAACACCTGATTTTGATGAAGTATGGAGTAAGATTTGTCTCACTATCTATTTGTGGGAACAGATCAATAATGTGTGTGTAAATGTAGAACACCTTCCACGAATGCAAAAAGACGTGGAAATCTGCTCGCGTCGCTCGGCCATTCTGGGATGATGGCGTTGTAGTTGAACTGTCAATACTGGATTGCAAGGGCTCTTTGGATGACTGTGAATCCGGTTCGACTCGCTCAGCAGGACTTGTCGATATGGGAGAAACCTGACAAAATTGGATTGGCTGTCTTTGCAGTTTCTGACACTTTGACAAGTTGACAATCTTATCCCCCGGTCTGAACATCGCCTGTCAGACCCACGAGCTCCACACGCTGACAGCTTTCTTATTCCGACACCGAAAGCTGTACCGCTGCATCCTCACTGAACAACACCGAGAAGGCCTGTTGTTATGTGAGTCAATACGCTGATCTCCCACCGAGGTACAGGGGAGTGAAGTCATGGTTCACTGATCTGATTGGTGCAGATACAGAGGCTGTCCACTCTCATCCCTGTTCACTGGTCCGAGCACAAATTGCGGCTGATTGCACTTTCTCCTCTCCTTCATGCTTTCTCCGCGCTAATGCCTTCCTCAGTATTCACCACAATCAGCTCTCAGCGGGGCGTACGGCCGATCGTATTTAGGTTTGTGGATTCAAATGGTTACAAATTGAAACATAACACATACAATGTCGGAGCAGGGGAAATGGTTATTGTCTTATAGCGGGCAAACAATGATGCTTTGATATTTAAGCGTCGGAACAAAGCAGCAATCTCTGGGTCTGAAAGCACCTAAAAACTCGTTAAACATTTACCGATTTGTTTGTTTATCGTCTCTATTGGCGTCTCTATTGGTTGGTATACTTCACTGCAACTTCTTGTTCCACTTCTGCCACGCCCCCAGGAAGTGTGCTGGACTCTGTGGCCAATATTCGTTGGGACTTCAGTATCAGTCCGTGACGTCACCCGGCCCAAAAATACTTTTCCCCATTGACTAACATGGGGAAAGAGACGTCTGTGAATCGGTGGATAAAAAACTAAATAAACTACCCGGTATGAACTATGTTATCGCCCTTATTAGAAACATTCGGTCCTTAAAGTTGTAAAATGCACTAACAGCCGCATCGAGATTTATTTTCTGTCTCCATTCATTCTCGTGAGCCGAGAGTGGGAGCTCGGGGGGCGGGGCTTACTGGCAGGAGGCGGGGCTTATGCTATATGACTGCACATACGGGTTCTTCTGCTCTGACAGCCAGGCATGCTGGGTAATCTGTGACGTTTCGCTCTCTCAAAAGTTGGGCCATTTTGTCTTCATGCGCCAACGAGCAGCTCTCATAGGAGAGGACGAGGCCCCGCCTCCGACGCTGCATCCAGTTCTTGTTATACATCCATGACTTCTGCCTACAAAAAACAAAGATGGCGACGGACAGATTACAAACTCGAGGCTTCAAAATGGTAGTCGTCAAAATAAGTCCCTTTCCCTTTCTGATATAGAGTCTATAGGTAATCGTCTCGTCTTTGTGGACAACCAAGTAAATACTACGTCTATACACATTTGTAGGAGCCATATGTTAAAATGTATTATTTGTGTATATAGCTTTTTGACCTTTGAAAATATGTGTTTACTGATATCTTCTGTTAAAAAATAAATTGCTAGTTGTGGATATATGCATTTTTGGATTAGACGGTACTACACATTATTGTACAGCTTTATCTCGATGTTCTCCCTCCTGTCCCTCCACTCGTTACTGCAGTGTTCAGTCAAGGACTCTGCTGAGAGCTCCAGATCTCCGGGTTAATTCCCTCTTTCTCCCTTCTCTCCTTCTCCCACTCCCTCTTTGAAGTCCTCTCCACCAGCAGATGTTTGCCGTTAATTAACAAGCTGACGTGGCAGAGGTCGAGAGTTGGATAGTGTTCACCTCACCGGGTGCCAGATGAGAGAAAGAAAGGTTGAAGACTCCAGGCGCTGGACCTGAGGGGGTAAGTGCATTGTGGGAAATGCTTCTGTGGTAGGTCGAAGGGAAGCACTGCAGCCAATTAGTGGCTCAACGAGAGATAAACCTGCTGCCCTCTCTGGGTTCAATCTGTGAAATGTCCCTCACCAAAGCCTCATGGAGGACTGTGGAGGAAGACATGCTTTCTTGGTACAACGACCTCAAAGTCATTCAGGATTCAATTCAAGGCTTTATTGTTGCTTATATCTTATCTTATCCGTATCAACTTCAAAAACCTACTGCTCACTTACAAAGCCCTACATAACCTGCCCCCCCCTATCTGGCTGACCTTCTTCAGGAGTACACCCCCCCTCGCTCCCTCCGCTCCTCCTCTGCTGACCGTCCCCACCCCACGCCTCGTCACCACGGGTGCTCGGGCTTTTAGCTGCACTGCTCCCAGACTCTGGATCTCCCTGCCCCCCGCACATCCGGCAGTCAGACACCATCACCATATTCAAATCCCAATTAAAAACCCACCTGTTCAAATCTGCTTACTCACTGCAGTGCTCCCCATTACATGTTTCATTTGTGTCCACTTGACTGTCTCCTCCATGATTTCCTGTTTGTGTTTTTATCTTGTTCTGTTGCCTCTTAGCTTTTATTTATTTATTTTTTTAAAGTACGGTGTCCTTGGGTGTCATGAAAGGCGCCTAAAAATAAAATGTATTATTATTATTATTATTATTATTATCTCTTGTATTTGTATAGAAAATGGCAAAATAATGTATAATATGTTGGTTCATTTCTTTCAAGGCTTTATCGTCATGTGCACATTCGCTAAAGTGTAGACGTGGAAACGACTGAATTCACAGGCTCCTAACAGTGCAACGTGACTATAGCACATAAAACAAATACAAGCAGATACAATCGTGCAAGAGAATGTTTTGAGGTGTGCACGTAAAAACAAATCCAATAGAAATAGTGTTTTTTTGAATGATGAGATCTTTTGCAGCTCAGGATGTGTACCCAACAGGTAAAGACATTCTGACAAACTGCTTCTTTAGGGTCCAATACATGTTTCAAACTACTTTTGTGGCTCGGTCATCTTGGATTTACCCGTTAAGATTTCAGACTTAGCTCGAAGCTATTCGAGTTAGCCAGACTCAATAAAAACATGTATTCGGATGTATTGTTCTTGAATGAATGAGAAGTCTACTCAAAGGCTCCATCTGTCCATCGTAACGTGTCAGCGTCACAGACAGCAGAAGACAGTCAATGTGGCAATCTAGCTCCGACAGTCGCCGATCGATACGTCCACCCGAGGAAAGTTCATGAGTCCACAGCGGTAGTTATTCCGACCGCATGACACCAGACCGTTGACCTCGAAGGACCTGGAACCCAAAGATGTAACCAACTGCAGTCATAAAGGAAATGCAATGCCTTAGATGATAGGAAGTATGAACTGGAACCGTTTGTACAATGTAAGAGACAGGCGAAAAGGGAAAGGAATTAACAAGAAACCGCATCCGCCTGCCCTTTGACCCTCCATGTACACACACATCTATAACAGTCGTTGATGAGATGCAATTAAAGGCTTTGTCCTTCCTTCCAGTCACAGGGAGCAACGGCTGTGTGTTATATTGTGCTGGTTGTGTAACGGTCTAATTAGCTAACCTGGAGGAACAGAAAGGCCCAATCCCAAACCACTCCCTCGACCCTACCCCTCGTGACTGAGCCCAATCCCAAACCACCCCTCGACCCTACCCCTCCGTGACTGAGGCCCAATCCCAAACCACCCCTCGACCCTACCCCTCCGTGACTGAGGCCCAATCCCAAACCACTCCCTCGACCCTACCCCTCCGTGATGGAGTGAACCCCGTCTGTAGCCACACTCGCAGCTCAACGAGGCTCCTCCTGTCAGATGGAGGGAGTACACACAGCAGCCAGCTTTGGGACGGCCTCCTCTCTCTCCGGCACAAACAGGAAGTGCCGTAACTGTATGTAACAACGGTTTCAAATCAGCATCTCTTAGACAAACAGTTTAAATGAATAACTCAAATAAAACTCCAAACATATTTCATTGTGTTTCAAAGCTCTTTTAGTTTTAAACCTGATGTTTATAAGCTTCTTAGTTTGTAAATATACACAACTTTATAATAAAATGCACACATTTACCTTTCTCTAGACGAAACACAGGTTTGATCCTAAGTTAAAACACATGAGGTCATCATGAGGTCGTTCACATCGCAGTTTATCAGCGGGATGTTTGCTGGAACTACTTGTTCACAGCGTGTTTCCTGAGGACACACACAGCGTGACTCCGGTCAGGGAGAGACCGGTCTCCAGTCAGCACCGCTGCAGACTCGCTGTGTGAGGGCTCGATAGCCCACTCCCCTCGATAGCCCACTCCCCTCCACACTCGCTGCTTTGGAACAGCCCTCAATACTTCTCCGTTAAAAATAGAATTCTCTCTACTTTTTTTAAACAAATCAGGAATTTGTTTTCCTGGCTTCATTTTAAGGGTTTTGGAAAGAAGGAGACACAATATACTAACATCTGAAATAAAAGTACTCTTTTCAAAAACATTTGGAGACGAGAACCTGGTGAACTCTCACGTTTCCTGTAATACTTAGTGTTTAGTTAGCGACTAATCGGGTTGATGTTATATCATGTTTAGTTTGTACTATGTGTTTAGATGTCGTACATTTGGTCTTGTCTTGTTCACGTGTGAAGTTACAGTCACTAATGTCAAGTCTTGTCGTTGCACCTCTGTTTTATTTTAGTTTGTACCTAAAGATGCGCTATTTATTCTTGTCTTTGCCAAGTTTCACCTCTTCAAGTAGAGACTTTCGTTTTTCTATTTGAATCCAAATAATTGTGTTTCGTTGCTGACACTTAGATATGCTACGTATGTTCAGAGATAACGTAAGCTAGCTAAATAGAAAATAGCCTCATGTCTGATCCACAGAGTCAGGTTTTTTCCCCTCTTTATTTCTTTACTAACGTTAAAGAGATGACACAACGTCTAGCCTTGCAACTACATGACAGGTTCAAGTCATCAAACATAAACCCTACTTCCTTGCAGTTGCTCTCTTTAGGCTACAATCCAAACCACCATGTTTCTGTATGTCAAGCTTGTCTTACCTGGCGACAGTAACTCAAGGGTACAGCACTTTGGATTGTTTCATAGCATCTGATGATACGCTCGAATACTTGACGGAGTTAAGTGGAAATAACGTTGGCGTATTGTTGACAAGCAGAGAAACCGATGCTAAAGGTGGGAATCACTTAGACCTTGCCATCTTGTAACACTTCATTCAGTTAAGCTTGTTTTGATTCATGTGTCCATGTTAACTCTTAAGAACAGGTGCATCCACACAAAAGTACACACATCCTTTACTCAAGTAGAAGTACAGATACTCGTCGTGTTTAAAAATACTCTGGTGAAAGTAGAAGTACTGACTAAACTTCTTTACTCAAGTCAAAGTAAAGAGGCTTTGAAGTGTACTTCAGTAAAAAGTACCCATAACTAGCAGCTGCTTTAAAGAGTACCTGACCTCCCTTTATATCAATAGAACAATAATGTCATTGTTAGCTAATGAATGTTTCCATGCGACCAACGGCAACATGACAACGTTTCCATTGGTCCCTCTTCTTTAGAGAAGACCAGGAAGTGATGGATACACGGATCATGTTCCAACCAATAGGCACGCAGTGACTCTAAAGAATAATGACCACGCACCAACACACATTCAGACTAAAGGAACCAGCTGTTTGGGAGAATGAGAGAAGTAGAAAGTACAGGTATTTGGGTTCAACATGTAAGAAGTAGAAAGTACAGGTATTTGGGTTCAACATGTAGAGAAGTAGAAAGTACAGGTATTTGAGTTCAACATGTAGAGAAGTAGAAAGTACAGGTATTTGAGTTCAACATGTGAGAAGTAGAAAGTACAGGTATTTGAGTTCAACATGTAGAAGTAGAAAGTACAGGTATTTGAGTTCAACATGTAAGAAGTAGAAAGTACAGGTATTTGAGTTCAACATGTAAGAAGTAGAAAGTACAGGTATTTGGGTTCAACATGTGAGAAGTAGAAAGTACAGGTATTTGAGTTCAACATGTAAGAAGTAGAAAGTACAGGTATTTGGGTTCAACATGTAAGAAGTAGAAAGTACAGGTATTTGAGTTCAACATGTAAGAAGTAGAAAGTACAGGTATTTGTGTTCAACATGTAAGAAGTAGAAAGTACAGGTATTTGAGTTCAACATGTAAGAAGTAGAAAGTACAGGTATTTGAGTTCAACATGTAAGAAGTCAAAGTAAAAAGTCGATACCAGAAAAATGTACTTAAGCGACAAAGTATTTGTACTCCACTACTTCCCACCTCCGGTTGTGGGTGTATGTGATGACCCTTGAATGTATATGTGCTTGATTGACAATGCACATGCAGTAGGTCCATATGCACAAATCAGCCCTGACACAGAGGCCATCACTCCTCCATTGTCTCCTCGCCAGCACACGCCTGCCACCTCCACACTGCTCATCTTTAAGAAACGCCCCCCCCCCATCCCCATTGTGTCGCGTTGCACTGTGCCGAATGCAGCGTCGGTGTGTGAGCTTTAAGTTAAGCCCGAGCCGGAGATAGCGAAGGTAATTGCATGCTGTGCTCGGCGGCCCCCACCCTGTCCCCTGCCCTCCCCGGCCTCTTATTGTGCGGCACGGCAACGAGAGAAAGGAAACACACGTGTTGTCGTCCCTTTGATTAATTATCTGTCTGCGTCGCACCAGCTCACTCTCTGTGGCCTAATTACGTTTTTAAATGGGAATCCAAATTAAATTGAGAGAGCTCTTATCTTGTTACTGCACTATACATTCTATCAAGTGGTCACCCATGGTTTGTCAAGGATGTCAGTGTGTGTGTCAGTGTGTGTGTGTCAGTGTGTGTGTGTGCTTTCAGTTTGATTGCTCCATGACTAAATCGAGTTTTTAGTATTTCGCCCAAGAAATTAAAGCAGTGTGTGTCCCTCCTCACCCTGTTGCTACCTCTCAATTTGACACAGACTGATTTCTCCAAAAAACATTATATTCTAATTACTAAACCGTGCAAGTCGTTTTTTTTTCTAAAAGCGATATTTGTTTTCACTCTACGTTCCAAGACGCATTTGGAGCGACTGAGCCGCAGATGGTTGGATCAGAGCATGATTAGAACATTTGCTTGTGGACTCTTTATTTGATTATTCTTCAGCAGAAATATATTTTTAGGATGCATTCAAGTGTCTTAATGAACCCCCGGTCTCTTAGAACTTAAGGCGTTTGTTCAAGCTTGACTGAAGTCTCTAAGTGGAGTCAGAGAGGAGGGACATTTATGTTCGTGTCAGATCTGTGTGGCATTCAACATGTAAGGTGACAGCAGCTGTTTGAACCTTCCCTTATCAAATACCCCGCTGCGAGGCGCTGCAGCTCCCTGCAAGTGGGCCCTGCTGAAAGAGCATTGGATGCATTGTAATGACTTTATTTGGGATCAATCACATCTATACTGTGCCTGCGCTTTTACAGAACCACATCACCACATTAAGTGGCTTTCGTATATCAAACGATCAAAAGTACAAGTAAGTACTAAAGCTCTAAAGGGCCCGGTAGTTGGGCGGTGGTGGCGAAATCGATAGGGACTTGGCTTGGCAACTGGAAGGTCACCAGTTCAAGTCCCGGCAAGACCGAGGGTTAGGGTGCCTTGCTCAGGTGTCCCTGAGCAAGGCACCGTTCCCCACACTGCTCCCCGGGCGCCGTTCAAAATGGCAGCCCACTGCTCCTAACACTAGGATGGGTCGAATGCAGAGAAACAATTTCCCCACGAGGGATTAATAAAAGTCCATCTTATCTTATCTTAGTTCACTGAGAGACAGAGGATAAATGTGACGAAGCAATTCATGCCGTTTTATTGTTTTTTAACGTTGACATGGCAACAGGTGAAGAGGATAAGGTTGCGGAATTGTTGTCAGTACTTTTCAAGACGGCAATTCAGTGAAAAGACGGACATTATAACGGCGGCGGCGAGTGTCTACAAGAAGGTCCAGTTGTGATAGACACGGTTCGCCTTAAGATGTGTGGCGATCTGGCTTTCAATGCATTACACGATAACCTGGAACACTGTCTGTGTGGTCAGGTGGTCATACTGTTTGGTTTCTGGAGCTTCAGGCAAAATGTAATTAAACAGCATGTTGAGGTTGTGTGGTACTTGAAGGCGGCGGGGATACAACATGCACAGCACATTGAGGGAGGGGAAGACAGCTCATATGTGCCCGAGGACTTCCCACTGTTGTAATCCGGCCAAGTTTACAAATGTAAATGTATTCTCAAAGCTAGAAACTCTATAGGTGGTACTGCATCCTCGTGTCCGCAGAGGTGCTGTAAGATATCCTCCATACGGGTTCCTCGTTGGTGCCATACGCCTCCCGGAGGAGTCTTAAGAAGGGGGTTACTGCTTTGTTATCCAGTGAGCAGAAAATAGAGCTGGAAAATCCTTCCTTTGGGGATTTACGTGAGAGCAAAGCTGTGTCAAATATATTTCGCTAATGACATTTCTTTCTGAGTTGGCAGATCCGCGCCGTAATGGCCGAGGCCTGGTGAGATCAGAGAGGGAAATGAGAGATGAAAGGGAGCGAGGGGAAGGATGACTAAGGATGGATGGAGGGATCGGGCGGGGGTTCAATACGGAGAGATAATAAGGAAAAGAGAAAATGCACACAAGTAATGCAGAAGGGTTGTTCTTTGTCTGACTTAAAGGTTTTCAGTTCTCACTTTCTGGCGCTGGAGGGAAATGCTTTATGGAAATGAAATCTCATAAAGCAGCAGCTATTAGTCTGACAACGATAAGCCTCGAGGCTCAGTACTTGGAGGATTCTGCGTATAATCTGCCCTGTACTTCCTGTCAGAGAAGATAGGAGAGGTGTGGCCCCAGAAGTATCAAAGCATGATAAACGGGGATCTGTCAAAAGACAAGGACTTGAATACAAGCAGAACTCATATGGAGACACAGCTGGCAAAAAGCAGGGCAGCAGGTGAAGGAATAAGGCTGACGACCACACAGGCACGACAACACAAAGACAGGAAGTAGAAACAGACACTTTTTCAGAATGAAACAGGAGCACAGAGACACTACGTGGTCCCGTCTGTTTGGAGCGTTTCACGGCGGAAGAAATACCGAATAACCAAGTGAACTGTCAGGCTGTGCTGTCGACAAACCCTTTCCATTTACCTTTTGTCTTAGCAACATCTAACATGGAATAATATACCTCTCATCCTAACTCTATAGCATTACATGTGTCTTGCAGTGGTGTTGGAGCAGTGAGCTTGGTTGTGGTTGTCTCAGTGTGTTTTCTGTAAGGAAAGAAACGACAAGGTTAAACACAAAGTAGACAGATCAGTGGCGTTTTTATATGTACACAAGTGGTGGGGCACGAACAACCGACTGTCTTAGGGAAGACGGCTTTTAGATGCGCAGCTCCTCTGTCTTGGATGCTGAGCAATCTGGTGCCACTAAATGTTTTTAGAGCTCGGTTGGATGCTACTCAAAACCCTAACCTGCTCATGTGGTGGATGCTACCAATTGAAGCTGTTGGTACCTGCTCATGTGGATAGTTACCCTGTAACGATGCTGTATGACAGGGGTACTCAAACTTTTTTGTTAAAGGTCCACTTGTGAATTTGTATACAAGGTCAATGGTCCGGATCAATGCCAGTAAAGTCGTCGTCCTCACGCAGCGTCAGAAAATACAACCCGCTCTCTTTTCCTCCGTACCCAAATCTTTTAAAAACAGGGGAACAACGAGCGGATACAGATTTGCTGCCAATCTGACGTCAAATCGGCAGCGGACCCACAGAAAGTTGCTATCAGAAACAATGCCTGGCGCGTTTTGAACGTGTTTTGGACGTAATCTTGTCTTTGTTTACATTAGCTAGCCTCGCTAACACTCAGAGCTAACCTGTGCTGGAGAGCACGTGTTTATAAAGCAGGAAATAAAGAAAGGAACTCACCTTGTGATAAACCCGCAAGAGAAAAAGCCTTTGAGCTCCATACTGTTTCAGAAATAATCCTTGATGTGGATAAGAACAGGATAGCGTTTTATTACAACAGAATTTAACTTGATCTCCGGTAGAATTCTGATCAGGCTTTAGCTCCGCCTCCTCTTTTTTTATTTCAAGCTAAGGACCCAAAATCCGCGTTTCTCTAACAGGGCTGCAAAAGAGCAGTATGAGGCATAATGGGTGAACTGTTTGGTATTTTAACAAACTTCACAGACCTATATTTGTATAGGTATGGCCCTACAATATATGTTTTCCAATATAGAGTATAATAGGTCCACTTTAATTACATCAGAATCATATTTTTATTATATTATTATTATTATTATTATTTGTTTTTTATAATGGGACACAGGGTTCACAGTTCGGTCCGGATCCTGCTGTATGATGTCCTTTTTGTTGTTATGTTTATGTTTGTATGTTTCATGTGGAACCTACTTGAGCAGGTCTCCCTTGACAACAAGATAAATGATCTCAATGGGATTCACCTCGGTAAATAAAGGTTTGAAATGAACAACTTAGATGTGTGTATAAAAGCTTCTGGTGCTTTTTTAAACACGTAAACAAATAGCTGTAGCTATCCATGGTTCCGAGTATAAGGAAAACACAAGACCCTCATCACAGAGGTCACAATATCAATGCATCCAGCAGAGCAATAGCCTGCAGGCAAAACACAGAAGATCAACAAAAGATATGACATGAAATGAACTTACCAAATCTGAAGTAGACGGTCAACTTCATTTCACTGATTGTAATCGCTGTACGCTGCTCTCTCTCGTCTCCTCTTCACTACAGGGTGAAAACTACGCTTTTCGCGGCACACGTACTTACAGCCAATCAGCTCTCTGAATTAAGAGATGACGTTTTGGTGGGTATGGCAGCTCAATGCCCCGATGGTCATTGTTGTTTGCCGCACACATTGAATAGAAAAATCCTCTGTAGTTTTTACAGAACCCATTCACTGAGACAGTGAGAGAGGGGCTTGCCCCACGTCGCTCAACAGGCACACTGTAGACACTAGTGAGAAGAACGCAGACGGCAGCAAAGTACAGACCAATCAGACGACTAAACATGATCTTAAAATATATTTTAAGATGTGATTTTTTTGCATTATTATTTGAACTACTTTCTGCTGACACTAGGTGTGCACTTCTTGTTCAGCCCCCTTATCTGCTGCATGAGGGCCGGCGTATTGATGCCAGTTAGTTAAGGGCCACACTCGATGCTTCAAGGTACCACATGAATAAAAGTGCTGTTGAAAGGAACTGTGGAGAAAGGGCAGTGAAATAACACTTATCGGTTCAAGGCAAAAACAAATGATGCTTAATACGTTTTAAGTAGTACATACTTTTGATTGGTCTTACTAAACCGCATTTAGAAATGTTTAGCATGTAATGTTTGGCATCTAGTTTTTGAAGACAACCTCACCTATATACAGTTATTTTTTACATTTTGACATATGAACATTTGGATGCAAATCCCACAAAGCGTAAAAACCAGGGCTGACAGTCGATTAAAATATTATAATCCGATTAAATCGCATGATTGTCCATAGTTAATCGCGATTAAATCGCAAATTAATCGCACATTTTTTATCTGTCTAAATGTACCTTAGGGACTATTTTTCAAGTTTTTATTACTCTATCAACATATGAGTGGACAAATATGCTTTTTGCTAATGTTTATTATCATTTAACAATGACAATATTCTCATGAAATATTAAACACAACAACCGGAACCTCTCTCATACAATACAAATGTGTGTGTGTGTGTGTGTGTGTGTGTATGTGTGTGTGTGTTGTGTGTGAGTGTGTGTGAGTGAGTGTGTTGGTGTTGTGTGTGTGTGTGGTGCATCGATTGGAGCTATGTGCAACTCAAGGCAGAAGCTCGAACGGAGCTGCCTGGACGCTGCAATCATGTTGCGCAATCATATGCTGCAATCATGAGTGTGCTGACTTCTCCTCCTAATGTCCCGCTGTCTGCTTCCTGCTCAAGTCAAGTGCTCGGCGCAGTTGTGTGGTTAGGGCGCTCCTCTGTTTACAATTAAAACAGCTCCTTATATCCGTTAGCTTAGCTATCTAGCACCATATGCTAACAACAACAATCACGTAATGGTCTCCTCTTTGCTCGCTCGGTGCCCCACGTACACACACCCTACCGGTCCTTCACCCGATGGCCAGTCGGTTGCCTGCCGTGAGCGGAAGTGTGGTCTGCCACCAGCGGCGCAGGAGTCGGGGCGTCAGCAGCATCAGCTTTGTAGATGGTATTTTAAACCAGATGCGGGCTCTGAAACTACGGCGGCCGAGGACAAAAATACACATCGTTAATCGCGTTAAAATAAGTAGTGGCTTAATTTTTGTTTTTTGCGTTAACGCGTTCTTAACGCGTTAACTCGACAGCCCTAAAAAAACCGATAATATACTATCTTAATAAGCAATAGCTCACGACAGGCCGTGGTATATGCTCATTATATCACAGCTAAGGGGCGTGGTTTGGCCCGACGCAAATCCAAAGGAACTGCACACTGAATATGTTTTGCCGTTGGATGTCTGTGTCTGGACCGCTGCGTAAAAAGGAGGGTTTCTGCCCGTTACTTCTCCGCTGCTTTCTTGTTCCAGTATGAAAAGCAAACTGCCTGCAGCCCAACGGTATACTGTTTTACTCAGACGCGGAGGGATACTGACTTGTTGTGAAAACAACAATCTACCCGGGTATACGCTCAGATACCACCAAGAACCAATCAGATTGCTTGATTTGACTTGTCCGTTTTATAATATATAACAAAATAATTATCTCAGATATTTATCTACTAGCTGTTGCACAACGGATTCAACTTGCGAAAAAGGATTACACTTTTGAACAGTGAATTAAGAAGGAACTGAGACCGGACATGAAACAACAGTGAAATAATATGCAAAGAGAAACTCCAGTACACAGAGGTTGAAAAGTTATTTCACTTTTATATGACACTAGAATGACATTTAAGAAAACAGAAAATAAAACCCACATGCATTTTTGGAGAATGGAAATCAAGTTGGGAACATGAAGGGGGAAGAAGAGAAAACATACACACTCCAACACGCTTTGAATACATGAATACATCCTTTCAGTGGCCTTTGAATCTCGCTGGTATTTTATTCTAATACATGAAGTCATAAATATAATCTCCTCTCACCATATTGGCTATACGAGTCTCTAACTGTACATCTACTTAGCATATTGCATATCTCGAATAGAGGGGGGAATCAATATTCATGTTATACTCCGGCCTCCCTGTGGACGGGAGATAATTGAATGAGAATTAGGACAACAGTGAAGACGAAGTAGAGGAAGAGATGAAGACGGATCTCATCTCAAACCACTACAGAAGCATCCCGCAGTGTGTTGACATCTTTGTATATTTCTTACTGTACGCATGTGCTTTAATATGTGGCGTGTGTGAGTGCATATAGGTCCAACCTGAGGTCTACCTGCTCTGGGTTTTCACGACACACGGGTGGTCAAACAAGTGCTCGAAGTCACATGTTCACACCAGATCCGTGCCATAGTACGGGGTATGGTCGACTATCTTGCTACACTCAAGCAGACCTGAGTCAATAATCATTTGGGTTTAATGCAGCAACCGTCTCATCTTCTGAAGTCCTGGACATCTGACAGTACACTGAACCCACACAACTCATCCCCAGTACTTCACACACACATGCAAAGCAGCTTCCTTGAGTATCATGTCAGCAGCTCAGGTGTATCCTGGGCTATTGAACTACGACAGAAAGGCAGTTTGATGTCATTCAGTTTGATCTCACTGGTCCCGCAGACATTTCATATTAACGCTCTCTGTTTTTATTTTAAATAAGTATCCGTGGCTTTTCATGCAAACCCAATAAACGGAGTTGCACTGAGGTGGACACAATTAAAGACAACTGAACGGAAGAGGTTGTGTCAACACGCCAATGCTTCTGGTACCAGAGGTCTTTAAACAACACAATGCTTAACATCAGCCATCGTTGTCACCCGATGCTGGATCTGACTTCATTGAAGGCAGTTCTCATCAAGCTTTTCTCTTTGGGTCTAGTGCAGTGCTTCTCAAAGTGTGGTCCGCGGACTTTGAGCACTTTGTGAGCGCCCCCTAGTGGTCCGTGAGTATATAGGTAAAATTTCACATTTGAAATTAATTAATTAATTAAAGTTTTCCGCACTCTCGCGCGAATATTTCCGCAATGGAGCGAGCTTAAGTTTAACTTCCAATTGTATGATATAGCCCAGGGCAACACCTTCATCACACATGTTGCCAGTTCTTTGTAGCAGTTTCAGGCGATTTGTAATCTGTTCTAGAAAAACGATGTATTTTTGGATATTTGTGGAGTTAGGTGGTCCGCGAGTGTTTTTTTATTGGTTAAGTGGTATGAAAAAGTTTGAGAGACACTGGTCTAGTGGAGTTTGACTAAGGGTGCGTTCACACCTGCCTTCTATCGTCCGGTTGAATCGAACCCTGGTGCGTTTAGCCACCTGGTGCGGTTCATTTGGGTCGGTGTGAACGCAGTCCGAGACCTCTGAAGTGAACTAAACAACCGGACTCTGGTCCGCTAAAATAGGTGGTCTCGGAGCGCTTGCTAGTGAACTCTGGAGCGGTTCATCGCTGGTGTGAACGCAGTCCGCACCGAAACACAGGAAGCGTAGTATTTATGAGTCCCAAGAACGCGGATGTCTTCAAAATCTTCAGCGAAAGAATCTTTCAAGACATCCGCGGTTGTTCAGTTAAAGAGTGAAGCAGAATGAAGTGTTGAACAGTGTCGTGTAAAGTAACAATTCTCCGTCAGCTACATAAAAGTCAGAACACCTGTCGTCGGCGAAACGCCCTCCTGACTGCAGAACGCCTCTCATTGTGTTATAATGCTTTTTAACGGACGTCGTCTGATTATATAATCATATGCGCGGGCCGCTAGTGTCTGTTGATCTCCAGATTAACAGCAGCACGAGAATAACCTGCCGAAAGTGCCGATGCTCCATGGCGGAGGCTCCGGGAGAAATTGCCGGGATTTGCGTTTTTACCCCCTGAATGTCTGACCAATGGGTGAACAGAATTTCCGTGCACATGACTTGTGTTTAAAGTGTATTGTCCGTTTGAGTTTTTCCATGTGAACGCAAACCGAACCTTCTGAAGAATGAAACTAACAAACGGCGGTCTGGTGCGCAGCTGAGAGCGGACTATAGGTGTGAATGCACCCTCAAAGGCCAAGTGTATTTGGAATGGCATAAAGTTCTAGGAAGTATTCTTTCAAACAAACAAATGAGGACGAGACCAGCTCTTTTTGTTGTACCAATGTCTGGTCTGGTTTTGATCAAACTACAAAGGAACAGTTAAGCAGGTATATATGCAAAGGTGACGGCAGTCTGCAGCCTCGCTAGCAGCTCTGTGAGGCTGTGGTCGAGCACGGTGGTGCTTTGAATGTTGCTGGATGGACACATGAAGGGGGGGGCTGTTGCACTTCATATTTAGGGTACTCTGAACTCCTTTGAAAGGTTTGATGGCAATACGTGCTGCAGATGTCCAGATAGTTCAACATAATTGTAATCTTTGACCTGTTGGTGGCGTTAATTTAAATTAATGGGACATTCAAGTTCATTAGGGTTTATTTACTGGACCCCAAATATATATATATATATATATCTCTCCAATAGCAGTTCATTCTAGACCAAAGTGGTGAAGCAATGAGGGACCAAACATGTCATCCATACTTTAGCCATTGAGCTATCATGGAAACAAATTGACATAACTGTACAAATGACTAATGACTATTCTCAAAGCCAATATCTTTGAACCACTTAGCAAATGAAACAAATCCATCTTTTCTTAATTCCCTTTGAAGCATTACGTTTAAAATCCCTACGTCTTGGATACGCACCGTTTAGTAGTCAGTCATCGTCTGAAGCAGAGACGAGGAAAACTAGATGACATCAAACTCTTTCCGAAGTCTCTCCATGTTTTATTAATATGCTGAATGTGTTACCCCCTGCCTTGGGAAGTATATTTGATCCGAGGGAATCCCTACTTCACATTTAACATGTAAGTAGATGGTTAATATACGCGGGACGTCTTTTTAAGCGTATTTCAAACTGTTTAAATGTGTTAAATACATATTTTAGGAAATTCTGGATGTTCGCGAGAAATCCAACCAATACTTTTACAAGTTATTTCCAGGGACAGATCTCTCTTACATGTATATATATATATATATTACTTTCATGAGAAAAGTCTGGGGTTCAAACCCTTTCAACCAGCGTGTTAGGTAGTTTTTTGCCCAGGTCTGCACTCAATACATTTTAGCCCTTTCATGGGTATGTAGAAAGCACAAAGAGTCCACTCTGAAAGTGGCCAACGCCTCCACCGACCCACATGTATTCCCAGCAGCAGTCACGTATCCAGCCTTCTAATAAAAGGCGCCCTTTGTGGATCATCAGACTTTAGCTCACAGACATGGACAGACATGTCGACATTCGCACAACTTCAATACGTTGAAGTTGAAAAAAAGGACACGGTAAAATAAACAAGCTTTCGTTTCTCCGTTACCCGCAACAAAGCTGCTTAAGAGGAAAAAAGGTAGGTCGATGCTACTTGTTAGCGATGGATATTACAAAATAAAACTGTACAAAGTTCAGTTCTTCTTCAGAGGTTGCCATCCGTCCAATCTTGACAACACTGAGGTTGACGGCACGTTGGGTCTAGCTTTGAATGTCTTTGAAATGTTTGTTTCGAAGCAGTACAATTATAAATATCATCACTTTAGTAATGTTCGTCAATCACTTTAATTGTCATGCCTGTCCGTAGCTTTCTCAAATATCCTGTATTTCAGATAGTGAACCCCAGATCTGCCAAAAGCTGGTTCTTTTTCGTTTAGTCCTTTCATGAAGCGACAATATCCTGTAGAAAAGAGAGGATTTAAACACTAAGACGCAACGGTGTTCTGTTGAGAAACGACTAACCCCAAGCAGCCGGATCCAGAGAGGATTGAGAGACGACTCAAAGACACGACAGGGTTCACAGGACATGTATTAAAGTCTCATCCAGACATCCACTCCAGGAGGCAACGAATGTTTCATCTATTTTTCCTGGAGCTTGTGTCTGTGGGTTTCCCGCTGAAGTCTGTGATGTCCTCCTCCTGCTGCTGCCCTGCCGCCCTCCCCTCCGTCCAGGGGTTGGACAAGTAACCGTGTGCGTCTATGAGGTGGCGGCCATCTTTACTCCTGGCGGATACATTGGTTTGGTGCAGTGAGCCCGTGCTGTTACACTTCTTCACCAGCGGGGGTGCCAGAGAGCCCGGGCTGAGCAGCGACGTCAGGGAGAGACTGTTCAGCGTTTCTGACAAATGTTCGCTATTCAGGGTCTGCCGACAAACACCCGTCCCCGTCCCCACTTCCTCGTCTGAAGGGTCCATTGAGTCCTGACGTGGGCATCCGGGGCTGGTGCTGCCCCCCCCACAGCTGCTCTGGCTCCTCTGGTGCCCCCTGGTGGCCTGGAGGGTAAACGTATTGCTGCGTCTCTTCAGCAGAGGGGGGTCTCCAGAGCTGGTTCCTCCTGGGGATGGATGGGGAGAGCCATGGGGAGGGGAGGGGACACGCTGAAGCTGAGCCCTTCCTCCAGAGTGGTCTGCAGGCTGCCCTCTGAACTGCCCGTGGCCAGAGAGGAGTCACTGTGGGACGGGTGCTGCTCACAGAGGGAGGGGGTGGTGAGAGGGAGGGAAATGAAGACATTAGATTAGATTCCTTTATTGTCACTACACAGAGTACGGCGACATTCCAAGTATTCCCAAAGGTACATAACACATAACAGACCGTATAAGTATCATTTGACAAGACAAGCTAAAAACATTCAATATATACTAATATATTAGGGCTCAGTCGATTGAAATATTTAATCGCGATTAATCGCAAATTAATCGCACATTTTTGATCTGTTCTAAATGTACCTTAGAGGGATATTTATCAAGTTTTTAATACTCTAATCAACATATGAGTGGACAAATATGCTTTATGCAAATGTTATTATCATTTGAACAATGACAAATATTATCATGAATATTAAACACAACAAATATTCGCCTCAATTCAACCTGGAATCTCTCTCATACAATAATACAATACAAATGGTGTGTGTGTGTGTGTGTGTGTGTGTGTGTGTGTGTGATGGATCGTTGGCGCTATGTGCAACTCAAGGCATATGCTCGAACGGGAGCTGCCTGGACGCTGCAATCATGTTGCGCTATCCGTGTTGAGTGTGCTGACTTCTCCTCCAACGTCCCGCTGTCTGCTTCCTGCATCAAGTCAAGTGCTCGGCGCAGTTTGTGGCGAAATGTCGCTCCTCTGTTTTCATTTAAACAGCTCCTTATATCCGTTAGCGCAGCTAGCTAGCACCAAATGCTAACAACAACAATGCATGTAAGGTCTCTCTCTCGCTCGCTCGGGCCACACGTACACACACCCTCCCGGTCCTCCCGATGGCCAGTCGGTGCCTGCCGGTGAGCGTGGAAGTGTGGTCTGCCACAAGCGGGCGGCAGGAGCGGGGCTGTCAGCATCAGCTTGAGATGGTATTTTAAACTCGATGCGCTCTGAAGCTACGGGGCGGCCGAGGACACAAATACACGCGTTAATCGCGTTGAAAATTATTAGTGGCGTTTTTGCGTTAACTTAACAGCCCTATTATATATATATATATATATATATATATATTGATATTGAAGTGACTGTTTTGTATATATTGATTGTTGTGCTTTTATTTAGGTCTTAATGTGGGCATATGTATACATGTGTCTTTTGATTGTGTATATATCTATATAGGTATGTACATCTAGTTTATACATATTTTTTATATATATTTGATTTTGTATTTGGGATTGAGAAACGGTATTTCGATCTCTCTGTACACACAGACTGAAAGATTGACAATAAAATTGACTTTGAAAACATTACTCCTGGTTTGCACCACAACACATTTCATTTATTCACAAGATTAGGTTTAACATAGTGTTACACTTTCTTTGAAATGATTGAACAAGATTTGGTTTCAGCGTTAGAGTCCTTTATTGTTTTGTGTTTCTTCTTGCATTTTATTTAGGCATTGACTCACCCCTCTCTTTCAGGTGTCTCCACTTCCTGTCTTTGTGTGTCACCTGCCAGCCTGCTTGGTGTCTCCTGCTCCTGACTGGTTTCCCCTGTGCCCCATTACCTAGTGTGTGTGTGTGTGTGTGTGTGTGTGTGGTGTGTGTGTGTGTGGTGTGTGTGGGGTGAGCCCTTCTCTCCTTTTGTCGGTTCGTCTTGTCTACACACCAAGTCATGTCTGTATACCCTCGTGAGCAACCTCGTGGAACCTAGAGATCTTTTGAGTATCCTAGTTGATCCTCGTAATCTTTTACTTTGAAAAGTCTTTTGTAAAATAAAATATTTTTGAAGTCAAAACCGAATCGTGCATCCGAGTTCCTGTGAGTCCTCCGTGTCACACGCAGAGGGAGGGGGTGGTGAGAGGAAGGGAAGTTAAGCAATTAGTACTTTATTCCTGGTTTGCACCACACAACATTTTATTTATTTATTATTATTTATTCACAAGATTAGATTTAAAATAGTGTAACACTTTCTTTTAAATGATTGCACCAGACTTCCCGCTTGCCCCAGCATGTGGGCAGTGTGGTGTCGGCTCGACGGGTCACACGCGTTCTCATTTTACAGAGGACATCTGAGCATTCATGTTGCTTCATCTGTGCCTGCCAACGGCATGCCGTGCTGACAGCAGTGTCAACAACACGCACATCGTTGCTATTGGTTGAAGCTGCTACTTCGAGGGTCAAAGTTCACCGAAGAGGAACTCGTTCTGATGCAAAGACACAAGTTCGCTTCGGCAACGGAAGAGAATCTTCTTATTTGCCACTTTTCTCAACAATCTCTCTGTCAAGTTATAACTTATTACACAAGAAGGGCCGAGCACACATGTCTCGCTTCTTGAAGAATTGTTTGAACAAGCATTAAGAATGAATTCTGCTATAACCTACTTCTAATACACTGAACACAAATATAAACGCAACACTTTTGTTTTTGCTCCCGTTTTTCATGAGATGAACTCAAAGATCTAAAACATGTTCTATAAACACAAAATAACCATTTCTCTCAAATATTGTTCACAAATCTGAAACAATGTGTGATAGTGAGCACTTCTCCTTTGCCGAGATAATCCATCCCACCTCACAGGTGTGGCATATCAAGATGCTGATTAGACAGCATGATTATTGCACAGGTGTGCCTTAGGCTGGCCACATAAAAGGCCACTCTGAAACGTGCATTTTTGCTTTATTGGGGGGGTCTGGGGGGGGTCCGAAAACCAGGCAGTATCTGGTGTGAGGGGTAGGGGTAGGGTTAGGGTTAGGGTAATTTTGTGAATTGAGTGGCCCATGGTGGTGGTGGGGTTATGGTATGGGCAGGCGTATGTAATGGACGACGAACACAGATTCACGATTCACAACATTACCCTAACCCTAACCCTACCCCTACCCCTACCCCTCACACCAGATCCTGCCTGGTTTTTGGACCCCCCCCAGACCCCCCAATAAAGCAAAACTGCACGTTTCAGAGGGCTTTTATGGGGCCAGCTAAGGCACACTTGCAATAAAGCTGTCTAATCAGATCTGATGCCACCCCGTGAGGGGGATGGATTATCTCGGCAAAGGAGAAGTGCTCACTGTCACAGACTTTTTCAGATTTGTGAACAATATTTGAGAGAAATGGTTATTTTGTGTGTATAGATATTTTTTTAGATCTTTGAGTTCATCTCAGACAAAAACAAAAACAAAAGTGTTGCGTTTATATTTTTGTTCAGTGTACATTTAGTACCTGAATCTGATTCTGAGTTGTTTTTCTTCAACTCTTTTAAAAAGTAATTCAACCGTTTGGATCAGAGTTTAAAGTGGACTTTAGAAAGTTGCACTAAAAGGGCAGATTTTAATAACCCATAAAGAGAAGTTTACAACATACATTGTTAGATTGAAGGTGGGTTTGAGGCATCGGTGGAAGATAAATCAGTACTTCTTATCTTAACTAAAATGTCCACGTATGGTTTCAGGTGTAGAGGTCGTCCTGATTGGTGCACCCGTTCTTATCAATGTGTCTCATAGCATTAGTTTTATTGAAAATGAGACGTCGACATTATTCATACACTGTTACTGCCACGCTCTCAAAGGAACGTGAGAGTTTACGAAAAAGGAGAAATGGAGGCTTTGGCAGAAAAGAGGAACACGATGGAGGCCAGGGAGAAGAAGGAGGCGTTCAGAGACACCAGAAGAAGAACACAAAAGGAAACACAATAAAAAGGGACCGAAGAGAAAGAGAAGATCCAGAGTGTGCACGGTATCAGACTCGGGGCTAATTAGCCGAGCGCCGCAGAGCTGTGGATCAGAGAGGCACTCAGGCACGAGCTAAACAAACCGAAACAGGTGGAGGGGAGAGAAAAGAGAAGCCCGTCTCCATGGTTACACGGCGGCAAGAACTAAAATAAGTGCCTTTTCATCCTCGCTTGTTTTCATGCAGAAGCCAGCGCGGGGGGAGGTGTTGGATTCAATACCAAATGAGATACCTTTATTTATAACTAAATGAATGACGGGGAGCTCCACACAAAAGAACATCAATAGAGGCGGGGGGGCGGGGGCGGGGGGGTCCACAGGTCGGGAACGTTTCTACAGGCGCTACTCACAACCTACTGTTCAGGTTGACTTTCAGCTTTAAGGTCGCTGTTTCGTTTTCCTTTTTGTTGCAGCAGCTCTGGAGTCTGTGTGGAAACAGGTCGTTGGGTGACTGCTCTCATTTCATGACACTGGCTTTTCATATAGTTGAGCGTAACATGTTGATATGTGTCTGTTTTTACATGTCTCTAGTTATTATGCTTGTTCCCTGTACAGCACTTTGATGTTTTAAATCGACTATATAAAGAAATAAAGATTGAGATTGAGAAGCATATCATTTCCTTAAAACATAGGCTATAGTTTTTAAATGCCGTTTTCTGAATGTCTTTCGTTTCTTGTAAAGCACTTTGAATTGCCTCGTGTTGAAAGGTGCAATATAAACTTGCCTATTGTATCACATCTGATTGAACATACAGTAAGGCCATACAGTCGCATTTAAAAAGCTTGTTTGAAATGTAACATCAGAACTTATTTCCCAAGCCAATTGGAATAAACAGCCTGTTGGCGGCAGGGCGACATCGTGGAAGAGAACAAATGTTTAACATAAAACGGCAATGTTCAGCAGTGTGTTATTACCAGTGTCCTCTGAGGCCTGTGCTACGAAGCCAGTTCAGCAGACCCTGGATGTGTTCGAGTTACCCGGCTTACCCCAAAAGAAATGCGCTCTCGCTAAGCGGTCCTACGACGCTGGTTATCAACTCGGTAACTCGAGCCAGGGTTCTGGCTGAGTGCGCGTTCACGTGAAAGGGGCGGGGCTAGCAACATTCGACCAATCACAAACGTGGAGAAGCGTACTGACAGCGCGGCGTCATACGTCCTGAATGAAAAGTCAACTTTAATATTAGACATATGAAGAAGTTAAACTTTAAACATCCATGACTCAAACACTTGATCCAGCTGCGAGGTGAACGCAACTGGGAACAGAACAAGTGTTGGAATGCGTCCATCAACAGGTTCATGATATCACTGCCCGTCTAACACACCGTCTGACTTTCATTACATCTGACTCGAGTGTTAGGCCCCTATTCTAAAGCTTCAGATCCCGCTTCACACATTCTGTCTCGCAATTCTAGTATTATTTGTTTTATACATCATTTGGAAAATCCGATCTGCCTGAATTATGTTTTGATCCATGACAACTCTGGTTCACTTCTCTGACACACTCAGAAGTACGGATCCCTCCGTCCGTCTGTTCATAATACCTGAGAGCTCAGAGGCCTGCTGTCTGCTCCAGCTGAGCGCGGCGAGGCCCAGGAGGCCGGGGAGGGCGGCCTGGACGGGCCTCTGTCCCCGAGACCAACACGGGTCCTGGGCCTGCCCGGATGAGCTACAGCAGCCGGGTGGAAGAAGTCTGCTGGGACGTGGAAGACCGGAGAAGAACCGCCTTCGCCTCGACTTCCCCCGTCTCCACCTGAAGACAGAAAGGTTCGGACTTAAAGGTCTCCTATCACGCAACATGCACTTCTCCATGTGTCTTCTACATCAACATGTGTCCCCTCTTCTTCATGTCTCTTCTACATCAACATGTGTCCCCTCTTCTCCATGTCTCTTCTACATCAACATGTGTCCCCTCTTCTCCATGTCTCTTCTACATCAACATGTGTCCCCTCTTCTTCATGTCTCTTCTAGATCAACATGTGTCCCCTCTTCTTCATGTCTCTTCTACATCAACATGTGTCCCCTCTTCTCCATGTCTCTTCTACATCAACATGTGTCCCCTCTTCTTCATGTCTCTTCTACATCAACATGTGTCCCCTCTTCTCCATGTGTCTCTTCTACATCAACATGTGTCCCCTCTTCTCCATGTCTCTTCTACATCAACATGTGTCCCCTCTTCTTCATGTCTCTTCTACATCAACATGTGTCCCCTCTTCTCCATGTCTCTTCTACATCAACATGTGTCCCCTCTTCTTCATGTCTCTTCTACATCAACATGTGTCCCCTCTTCTCCATGTGTCTCTTCTACATCAACATGTGTCCCCTCTTCTTCATGTCTCTTCTACATCAACATGTGTCCCCTCTTCTCCATGTGTCTCTTCTAGATCAACATGTGTCCCCTCTTCTTCATGTCTCTTCTACATCAACATGTGTCCCCTCTTCTCCATGTCTCTTCTACATCAACATGTGTCCCCTCTTCTTCATGTCTCTTCTACATCAACATGTGTCCCCTCTTCTCCATGTGTCTCTTCTACATCAACATGTGTCCCCTCTTCTCCATGTCTCTTCTACATCAACATGTGTCCCCTCTTCTTCATGTCTCTTCTACATCAACATGTGTCCCCTCTTCTCCATGTCTCTTCTACTTCAACATGTGTCCCCTCTTCTTCATGTCTCTTCTACATCAACATGTGTCCCCTCTTCTCCATGTGTCTCTTCTACATCAACATGTGTCCCCTCTTCTTCATGTCTCTTCTACATCAACATGTGTCCCCTCTTCTCCATGTGTCTCTTCTACATCAACATGTGTCCCCTCTTCTTCATGTCTCTTCTACATCAACATGTGTCCCCTCTTCTCCATGTGTCTCTTCTACATCAACATGTGTCCCCTCTTCTTCATGTCTCTTCTACATCAACATGTGTCCCCTCTTCTCCATGTGTCTCTTCTACATCAACATGTGTCCCCTCTTCTCCATGTCTCTTCTACATCAACATGTGTCCCCTCTTCTTCATGTCTCTTCTACATCAACATGTGTCCCCTCTTCTCCATGTCTCTTCTACATCAACATGTGTCCCCTCTTCTTCATGTCTCTTCTACATCAACATGTGTCCCCTCTTCTCCATGTGTCTCTTCTACATCAACATGTGTCCCCTCTTCTTCATGTCTCTTCTACATCAACATGTGTCCCCTCTTCTCCATGTGTCTCTTCTACATCAACATGTGTCCCCTCTTCTTCATGTCTCTTCTACATCAACATGTGTCCCCTCTTCTCCATGTGTCTCTTCTACATCAACATGTGTCCCCTCTTCTACATCAACATGTGTCCCCTCTTCTCCATGTCTCTTCTACATCAACATGTGTCCCCTCTTCTTCATGTCTCTTCTACATCAACACGTGTCCCCCTCTTCTCCATGTCTCTTCTACATCAACATGTGTCCCCTCTTCTTCATGTCTCTTCTACATCAACATGTGTCCCCTCTTCTCCATGTCTCTCCTACATCAACATGTGTCCCCTCTTCTTCATGTCTCTTCTACATCAACATGTGTCCCCTCTGTGGAAAGAGACTCTGAAAGTTTCAGGAACAAAGATTTTCTCTCTTTTTGATCCATTTCTATAAAAACCTGAAAATGAGCTGATCAGATTTTGGCCACTTTATGATGTCATAACGATGTGTTGTCTTGTGTAACCATTAGCCAATCAGCAACAAGGTAACGTTATCACCTATGCTGTATAGAGGTCTATGAAAAAAAGAGTAAATATGATGAGAATAAAATAATGTATGCGTAAGGTAATGTGTTGTTGTGTACACCAGTCCCCCGTGTCTCCAGAGACAGTCTGTAGCGTCGTGTCTCAGTGAATGGACTCACCATCTGTTCCTGTGATGGCGGCCATGTTACGGAGGCGGTGAGCCACCATTAAACCATAACATATCATTCATCAACATCTACAAGTCTGCATTTGAGCTGGCTTCATCTATCACTGCTTTAACTGCAGAGGAAGTCAATCAGCGGTGTGAGATATGAGATGCGTCTCGTGTGGGAGGTGGAGACGCTCAGAGGAAGCCTCGAGTTATTTAAACGATACGATCAATGTCACTTCAAAGTCGGGATTTAATGAAATCCTGGCGGTTAGAAACCAGGCAGGGTCACAGAGAACTCTGATAAGGTTAATAAGCAGCGCTGATGAAAGGTAACCCTGAGAGGGATTATTTTAATTCGACGGGATGATGTGGAATATTCAAACCGTGTAGCTGCTGTCGGAGGAAACACGTCGCTGACAGGAAAACTACTCTCATACATTTGTATTGTTGACATATAATGAGTAAGGGATAACGTGCAGCGAGGCGGTCATTATGGGGAAACGTTTTATTGATTTCAATTGATATGCATCCGCTAAGAAAAGTAGTCCGTTGTTACCGTTTGAACTACGTAGCAACAGCAGGAACTGATTCGATAGCGTTTTTGCGGAGCTTTTTGATTACAGATTTGAAAACATCGTTGCTTGCTTTAAAAGTAGCACGACTCATGATGTCAAACCTTGGAGAGTATCTAGATATCCCTGCCCTGATGCCAAAGGAACCGCACACTGAACATGTGTCGCCGTTTGATGTCTGGACCGTTGCGTAAAAAGGACCGCTGCTCCGTGTTGACGGTTTCTGTCCCCGTTACTTCTGCGCTGTTTTCTTGTTCCCTCTTGTCTTTTTCTTTTCTTCGCTGGGGGCTCATCAGCCACGAACCATTCATCCAAATTACTGTGCTCTCCAAAGATATTACAATCAATATTAAAATCCTCCATGTTGCTCTCAGACGGGAGACAACGGAAAACTAACGACAAGCGAACAGTTTGAAAAGCAAACGGCATGCAGTTCAATCGACCGGACTGCTTTCTGCGGATGCGAGCGTCCTTAACAACGATCGATACATCCTTGACAGCGGTCTGTACTACTGGATCAACAACGTGTCACGTGTTCTGAATTGACCAATAAGAATCGAGTATTCAACTAAGTCATGAACTATCAATCTATATCGTAGCATCAAAGCCTTAGAAAAAAACGAAGAATAGAGGAAAAAACTAAAAAAGTGCAAAAAAGGCAATTTGTAAAAACTTTTTCTGCACAAATCATGTTTACAATCTCCTAATAAAACATTTGCAAAGCCTGGATCTGTTGTCAGGAAGTAGAGTGCATGGGATGTTGCTCTTTATTTACAAATGAAAGATCCATTCAGAAAAATGGCTCCATCGCATCAATGGCTAGAAGCCTTTTAGTTGTGTTGAGATAGTTGAACATTTCAAACTGTGTGTGCTTTATGATTACCATCAACCAATAGTTCTGCCACCGATGTTCTTAGTAATCGGCATCACAACTGTGTGTTCCCATAACAACGTGGACTCTAGGTTCATTATTATTTTTAATGTCTCGAATACTTTGCCTTTAAATCTATAAATCTGATCATACTTGATTCGGTGGTGAGAAATAGTAACCAGAAAAACAAGAGCATTTGTTTTTTCAAATTACTTCAATTTAACAATCTTTATTTCTAGTAGTAATTTAATGTGAATTATTGGGCGTTCAAGGCCTGTGAAAACCTACATGTGTTGATGTTGATGTTGATTTTAGGACCTGCCACCAAGGGTTGTCTCACAGATTCATTCTTTCATTCTCTTTTGATGGAAGTACACGTAAAACACAGTATTTTAGATACTACCATACTGTGTACTGTTGTACCCAGAGGTTGGAAGTAGTGGAGTATAAATACTTAGTTACTGTACTTAAGTACATTTTTCTGGTATCGGTACTTTACTCCACTACTTATATTTCTGACTACTTTTTAATTTGACTTCTTACATGTTGAACACAAATACCTGTACTTTCTACTTCTCACATGTTGAACTCAAATACCTGTACTTTCTACTTCTCACATGTTGAACACAAATACCTGTACTTTCTACTTCTCACATGTTGAACTCAAATACCTGTACTTTCTACTTCTTACATGTTGAACTCAAATACCTGTACTTTCTACTTCTTACATGTTGAACCCAAATACCTGTACTTTCTACTTCTTACATGTTGAACTCAAATACCTGTACTTTCTACTTCTTACATGTAGAACCCAAATACCTGTACTTTCTACTTCTTACATGTAGAACCCAAATACCTGTACTTTCTACTTCTTACATGTTGAACTCAAATACCTGTACTTTCTACTTCTTACATGTAGAACCCAAATACCTGTACTTTCTACTTCTTACATGTTGAACCCAAATACCTGTACTTTCTACTTCTTACATGTTGAACTCAAATACCTGTACTTTCTACTTCTTACATGTTGAACTCAAATACCTGTACTTTCTACTTCTTACATGTTGAACTCAAATACCTGTACTTTCTACTTCTTACATGTTGAACTCAAATACCTGTACTTTCTACTTCTTACATGTTGAACACAAATACCTGTACTTTCTACTTCTTACATGTTGAACTCAAATACCTGTACTTTCTACTTCTCACATGTTGAACTCAAATACCTGTACTTTCTACTTCTTACATGTTGAACCCAAATACCTGTACTTTCTACTTCTACATGTTGAACCCAAATACCTGTACTTTCTACTTCTACATGTTGAACTCAAATACCTGTACTTTCTACTTCTTACATGTGAACCCAAATACCTGTACTTTCTACTTCTTACATGTTGAACCCAAATACCTGTACTTTCTACTTCTTACATGTTGAACTCAAATACCTGTACTTTCTACTTCTTACATGTTGAACTCAAATACCTGTACTTTCTACTTCTCACATGTTGAACTCAAATACCTGTACTTTCTACTTCTTACATGTTGAACTCAAATACCTGTACTTTCTACTTCTCACATGTTGAACTCAAATACCTGTACTTTCTACTTCTTACATGTTGAACTCAAATACCTGTACCTTCTACTTCTCACATGTTTGAACTCAAATACCTGTACTTTCTACTTCTTACATGTTGAACTCAAATACCTGTACTTTCTACTTCTCACATGTTGAACTCAAATACCTGTACTTTCTACTTCTTACATGTTGAACTCAAATACCTGTACTTTCTACTTCTCACATGTTGAACTCAAATACCTGTACTTTCTACTTCTCACATGTTGAACCCAAATACCTGTACTTTCTACTTCTCACATGTTGAACTCAAATACCTGTACTTTCTACTTCTACATGTTGAACCCAAATACCTGTACTTTCTACTTCTTACATGTTGAACTCAAATACCTGTACCTTCTACTTCTTACATGTTGAACTCAAATACCTGTACTTTCTACTTCTTACATGTTGAACTCAAATACCTGTACTTTCTACTTCTTACATGTTGAACCCAAATACCTGTACTTTCTACTTCTTACATGTTGAACTCAAATACCTGTACTTTCTACTTCTCACATGTTGAACTCAAATACCTGTACTTTCTACTTCTCACATGTTGAACTCAAATACCTGTACTTTCTACTTCTCACATGTTGAACTCAAATACCTGTACTTTCTACTTCTTACATGTTGAACTCAAATACCTGTACTTTCTACTTCTCACATGTTGAACTCAAATACCTGTACTTTCTACTTCTTACATGTTGAACTCAAATACCTGTACTTTCTACTTCTTACATGTAGAACCCAAATACCTGTACTTTCTACTTCTTACATGTTGAACCCAAATACCTGTACTTTCTACTTCTTACATGTTGAACTCAAATACCTGTACTTTCTACTTCTTACATGTTGAACTCAAATACCTGTACTTTCTACTTCTCACATGTTGAACTCAATACCTGTACTTTCTACTTCTTACATGTTGAACTCAAATACCTGTACTTTCTACTTCTCACATGTTGAACTCAAATACCTGTACTTTCTACTTCTTACATGTTGAACTCAAATACCTGTACTTCTACTTCTCACATGTTTAACTCAAATACCTGTACTTTCTACTTCTTACATGTTGAACTCAAATACCTGTACTTTCTACTTCTCACATGTGAACTCAAATACCTGTACTTTCTACTTCTTACATGTTGAACTCAAATATCTGTACTTTCTACTTCTCACATGTTGAACTCAAATACCTGTACTTTCTACTTCTCACATGTTGAACCCAAATACCTGTACTTTCTACTTCTCACATGTTGAACTCAAATACCTGTACTTTCTACTTATTACATGTTGAACCAAATACCTGTACTTTCTACTTCTTACATGTTGAACTCAAATACCTGTACTTTCTACTTCTTACATGTTGAACTCAAATACCTGTACTTTCTACTTCTTACATGTTGAACTCAAATACCTGTACTTTCTACTTCTTACATGTTGAACCCAAATACCTGTACTTTCTACTTCTTACATGTTGAACTCAAATACCTGTACTTTCTACTTCTCACATGTTGAACTCAAATACCTGTACTTTCTACTTCTCACATGTTGAACTCAAATACCTGTACTTTCTACTTCTCACATGTTGAACTCAAATACCTGTACTTTCTACTTCTTACATGTTGAACTCAAATACCTGTACTTTCTACTTCTCACATGTTGAACTCAAATACCTGTACTTTCTACTTCTTACATGTTGAACTCAAATACCTGTACTTTCTACTTCTTACATGTTGAACTCAAATACCTGTACTTTCTACTTCTACATGTTGAACTCAAATACCTGTACTTTCTACTTCTTACATGTTGAACTCAAATACCTGTACTTTCTACTTCTCACATGTTGAACACTAATACCTGTACTTTCTACTTCTCACATGTTGAACTCAAATACCTGTACTTTCTACTTCTCTCATGTTGAACTCAAATACCTGTACTTTCTACTTCTTACATGTTGAACTCAAATACCTGTACTTTCTACTTCTCACATGTTGAACTCAAATACCTGTACTTTCTACTTCTCACATGTTGAACTCAAATACCTGTACTTTCTACTTCTCTCATGTTGAACTCAAATACCTGTACTTTCTACTTCTTACATGTTGAACTCAAATACCTGTACTTTCTACTTCTCACATGTGAACTCAAATACCTGTACTTTCTACTTCTCTCATTCTCCAAACAGCTGGTTCCTTTAGTCTGAATGTGTGTTGGTGCGTGATCATTATTCTTTAGAGTCACTGCGTGCCTATTGGTTGGAACACGATCCGTGTATCCATCACTTCCTGGTCTTCTCTAAAGAAGAGGGACCAATGGAAACGTTGTCATGTTGCCGTTGGTCACCATGGAAACATTCATTAGCTAACAATGACATTATTGTTCTATTAATATAAAGGGAGGTCAGGTACTCTTTAAAACAGCTGCTAGTTATGGGTACTTTTTACTGAAGTATACTTCAAAGCCTCTTTACTTTCACTTGAGGAAAGAAGTTTAGTCAGTACTTTCACCAGAGTATTTTTAAACACGAGTATCTGTACTTCTACTTGAAATAAAGGACGTGTGTACTGTTGCCCTCTCTGGTGTTACCTGTGCACGGTGCGGGGCTCTGCTGCTCCAGTGAGGGACTGTTCACCTGAGGATGGACGCCCACCTCGTACAGCTCCTGGACCCCCTCCTCGCTCCCTGAGCTGGAGGGAAGAATCCCCCTGTAGCACCCCTGGGTGGGCAACTCCTCCGAACTGTGGGAGTCGCTGCTGCCTCTCTGAGAGCGTGCAAAGAAGAAGAGAAAAGGAAGATATGAAGCGATTAAAACAGAGACAAAGCCAGAAGCTTGAGATCCAGGTGCGCCGACGTTCACCGGAGCGAGAAGAGATATTACCTGAAGCCTTTTATCCGCCTTGTCTTCATGGAAATCTGCACAATATGTTTCCAATTTCAAAAAGCTCTCTTTTCATGTCTTTCCTTTATCCATCTATACAAGGCTGATTACACGTGGATGTGGTAAAGGAGGGGCGGCAGGCTTCAAAGCCTCAGACTGCTGCCTGTTGCTGTTGGACGCAAACTGGATCAAATGAATCGGCCTTCAATAACGCAGCGATGAAAAAGACCAGGTGGAGCCGCCGAGAGATAAGTGTTAACTAGAAGGTATACAAGACATGCCCACACACACTCTCACACACACTCTTATCCCAGCATGCTGACATCAAGAGCTCGGAGGGAGGCAGGTGTTTTAATTAGGCAGTAAAGCGTGTAAATAGTAATTAATGATTATTAGTAAGATTGAAGGGGCATAATGACAAGAGCTGTGATACCCCAAAGACATTACACTGTGTGTGTGTGTGTGTGTGTGTGTGTGTGTGATGATACCAGGTTATGTTAATTTGTATTACACATATCAGGGTTTAATAATTTTATTAAAATACCTCCCACAATGATATGTCCTCAAACAATCTCGTGCGACAATTCGATATTTAATTTTATTCTGAGTCATGTGCAAGGCCATCCTGCTTTGACAAAACAGTCATCATATGTTTGAATATCATCGGTAGAGGTAGAGGGTTTGGCTGAAAATAAGAACGTTTTTTAAGAATTTAAGTAATTTTTTAATTACGGATTTTGGCCTCACAACTCCTTCATATCAAATAAGCATACATATCGTTTTTATATGTAAGAACTACTAAATGTAGTGAGAACACAGTACTATATTTGCCTCGGGATTGGGTTGGAGTAGAAGTCAAAGGGAGCATAAAATGGAACAAAATCAGGTAATATTAAGGCAGATTCGTACTTCATTAAGTATGGTACTTGAGTAAATATTTGTTTCTTACTTTCAACCAATGATATCACAATACATATGGACACTACGACTTCTGGCATTATTTTATAGAGCTACAGTTTCCATTACTCTGGACAGACATCCCTAAGGTATTGAATTCTTTGTGCACCACTAAAGTAAAAACAATGCTATCAAATCTTCAAATACTCTGAACTATGGGGGAAGTAAATGATCTGATATGTTTGTGTGCAATAATGTCCCAGAAGAGTTCAATACGTTTCAAATGACATTGAATGTGTAAATACAATTGGGTGTTTCAATGTGTGTGTGTGTGTGTGTGTGTGTGTGTGTGTGTGTGTGTGTGTGTGTGCCTGTGCTGAAATGTGGGATGTATTTATTGTATTTTGATATCTGTATTTTGATATCTGTATTTAGTATCGAAGAAAGGGTGGTCCTCACGCCCCCTGTGAATGTGTCTGGACCTCACATTGGTGCATTTACAGGAATGCGTGTGTGTGTACCTGGCTGTATCTGACCAGCATCTGGTAGCAGCTGTGTTCGTCCAGGCTGAGGTCATCAGGCAGCGCCGGGGACGAGGACTTGTCCGACATCTGCTCCGACCTCAGAGACGCCTGCTCCACCTCTGCAAGCTGGATCTGAACACACACACACACACAATAATAAAAAATAAAACATAAATAAATATGCTATTCAAGACTTTCTCAAAAAGTGGGATTCCGGAGAGCGATTTAAAAAAAAGTGTCAATATCATAAATTGCAAAACAAAAATGTACCAAGTCATTATTTTATTTTAAAAATTAGAATAATAAATGATAACTTTGAGAAATGGAAAAAACCATTTGGGATCTGAATGTCTGTGGAAAAAAGACGTTTATAAAATGTTTTTTCTCATATAATTGTAAGAGGGAATAAATATGTGTCCATTCAAAGCAGAAATACATATTTTCTTTTACTCAAAGTCTTATAAATAGATAAATGATGGTTTCTAAGATTGCTCTGTGTGGAGAGAAGAAGACATGGATATGATACACAGCTGTAATGTCGAGGGTGGAGGAACAGCAACGAGGAAGCAGACGAGAGGAAGGGAGATGAATATCCTGAGACATAAAACCACAAATCTGCATTCCTGCCAACGTCCCAGCTTGTCATTTGTGTGTGTGTGTGTGTGTGTGTGTGTGTGTGTGTGTGTGTGTTTAATGGCAGAGGCAACAGAGATGCACAGTTATAGTGGTGAAGGTCACACCTCTTCACACACATCATGATATCTAAATCATATTGAGAGTGAGCTGCTGTACACACACACACACACGCACACACAAACACACACACACACACACACACACACACATCCCCACCCCCCACACGCACGCACGTACACTCACTCACCCCCCCCCACACACACACACACACACAAACTGCCACACGTACACACACACACACACACACACACACACACACCATGTATACATCACTTCAGGGGACATTACATTGACTTACATGCATTTCCTGGAGACTATCCTAACTAACCATAACCAACACATGCCTAACCCTAACCAAGTCTTCACCCTAAAATGAATGACCCTCCTTATGAGGACCTCCGTTTTGTCCCCATAAGGGAGGCGAGTCTCCACACGTGACTATGTAAACAGATTTAGGTCCCCACAAGTATAGTAATGCTAGGCCACACACACACACACACCACACACACACACACACACACCACACACACACACACACACACACACACACACACACAACACACAGGAACTCAAACACATTTCAGCGCAGCAAACGTGATTCCATGATGTCATTATCTTGTATAAATCGTCTCTTTAAAGGTGGGGTAGGTAAGTTTGAGAAACCGGCTCGAGATACACTTGTTGTTATATTCCATGGAATGCTCTTAACATCCCGATAGCAATGAATATCTGAAGTGCTTTGAAGCCGTAGCGCTGTAAAAGCTCGACCAATCATCTGAGCCGGCTAAAGTAACTGGATGGCCTACCTGCCTGTCAGCCTTCCATCGGGGCACAAACTGATCTCGTGCCCTCATTGGTCATGTGCGCGTTCGTTTGTGTTGGGGGAGGGGCTCTGTGAGGAAGGGGCAGATTTGTTCCGGCTGTGTATTTTCAAATGTTAGCACTCAAGCTGCTTTCTCCAAAACTACCTACCCCACCTTTCAGTAACAACAAACTTTTATTTAAAAAGGTTAAATAGTTATTTCAAATCTCAAGGGTAAAATCCAAGTGATGTTCACGAGCTAGAATAATGATGCGATACCAGAACATTCAAATAAAGAGAAAGAAATGTAATCATACAATCACACATCCAGATATAGAATGTACTGTGACAAAATACATTTGAAAGATTCAAACAGAAATAAATAAAGGCTGTATTTTTGTCTAGAAATTCATATGGTTGTAATTAATGTAACCAGATAGCAACAGAGTGTGAGGAGATGTGTGTGTGTGTGTGTGTGTGTGTGTGTGTGTGTGTGTGTGTGTGTGTGTGTCTGACCTCCTGTGGGTGGTCCTTGCAGTCCTTGCAGACAGGGGGGGGGCAGTAATGATGGAACACTGAGCCGGAGAGGTTGTCGATCATGTCTCCTTCAAACGAGTCCTTGATGAGCAGAGACACACTGTCCAGCCACTGGCTCTCCTACACACACACACACACACACACACACACACACACACACACACACACACACACACACACACACACACACACACACACACACACACACACACACACACACACACACACACATACACACACACGTTCAAATATCCATCACACACAGGAACTCAAACCAATTTCAACGCAGCAAATGTGATTTTTGACTTTTGTTTACTTCCGGAACATAGTGACATCACTATGTAACAATTGCGCTCCTATATGAATATCAACAGGAGAGGACTCTTTAAAGTAGAGACACTACATACTGATATACACCTGAACATCAACAGGAGAGGACTCTTTAAAGTAGAGACACTACATACTGATATACACCTGAACATCAGCAGGAGAGGACTCTTTAAAGTAGAGACACTACATACTGATATACACCTGAACATCAGCAGGAGAGGACTCTTTAAAGTAGAGACACTACATACTGATATACACCTGAACATCAGCAGGGGAGGACTCTTTAAAGTAGAGACACTACACACTACATACTGATATACACCTGAACATCATCAGGAGAGGACTCTTTAAAGTGGAGACACTACATACTGATATACACCTGCACATCAGCAGGAGAGGACTCTTTAAAGTAGAGACACACATACTGATATACACCTGAACATCAGCAGGAGAGGACTCTTTAAAGTAGAGACACACATACTGATATACACCTGAACATCAGCAGGAGAGGACTCTTTAAAGTAGAGACACACATACTGATATACACCTGAACATCAGCAGGAGAGGACTCTTTAAAGTAGAGACACACATACTGATATACACCTGAACATCAGCAGGAGAGGACTCTTTAAAGTAGAGACACACATACTGATATACACCTGAACATCAGCAGGAGAGGACTCTTTAAAGTAGAGACACTATATACTGATATACACTTGAACATCAGCAGGAGAGGACTCTTTAAAGTAGAGACACTCCATACTTATATTCAAAAGGAAGACATTACATGTTGGAAAGTTGCTTTGAGGGACTCTGGACTTCTTTATAGGAGCTGTAGAATAACACCTCTCCACAGGGAGCCTAAGTGATCCGTGCAAACTCTGGAAAGCTTTTGCAGATATTGCATTTTCTAAACCGCTTGTATTCAGTAATGAGACTCTCCACGGCTTCCTGAGGACTCTGACTGTGGTCGTGTATCTTTGATTGCGGCCGAAGTGTGTTCCTGGTTGGTAGGAAGTCTGCTGGTCATGTGTTCAAGTTGTGGTGATTTGTCGCTCAGGCGGGAAGTAAAGAAGCCGCTCGACGGCCTCTTGATCACACTTCAAAATGACCGGCTGGGTTTTTATTTAGGAGTTCAAACGTTCAAGGCTTTTGTGAGGTTTTCAACGAGAAGCTATTATTCTCCTTTGTGATTTCATCTCGTGTGTTCGGCTACTTTAATCCACCTCTTAAGTACTGCTTTTCTCCTCTCACACTTACTTCCCCTCAGCCATCATTATACCACCACATCATCTCAATATCAATGGGTCCAAATACTGTGCTTCTTTAATTCTGACGGAGTCGTTTGCTGGCTAATCAGAACAGAGATTTAAAACTCTACATGTGGAGAGACACAAGCAAGAGTTCCTCCTCTGCCTCATCCATAGCTGTGCGAACTCAGCAATCAGGTCCATTTAGGCAGCTCTTTCTTGAGCGTCAGCGTCAGACAGCCGAAGACCGACAAAGACATTGGAGTCCTGCGGGAGTCACGAGGGAGGCAAAGAGGAGGCACATCCTACTCTGATTGAGCTAAGTATCGCTGGTGTCTTATTTTTCTTTTCCTTAGCTTTCTAGCCCCTCATGCTATAGTCATGTGTGTTTTCTCCATTCCTGTTCATGTGTCTTCTCGCAATTATCACTGGCCCCGTGTATCTCCTAATCGCTATAACCGGCCTGCTCTCGTCTATCCCACATGCTCCTCTGAGATCCAGCATCTAGTTTCAGGCGGCCTGTGGAACTGCCAGTCAGCTGTTCCTCAGGCTGACTTCATCTCTGGCTCCGCCTCCCTGCAGTCTCTGGATTTCCTTGCTCTCACTGAGACCTGGATTACTCCATCCAACACATCCACCCCAGCAGCTCTCTCCACAGCATATTCCTTCTCCCATACACCCAGACCCACTGGCAGAGGAGGTGGCACTGGTCTCCTGCTCTCTCCCAAATGGAGCGTTTCCCTCTTCAAGCTACCTTACTTCACTCCTTCCACCTTTGAACTCCATGCCGTCACGGTAACCCATCCTATACAATGAACCCTTGTTGTTCTCTACCTCCCCTCAGCATCATTATACCACCACATCATCTCAATCAATGGGTACCAAATACCACCAGGCGCCTTGGGGGACTTCTTGGAGGAATTGGATAATCTCCTCTCACACATCCCTGAAACTGGCCCTCCCGCTGTACTTCTCGGAGACTTCAACCTCCAGACGGGGAAGATGGACGAACTAACATCTCTGTTAACCGCCTTTGCTTTCTCACTGTCTCCGTCCCCACCAACTCATAAAGCTGGCAATGTCCTTGATCTCATATTCTCAAGGAACTGCGCTACTTCTAACCTCTCTGTAAACCCGCTCCACACCTCCGATCACTTCTTCATCTCATTCTCTCTACCCCTTTCCAAACATAACAAAGTAATCTCTTCTCATCCTGCACCTGTCCGCCGTAACCTTCGTTCCCTCTCCCCCTCTACCTTTGCCTCATCGGTGCTCTCAGCCCTCCCTTCCTCTGACTTGTTCCAACTCCTGCCTCCAAACTCTGCTGCGGAAACTCTCCTCTCTACTCTCTCATCCTCTCTGGACTCTCTCTGTCCTCTCACATCTCGGCAGGCTCGTCAGTCCCCTCCTGCTCCCTGGCTAAATGATGCACTGCGTGCTAATAGAACCGTCCTCAGGGCAGCAGAGCGGAAACGGTGGAAATCCAAACACCATGACAACCCCCTAACCTATCAGGCTCTCCTCTCCTCTTTCTCTGCTTCGATCTCTCAGGCAAAAAGCACTTTCTTTCAAGATAAGATTCAATCTTCCTATTCCAATCCCAAAAAACTATTTTCCATCTTCTCCACCCTCCTGGACCCCCCCAAAGCCCCTTCCCCCTCCTCCCTCCTGGACCCCCCAAACGCCCCTCCCCCCTCCTCCCTCCTGGACCCCCCCAAAGCCCCTTCCCCCTCCTCCCTCCTGGACCCCCCCAAAGCCCCTTCCCCCCTCCTCCCTCTTGGACCCCCCCAAAGCCCCTTCCCCCTCCTCCCTTCTGTCAAGCGACTTTGTTAATCACTTTGAAAAAAAGGTTGATGATATTCGCTCTTCTTCTTCTGACTCACCTCTACTCACCGCTGGGTCACCAGACCCTCCTTCCACCCGCACACTGACCTCCTTCTCCCCTCTCTCGCCAAGTGAGGTTCCTACCCTCATTACCTCTGCCCGCCCTACCACCTGTCCTCTGGACCCTATCTCTTCAAACCTCCTTCAGACTATCGCTCCTGATATTCTACCGTTTCTCACTCACTTCATCAACACTTCTCTAACTTCTGGTCACTTTCCAAACAGTCTCAAGGAGGCCAGAGTAAACCCTCTCCTAAAGAAACCCACTCTCGACCCGTCTGAGGTTATAAACTACAGGCCTGTCTCTCTCCTCTCGTTCCTATCTAAATCACTGACGCGCTGTCTTTAGACAACTCTCCTGCTATCTCCATCAGAACAACCTTCTGGATTGAACAGTCTGGTTTCAAGGCCTTCCTACATCCAGGACATGGTTAAACCGTACACCCCAGCACGTGCACTACGCTCTGCATCAGCCAAACGACTCGCTGCACCCTCGCTGCGAGGGGGACCCAAGTTCCCATCAGCAGAAACACGTGGGTTTGCTGTCCTGGCTCCAAGATGGTGGAATGAGCTCCCATTGACATCAGGACAGCAGAAAGCTCACACACCTTCCAGACTGAAAACTCATCTCTTTCGACTCCACCTCGAGCGATAGAACTACTAACAAAGAACTGCTAACAGAGCACTTATATACTAACAAAGGACTGGCTTATCTATAGCCAGTTGAGTAGCACTTGAAATACTTGTCTCTTTGAAACCTGATGTACTTTATGATTCTGTTTTCTTCAGGGTTGTGTCTTCCTGGTCGAATGTACTTATTGTAAGTCGCTTTGGATAAAAGCCTCAGCTAAATGCAATGTAATGTAATCTCTTTCTTTACTTTCCTCTTCTGGTTAAAAATACCAGAGACTCGCAGAGAATGAGCTGGACACACGATGACTCTGAATCACCCGTTGATTCAGTCATTGGGATGGAGAGAGTTATGAATATGAATTAAACGTCTGACTTCCTGGTTCATTTGGTTCACTCTGAACTGCAGAGGTGTACTCAGTAACTCAGTAGATGTACTCAAGTACTGCACTGAAGCACACGTTTGAGGTACTTGTACTTTACTATTGATGTAGTTCCATGTAATGCTACTTTGTACTTATACTCCACTAAAATACTATTTAATACCTTTAGTTACTTTACATATTTAGATTTTTTTGTCTTTTACTCAAGTACAAGATCTGAGTACTTCTACTTTTACTCAAGTACAAGATATGAGTACTTCTACTTTTACTCAAGAACAAGATCTGAGTACTTCTACTTTTACTCAAGTACAAGATCTGAGTACTTCTACTCAAGTACAAGATGTGAGTACTTCTACTTTTACTCAAGAACAATACCTGAGTACTTCTACTTTTAATCAAGTACAAGATCTGAGTACTTCTACTTTTACTCAAGAACAAGATCTGAGTACTTCTACTTTTACTCAAGTACAAGATCTGAGTACTTCTACTTTTACTCAAGTACAAGATCTGAGTACTTCTACTTTAACTCAAGTACAAGATCTGAGTACTTCTACTTTACTCAAGTACAAGATCTGAGTACTTCTACTTTAACTCAAGTACAAGATCTGAGTACTTCTACTTTTACTCAAGAACAAGATCTGAGTACTTCTACTTTTAATCAAGTACAAGATCTGAGTACTTCTACTTTAACTCAAGTACAAGATCTGAGTACTTCTACTTTTATCAAGTACAAGATCTGAGTACTTCTACTTTTAATCAAGTACAAGATCTGAGTACTTCTACTTTAACTCAAGTACAAGATCTGAGTACTTCTACTCAAGTACAAGATCTGAGTACTTCTACTTTTAATCAAGTACAAGATGTGAGTACTTCTACTTTTACTCAAGAACAAGATCTGAGTACTTCTACTTTTACTCAAGTACAAGATCTGAGTACTTCTACTCAAGTACAAGATGTGAGTACTTCTACTTTTACTCAAGAACAATACCTGAGTACTTCTACTTTTAATCAAGTACAAGATCTGAGTACTTCTACTTTTACTCAAGAACAAGATCTGAGTACTTCTACTTTTATTCAAGTACAAGATCTGAGTACTTCTACTTTTACTCAAGTACAAGATCTGAGTACTTCTACTTTAACTCAAGTACAAGATCTGAGTACTTCTACTCAAGTACAAGATCTGAGTACTTCTACTTTTAATCAAGTACAAGATGTGAGTACTTCTACTTTTACTCAAGAACAAGATCTGAGTACTTCTACTTTTACTCAAGAACAAGATCTGAGTACTTCTACTTTACTCAAGTACAAGATCTGAGTACTTCTACTTTAACTCAAGAACAATATCTGAATATCTAATCCTTCATAGTTTATTCTGGAGCTTCTCTTTTGTTCAGACGATGTCTCCGGGGTGAGACCGAGCTCCCCCGCATCCGTCTCTTCTGGAGTCATTGGAAAAGGTCATTTTCTCCGTCTCTCGTGTCGGAGAACAATATAGAAACGAGCGGAAGGTTAAGAACAAGTCTAAGAATATATGTGTTGTATTAGAAACAACCCACGAACTATTCCAGAAGTTAAAGTCAAAGATAATTTGTTGAACTACAAAGAGGTCTTCGCCGAACCCCAAACACATCTTTAAAAAGGTTTAATAATTCCCAGACGACGGCAGAGATGAAAGCCACCTCTTAATGAGGAACGTTCCAGACGTCTGAGCATGTGCATAATTACAGACGTGCATTTCCACACCAATGTTCTGTTTTCTTTGTGGGGAAGTTGCAATTACAACTTTCCTGCAACATGTAGGAACACAAACTTTACAAAAATAGCATTAACAGCTGTTTTCAGACTCTGGACGATGGAGCTCTCCTTTTTATCTCTGTGAAATATATCATTAAAGACGTATATATTTGGGTTTTTAACGAAGTCATACAAGTCGCACTTTGGAGTTTGCGGAAGCAGGGTGGACATTCGTAACTTTTTTCTGACTTTTTATACATCGAACTATTTACCAATTAATGAAAGAAAGATAATCTGCAGATAAATCAAAAGTAATGCGTAGTCTTCATGGGGAAGGTATATTTTGAAGTCCTCAATACCATAGCTTGCTAACAGCTGCATTTACAGGACAGCAGGCATCTTGACAGCCCCACAGGCACTGAGTTGGAAGGTACCCATGTGTTCCACATCCTGTTTATTGATGGTACACGACTTTCGGCTTTCCAACAATTTAACCACCTCCACATCGACGAAGCTCTTCGCATCTCCGTCATGAACGTCTAAAGAGATCGTCGCCGTCCTCATCCAAATGCTCAAGTAATGTGACATTTTCTCTAGCTTGGGAAAAAAACAATTTTATCAATTTACATTTGGTACCTTTGGTATTTTAGGAACTTTTGGAACTTTTGGTACTTTAGCTACTTTTGGTACTTTTGGTATTTTAGGTACTTTTGGAACTTTTGGTACTTTAGCTACTTTTGGTACTTTAGCTACTTTTGGTACATTCAGTGGCGAACCGTCAGGGCCTTCAAGGTATTCAGAGAATACCCGAATAACTCAGATAAAAAAAAGACATTTATCGATTTAATTATACAAATACAATTTAATAAAATGTAAATACATTTTATAAATGAGAATCGTATCTGTGTTGTTGATCTGTAATAAACAGTGTTACTTGGTTTTGTTTGTCCTTCTCGGACCTTGCACTACGCATTTTTTAGAAAAGAAATGCAACCAATCAGATCTGTTTCTGCATCTGTGGGTATTCTGTATCCTTGATCGAAGGCCCTGGTCGTTGAACTGAATGAGAGCGAACACTCTGATTGACAGTTTTATCAACCAATCATATATTGATTTGTAGCCAATGGGCGTATTCTTTTGGAGTTTCCCACGGTGCAGGGTATGCTAGAAGGCCCGTTGGTTCTGACAGGTGCGAGACACAGGATATACTATTGATGGGACGTAATAATTCATGTTCTGTTTTATTCAGTTTAACGTTGACATGGCAACAGGTGAAGAAGATGTTGTTGCGGAATTATTGTCGGTTCCTTTTTCAAGACGACAATTCACTGAAAAGACGGACATTGTAAAAAAAATGGCGCCCAACGCCTGAAAATCTGGAGCTGAATCAAGTTGCTAAAGGCTATGTTCGCTATTTCCAGGCTAGCAACTGGGAAAGATACCCGAGGCTTACGGGCTCAGGTAGTCACAAAAGGCTCTCCCGCTGGGAGTGCTTGCTTTTTGGGACCGAAAAGGGGGCATGGAATTGGAAAGGCTACGACAATCTGAGCTGTTTAACCAAGGCTGCACAAAAACACCAAAACACAGCAGGGCATCTTAAGTGAGGACCATGGGTGAGTGAGACTACTTTTTATTTGCTGGTTAATGGTTATGCATCTCGTTGAGCTGGTTGCATTTTGTTTCCACACACTTTTTGATGAATGGTTCGTTAATGTGTGTCTTGAGTGTAGTACGCGTTGTTGTGCATTTAAATCTGACAGCGGCGGCTGCTGCTGCGGCGTGCGGGGCGTTTGTGTGTCTACAGAAGGTCCAGTTGTGATAGACACGCTTCGCCACTGGGTATATTGCTGATCAGCCGCGGTTCATCTGTTCTGGGTTGGACAAAACGAGACGCTGCTATAATTGTGCAGAAAGTGAGGGGTGCAAAACATTCCTTTTCTAAACAGAAATATATGTATGTTGCCCAACTTTCATCTGATTGTTAAACGTGAGTCATCTTTCTCTCTGGAGTGGTACATGCAGAAATGCTCAATAAAATACAACATACAATTATAAATGTATTTGATATATTATTAGTTGAACAGATTCTTCTCACTGATTGATCCAAATATGGCTCTTGAAAAAAAAGTCAATTTAATGCAAAATAATGGTGAGGGGTGCAAAACATTCCATTTCTAAACAGAAATATATGTATGTTGCCCAACTTCCACCTGATTGTTAAACGTGGGCGTTGTTGCATCAGCAGTAATCTTTCTCTCTGGGTGTGAGTTTTTTCCGACCATTTAACCACGCCCACACCGAAGAAGCAAGCTCTGTCATGAATGTCTAAAGAGGTCGTAGCCGTCACCGCTCACATCTAAATGCTCAAGTTATGTCACATCTTCTCGAGCTTGATCAATTGAGTCAGACCGGAAAGAATAAGCTAACTAAAAAGTAACTAATAATCAATTCAATGCGAGATAATGATATAATGCTGATCGAAAGAACAATTGTAGAGAGAAAGTGAGGGGTGCAAAACATTCAATTTCTAAACAAAAATATATTTACGTTGCTCAAGTATTGAGTATATGATTATTTCTAGTCTTTTACATTGGTATTGTACAATGCTTTGTCTTTTTGTGCTGCTGCAACTCAAACATTTCCCAAATTGGGATCAATAAAGTACTTCTTATCTTATCCTACCTGAGCTGGAGAGTAGAGTCGGCAGCGATGGTGTTTCTGTCCCTCACGACCTCCTCCATCTCTGAGCGGCGCCATCACCCCACAACTCGGATCCCCGATGGCTCCTCCTCCTCCTCCTCCTCCTCTCCTCCTCCTCCTCCTCCTCCCCTCCCCCCCCCCGCCGCCGCCCCCCCCGAAGCCCCGACGACGGCACCCCCGATGCCCGCCAGGCAGCAGAGGCCCCCCTGAGCCAGCTCCAGCTCGATCTCGGCGTCCATCTCGGCGTCCTCCTGCGCCTCCTTGTTGGAGTCGTCCAGGTGCTTCATCAGCACCGCCACCACCACGTTGATCAGCACGAACTGCGCCGTCAGCACAAAGGACACGAAGTACATCGGGGAGATGAACTGCAGCCCCGCGTGGCACTCGTAGTCTGTGACGGGGTGGTCGGGGGCAACTGCATCCTTTTGCGCTTCTGGCTCTTTTGGCTCTAATTACTACTATCTACTATCGTACTTGAGTCTCTTCTGCTTTAATCCCTGTCTCACTGTTTTCTCTTACTAACTTACGTGCTCTCACAAATTTGGATCAAATACTGATACTTACCTATTATATCCTGCTCTATTTATGATTATTCTCTATTACTCTACTGTTTTCATTAGCCGACCTTCAGACAAGCTAAAACTCTGCATACCATACATACTTTACAGACTCTCCACTAGCAGCTTCTACTTTGCCTCAACTAGCCTTCACAGTCCTCTACTAACACATCCAAAGCTAATACTATTAGAACTACTTCACATTGTGCTCACAGGGCGATACTGAGGGCTCACTTCTCCTAACAAGTCTTATCTATTCTCAACACCAACATTACACCATTGGCATACTCCAATTAGACTACTGCGATCAACAACAAAACTCTGGCTAACATCCATGGCATTGCTCGACATCAACTACAGATCCTATAATCACTGGGCCATCTGCTACCAACCTCTCTGTCTTGACTGGACTACCTGCACTACCACTACATCGAGACTCTAAACTCCTAGACCTCGTAATCTCTACATGATTTTCCTAAACTAGACACAAGCCAACTACACACAACTACCTTCCTCCACAATTCAGCCTCCAACGTACACTACTACTGTTCCATCACTAAACTCTTAAGGTCTACACTAACTCGTCTTCTGCTACACTCCTCCCAACTCTCTGCTCTCTGCAACTAATACTGATATTCTCTTTAACTTCTGCTCTTTCTACAAGTTCTGACTCTTACACTAACGTGCCTCACTCACTGTACCCTCGGAGTTGCTTCCTACACCATCTCTTTTTTGCACTGCGACTAAAACTCGCATACTCGAACTGGAACCTGTCCGAAGACCTACACTACCACACTCTAACTTGCTACCATCTCATTTCTCCCTTGTGACTTTCCTACCTACTCGTCCTCTAACATGTATATTCAGCTGACATCACTACAACAGTCTGACAACATCTCATCACCAACCTAACTCTAACGGCTCTTCCACTCTGCTAACACTCCCGAACTGCCATTCACTCACTGCAGGATCTTCACCACCTACCATGTTGGACTGTCTCTAACATAAATACTAACTGACTACTTAGGTTGCAAACACCCAAGTCTTGCAACCAACTACCAATACATGCGGAGTCCTAGAGCACATGACACACCACGAAACCAGCAAAACTCTAGCCACACCCAAACCACTCGAATCCCTCCACGCGACACATGACACCAGCAGACGCTTCCCCAGTCCAACTTTGCTAGCATTCAACCAACCTCCACCCCTGCCCAACGAACCATCGCGTACACGACATCGGAC
>CM070480.1:4073718-4075792 GCA_036324585.1 Champsocephalus esox | reverse complement strand
GAGGACTCTTTAAAGTAGAGACACTACATACTGATATACACCTGAACATCAGCAGGAGAGGACTCTTTAAAGTAGAGACACTACATACTGATATACACCTGAACATCAGCAGGAGAGGACTCTTTAAAGTAGAGACACTACATACTGATATACACCTGAACATCAGCAGGAGAGGACTCTTTAAAGTAGAGACACTACATACTGATATACACCTGAACATCAGCAGGAGAGGACTCTTTAAAGTAGAGACACTACATACTGATATACACCTGAACATCAGCAGGAGAGGACTCTTTAAAGTAGAGACACTACATACTGATATACACCTGAACATCAGCAGGAGAGGACTCTTTAAAGTAGAGACACTACATACTGATATACACCTGAACATCAGCAGGAGAGGACTCTTTAAAGTAGAGACACTACATACTGATATACACCTGAACATCAGCAGAGAGGACTCTTTAAAGTAGAGACACTACATACTGATATACACCTGAACATCAGCAGGAGAGGACTCTTTAAAGTAGAGACACTACATACTGATATACACCTGAACATCAGCAGGAGAGGACTCTTTAAAGTAGAGACACTACATACTGATATACACCTGAACATCAGCAGGAGAGGACTCTTTAAAGTAGAGACACTACATACTGATATACACCTGAACATCAGCAGGAGAGGACTCTTTAAAGTAGAGACACTACATACTGATATACACCTGAACATCAGCAGGAGAGGACTCTTTAAAGTAGAGACACTACATACTGATATACACCTGAACATCAGCAGGAGAGGACTCTTTAAAGTAGAGACACTACATACTGATATACACCTGAACATCAGCAGGAGAGGACTCTTTAAAGTAGAGACACTACATACTGATATACACCTGAACATCAGCAGGAGAGGACTCTTTAAAGTAGAGACACTACATACTGATATACACCTGAACATCAGCAGGAGAGGACTCTTTAAAGTAGAGACACTACATACTGATATACACCTGAACATCAGCAGGAGAGGACTCTTTAAAGTAGAGACACTACATACTGATATACACCTGAACATCAGCAGGAGAGGACTCTTTAAAGTAGAGACACTACATACTGATATACACCTGAACATCAGCAGGAGAGGACTCTTTAAAGTAGAGACACTACATACTGATATACACCTGAACATCAGCAGGAGAGGACTCTTTAAAGTAGAGACACTACATACTGATATACACCTGAACATCAGCAGGAGAGGACTCTTTAAAGTAGAGACACTACATACTGATATACACCTGAACATCAGCAGGAGAGGACTCTTTAAAGTAGAGACACTACATACTGATATACACCTGAACATCAGCAGGAGAGGACTCTTTAAAGTAGAGACACTACATACTGATATACACCTGAACATCAGCAGGAGAGGACTCTTTAAAGTAGAGACACTACATACTGATATACACCTGAACATCACAGGAGAGGACTCTTTAAAGTAGAGACACTACATACTGATATACACCTGAACATCAGCATGAGAGGACTCTTTAAAGTAGAGACACTACATACTGATATACACCTGAACATCAGCAGGAGAGGACTCTTTAAAGTAGAGACACTACATACTGATATACACCTGAACATCAGCAGGAGAGGACTCTTTAAAGTAGAGACACTACATACTGATATACACCTGAACATCAGCAGGAGAGGACTCTTTAAAGTAGAGACACTACATACTGATATACACCTGAACATCAGCAGGAGAGGACTCTTTAAAGTAGAGACACTACATACTGATATACACCTGAACATCAGCAGGAGAGGACTCTTTAAAGTAGAGACACTACATACTGATATACACCTGAACATCAGCAGGAGAGGACTCTTTAAAGTAGAGACACTACATACTGATATACACCTGAACATCAGCAGGAGAGGACTCTTTAAAGTAGAGACACTACATACTGATATACACCTGAACATCAGCAGGAGAGGACTCTTTAAAGTAGAGACACTACATACTGATATACACCTGAACATCAGCAGGAGAGGACTCTTTAAAGTAGAGACAC
>CM070480.1:4058718-4068718 GCA_036324585.1 Champsocephalus esox | reverse complement strand
TTAATTAGACCGTATGGATCTGGGATAATTGTTGCCATTGTTTTGGGAACAGTTATTACAATGTTTCTGTGACTTCATCTTCTATAGCAGGGGGGTCAAACTCAATTTCATCACGGCCACATCAGCATTAAGGCTGCACTCAAAGGGCCGGTTGTAACTTCAAGACTATATAAAAATACATACATATTTAATATAAAATAATGTATTATATTACATGATTGCCTCTGCATTGGATTATTATCGGATAGGGTAATAACTTCATAATTAACTACGCCTGAAAGCAGAAGTCTACGGCAAATCATTGCAAGTCTCTTCAGTGAGAATGTCACAAAATGATTTAAAAAGAAAAGCCGAAAAAGCCGAAAAAAAATAAGTGAAGTCAAATTCTGAGAAAAAGTCAAATTTGAGATGCATTGTGGGACATGTAGTTTATTGGCAACATGCTTCTGCAAAGTAGCATGTAACCGTATAATAAACATATTATATTCTTTGCGAGCTCTTGTGGGGCCACAGAAAATGAAATCGCGGGCTGGATTTGGCCCCCGGGCCTTGAGTTTGACACCCCTGCTCTACAGGATGGTGATATCAGACTCACCCCAGCTCTCCAAACAGCTCCACTCCCAGAGCAGCGTAGATGAAGAACAGCAACATGAAGAGCAGGCCGAGGTTCCCCACCTGTCGACCGGGAAGGAACATTTACACGTTTAGTAATGGAGGACACTCAGAGTCATGTTATACTGGGTTTTATCAGGTGTACGGGTCTTCTATGGTTAGTTATGGCCGGTCAATAGAACTAAAGCAAGACAGATCTGGAAACTTTTAGTGCCAGTTGAAATATAATTCAAGACCAACTTTATAACAAAACATGTCATGTGGAGTGGGGGAGAGGAGGGTAGACTGAACCAGAACATACCTGAAGAACTCTGGACAAAGGACACTTCGTATACATGTCAAATTTGGATTTGAAAAGTCAGTTTTCCCTTTTTCATTGCTCGTTAGCAGACAGTAAATGTGCTCTTGGAAATTAGCTATTGTTAACCAAATAAGTGACAAATATACAGTTCATTAAAAATGTTTAAATAGATGTTACCAGTTATGTAAAGATTTAAAATTACTGTCGCGCAAAAAAACGCCATAAAACCTGAAGGACTGATTCAATGCATTTTAATTAAGGCGGATATTTTAGATTCTATATCTCAATGCCTTTTAAGACTTTGAGGGTCCTGGGAACTCTGACTGATATCAACGGTTACAAACGACATCCTAGCTCTTCCACAGGTGTGCACTTGTGTGTCAGATATATAAATAAGAATACATGATAAACAATTTTCCCCTTGCACTCCCCAACAAGTTTTATGGACAGGATCCTGGACAGAAAGCCTTGTCTTTATGTATCTCTAAACTGTGTGTGTAAACTGTACAGTATGTAACACCCTGACTATGAACAAGTACCACAAACCCACTTCCAACACCCCTTACCTTCCCTTTAACTCAATTTCATCGCGGGCCACATTAGCATTATGGTTCCACTCAAAGGGCCGGTTGTAACTATATAAATATACAATAGGCTACCAGTCAAAGGTTTGGACACACATTCTCATCATTCCATTTTAATAATTGTCTAATACTAAATAAATCAAAACTATGAAATAACACATAATGGAATTATCTAGTTAACAAACAAGTGTTAAACAATCCAGAATATGATTTATATTTTAGATTCTTCAATTCTTCTTCCCTTTTTGCCTTCTCTATATAAATATACATACATCTATAATATATATGAAATAATGTATTATATTACATTAAAGGCTCTGTATTGGATTATTATCAGTTTATAATAACTGAAGTCTGGGGCAAATAATTGAAAGCAAATCAACAATTACCCCAGTTGTAGAGCATATTATAGTCTTTGCAAGCTCTTGCGGGGCCACATAAAATGAGGTTGCGGGCCGGATTTGGCCCCCGGGCCTTGAGTTTGAAAACCCTGCTTTAAGGCATCGCATGGGGAAAGTAATTCTGGCTGGACTGGAACTGTATTGTTGTTTGAAGACACAGCTGGTCTTTAATATCATATTCGTGTTATTGAATCCTATGTGATAAATACGTGTGGATGTTTACAACGCCCACCTTCAGAGACACACTCTTAGCGCAATGTGTATTTCTCCCATGGTGTATGTATGCTACCAACACAAAACATAAACCGATGAAATCTGTCCAAACGAGAGGGCAGGGACCGGAGAAACAACACGTTAAAGTGGATGGAAAAGAGGGATATTGATTTGAAGAACAACTGAAGCAGAGAGAGTAGTGCTACTGTGTGTGTGTGCGGGTGTGTGTGTGTCTAGTATTACTATACTTGTGGGGACCTACATCTGTTTTCATAGTCTCGTGTGGGGACTCGCCTCCCTTATGGGGACAAATTGGAGGTCCCCATAAGGGGATCATTAATGTTAGGGTGAAGACTTGGTTAGGGTTAGGGTTAGGCATGTGTTGGTTATGGTTAAGGTTAGGATAAGTCTCCAGGAAATGCATGTAAGTCAATGTAATGTCCCCTGAAATGGTGTGTGTGTATTTGTGTGTGTGTGTGTGTGTGCGCGCAGAGGGCTCCAGTCATTGATAATCCTGCAGAGATAAGCAAACCCCTCCCGGCTGAACACAGACTCACCGCTTTATAAATGCTTTTAATAAAGAGCCCAGACACACTGGTGTATTCGTCTGGGTTTTTCCCTTCACATTAAAAAAGAGAAATACGGATTTAGAGCTTTAATATGTAAAGGAGAGGCGAAGAGAGGCAGAACTTATTTTTGATGTGCAGAAAATATATATTTAAAGGGGAGGATAACGGCGTGTTATTTTATAATTGCATTGAAACAAAGCTAAGAAGTCGCCGACGGACTGTTAGTATTCGCCTATCCATCAGATGTGTTGACAGTACACACACACAGAGAACATCTGCCGCCTTGTCTTTTAATGCACCAATCAAGCCTCAGGTGTGTCATTATGATTATCATTAATATCCAACGCCACTTATCATGAGTCGTTCCATTCATCATGCCGGATGTGCCAAAGATGCATCATCATTTATCCAATCCTGTCCACCACTTACAAGTCTGTGTTTAATCTCCATCATTACAAACAGACATACCTGAAGCGATGGAGGCAGGCAGAGGGTTTGAATCATTCTGCAGAGGCCGTCAGAAGGAAATGAGACTCTTGTGTAAAGTTCCTTGGCCATATTATGATTTCCCACATCGAGAAGAGTTATTTTTATAAACTCTGTGACATTTACTCACAAGAGAGTTGTTATATTGCAATGGCTGGAAATACTGCGATACATTTCCCACAGTGTTCCAGAGAAGCCAGGCACCGTCTAACTGACATTTTGTATAAAGCCAGCGAATGAAGAACACAGTGCTTTAGTGAACCAGGAGAGCAGAACTCCTCTGTCTCGTTAGCAGCCGTGGGGACACACAGCACCTTCGGCTAACACCACGGAGGGATTTACACGTCCTGGAGGTGTTCGAGGAATACTGGATTTTAACAAGGCGTCGTAAAATTGGGGGCGAAATGACCCAACGTCCCTAAAGACATACTTCTCAGGGAGCTGCACCGTTTATCATTCCACAAATGTTAATTCATTCCTCGGTGTCCTTGTGATAAGCTGCGGACGTCTCGTGTGTGTGTGTGTGTGTGTGAGAGAGAGAATAAGTGTGAGTGAGTGGCGGCCCGTCCACACGGCGGCGTGCTTTGAAAGCTTCACCATTCACTTTGAATGGGGTGACGTCACTTTTCGCCGAACTGCATTGTGGGAAGCAAAAGTAGAGCAATGTTCAACTTTTGACGCCTCGGCAGAAGCGTCGGCCAATCGAATCACATGCCAGTACAAGCTCTAGCCAATCAAACTGCTGCTTGTGTGTCCGGGGCGGGAGATTCATGCGATTGGTTGTTGGTCGAGTTTCAGACACGCCCGTCGGCAAGCGTCAGCGCACGCCGCCGTGTGGACGGGCCGTGAGAGTGAGTGACTGAGTGTGTGTGTGTGTGTGTGTGTGTGTGTGTGTGTGAACTTACCTGAGGCAGAGCTTGGACGACTGTGTCTAGCAGGGCTCTCATCCCGGTGGCCATTTTCAATAACTTCAACACTGGAGAGAGAGCAAAGGGTTAACGAGATATTATTATAGGGTGACCAGATGGTTGTTGGTTCAATTCCAGCAGTGCTTTCAACAGGTCGATGTGTCCTTGGGCGTGATACTGTGTGTGTGTGTGTGTGTGTGTGTGTGTGTGTGTGTGTGTTATTTGGACGTACAGAAAGTGTTAGAAACACCTAGAGAGTGAGAGCAAGAGAAACAAAGGACGAAAGACGGCGCGGAGAAAGAGGAGAGTAGTAACAGACGATCAATGGATGGAAAAGGTTTATGACTTTCTTAAGGAACTCGACTCGAGTTCCAGCGGTTCAATTTCTGCAGGAACAAGTCCGACGATGCAGAGAGAGAACGCCCAGGGCTGTGCTGCGATGGGAAAAGGCTTCGGCCACTCAGACAATAGAGACTCCTGGGAGACGCACTTCTGTCAGGATGCAACGAAAGAACTTCTGTTCCCGACTTCAGTTTCCTCCCAGAGCTGCTCCGATGAAAAGATATCAACGGTTCTGCGGAGTAGTTCTTTGAGAAAGTAAATGCATCTTCGGGGTGGGGCTTATCTCTACTGTATCTTTAAGATAAGACTTTATTTATCCAGAAGGAAATTGTTGTGCCAGAGCAATTCAATATCTACAGGAAACAGAAACATACTTCATGTCAATATTACCAGTAGTGCAAAGAAAAAGAAAAAAACCTTTACCTTTCTTCAGCAGTATTTCTGTTTGTGTGTAAAGCTAAATATTGACATTGCTAATTGGCGTGATTGTTCATTTCTTGCACTATTTTATGTGTTTTTTAAATATTTAAGTACCGTACTTTTCGGACTATAAGCCGCAACTTTTTCCCCCATTTTGTTTGTACAGCTAACGGCCACTAGGGAACCTCCTACATCTATGGATGTTACAGGTAAAATTAACCACCTTTAACACTACGGGCTCTAGGACCGGTCCGCGCCCGCCTCCTTTAAGCGGCGGGCTCCAGCAGGAAAAGCTGGAGGCCGGAAAAGAGCGAGACAGGTAGTAAAAGTGGAACCGAGAGACAGAACGAGAACAAGACAGACAGACAGTTTAGCTGCGGCGGCTCATATGCAGGTGCACTTTATAGTCCGGAAAGTACGGTATGTTGTATGCTGCACAGTTGGAAGGTCATGGGACTTCAGATCTATGTTACCAACAAGGTGCAGCTCATGAACATTATGACAATGAAGCCTTTGAATTGAATGTGAATCTTTGGTACTAGTCATCAACTGCGGTTGTGCCCGTTTGTATGTTGTTGTTGTTTGTTTCGAGCGCTAGATGGAGGGTATTGTGGTACGTCCACACGGTTCCCGGAACCAAAATGGACCAATCCGTGGAGCTCCTCACACACCAGGAGGGGTGGGGACCTTTAGCGTACATTTCCAATGAACAGGGAGTCCCCTGGTTGGTAGTAGACGAGTTGGGATGGCGGAGAAATGCCGATTTTACTTCGGCTGTGAGTGTGTGTGTGCTCGGGATGAGTTTCGAGCTGTCCCGCTGTATCGCCGACCCGGAAACCACACCAGTAAGCCAGCTCACTGAGCAGCGGAGCCTCGCAACGTCCCGACCAATCAGAGCACACTGGGCTCACAGGGGGGGTGGGGCTCCAACACGCCGTGTAGGACAGAGGGGGAATACACAGACTACACAGAGACGCTGTGAGAAACCAATGAGAGTTTGGAACATTGAACAAAGTGAATCTATTCTAGCAGACTCAACAATGGAACTATGATCAGTGGAGATGGCCGTGACATGGAGCCTTTCAGATATAATATCTATTCAAGCCAGAAAGTAATCATTCAGATTCCCAATATGTGGTCAGTTTATCCTAACAAAGCCTTTTTAATGGAGAATAGTCTCTTACGGAAATGATATGTAAAACAGACTTTTGAACACTGTTTCTTTCACGAGGAATGATGAACATGATTTGGCGAATGTAATACGTGAACCTACATTATCATGCACTTACTAAATGATATGTCCGAAATGAAACTAAAAACAACATTAGACTTCTGCTCTTGCACAGTTTCTTGCACTTAATACTTCCTTACTGTTCTTATTATTATTATTACACGCTTGTTCTTCATGTGTTTTTAAACGTTATGTAGGCGTTACGTCTTGCAGTCTGTGTGCAACGCGTAGCGGCTCTGAACAGTGTGTTGTTCATGGTCGTCGCTTTCTTTAATAAGAACGTTGTTTTTGTTTGTCATTAGTTGACTTTGCAAATTGGCTGGTGAGCCCTTTTGATTTCTGACTGATTCAAACTTCACAATTCAGTTTCCTCTCTTTTTTCTCCCCGCCTCTCTCCTTATTTTTATATTGTGTTACTTCCCGTTGTACCCCGAGTTCAGGAGGGAACGTAACGGCCTTTTTATTTCTGACTACTGTAATTTTCGGACTATAAGGCGCATCTGAATATAAGCCACAGGTGTTTTAATGTTTAATCACCGTATGTAAGGGTTCGTGCACAGCGGGGATTGTCTGGAAAGAGATGGCTGTTTGCTCCCATGTATTAACATTTCAACAAACAAGTTGCATATTTGCATAACGTATTCAAGTGGTACCATTTAGTGCAATAGTAGCTACAGAACATGTGCTGTGTAAACTGTACTGTATCACATAGCGTTTCAGACACACACACTTTTCAACTTTCAAACGTAAACGGTTTTATCGCACGTACCGGCAGTGATCGACAGCAGTGGTTTTCAACCGTGGTACGGGGACCACCGGTGGATTTATACGTTTGTTTTCAATAATGAGGGTTTGTGCATGAAAACTTCCTTTGCACACACTGTCTCGCTCTCGTAATGTCCGTCTGTCTCGCTCTCGTTCTGTCTCTCGGTTCCACTTTTACCTTGGCGCGCTACCTGTCTCACTCTTTTCCGGCCTCCAGCTTTTCCTGCTGGAGCCCGCCGCTTAAAGGTGGCGGGCGCGGACCGGTCCTAGAGCCCATAGCGTTAAAGGTGGTTCATTTTACCTGTAAAACCCATAGATTTAGGAGGTCCCCTAGTGGCCGTTAGCTGCACACATCCATAGATTAGCCGCACCGTTATATAAACCGCAGGGTCGAAAAATGGGAAAAAAGGCGCGGCTTATAGTCCGAAAATTACGGTAATTCAAACATCATCTTGTGGCTTCACAATTCAGTTTCCTCTCCCCCTCTATCCTTATTTTTATATTGTGTCACTTCCCGTTGTACCCCTAGTTCAGGAGGGAACGTAACGGGTAGAACACGGTGTAACATGTTAATATTCTTTCCCAGTGTCACACGAGTCAGTTCACCTCGAGGCAGAGGGGTTACACTGTTACTGAAGGAGAAGGAAAGGACTGAAATGGACTGTACTCATACAGCGCTTTATCCAGTCTTTACGACCCCTCAAAGCGCTGTACATGCTACATGTCGTTCACCCATTCATACAGAGCAGTACCACTTGCTCTAGGACCTAACATTCACACACCGTTGGCCATCGGGAGCAACTCAGGGTTAAGCATCTCGCCCAAGGATACATCGACATGTTGGCTGCACGGGCTGGGATCGAACCCACAACCTTCTGGTTGAAAGACGACCGCACTCCCTCGCAGCCGCAGTCGCCCTTTCTGAAAGACCCCAGCAGTCGTCTCACTCTTCATCAAATACTCCTCTTGCTTGTTAATTAGCGGCTGTTTGAGTAGCAGATTACCCAGGAGGCCACGCTGCGCTGCCTGGGCGGTCTGACTGAGGGCAGAGGGCGAGGTGTGAGTGAGAGGGGTGTAATGAACCGTTATCGCCCTCAGAGTGAAGGAGAGGGGACGACCAGCAGTGATGGTTCACAATGAACGCTCACAGAAAGCTTGAGATGCTTCAACAGAAAACTGAGAGTATCATATGTTAATGTAACTTGTATTCATGTACCCATGTCACTCATGTCATGTCACTTTCCTGCATCTCAGCTCTGCTCCGTAGTCACCTGGTGTTTACAAGTTATTTCTCCTCTGGCAATAAAGTAGAATATCTAAGTGTGTGTGTGTGGGTGTGTGTGTGTGTGTGCGTGTGTGTGTGTGTGTGTGTGTGTGTGTGTGTGTGTGTGTGTACCTCGTGCTATCCTGAGGACCCTCATGATCCTGATGATGGTGGGGTTGATGGGGAGGGAGGCGTTGATCTCGATCTCCTCCAGGGTGATGCCCATCACCGACAGCAAGACGATGGCCAGGTCCAACTGGTTCCACCTACACACACACACACACACACACACACACACACACACACACGCACACGCACACGCACACACACACACAGGGTCTCATCTCTGTCTTCATGGCTGCATGCTGTGTGTGTTATGTTAATTTCCCAATGAATATTAATGTTTCAACTTCCTGCATCATTTGCATGATTCCCCCTCAACTGACTTGGCAGAAGAATCGATAACGGCCCTCCGCCACCTGAAGGCGCCTTATGAATATTTATGTCATTACCAGAAGAACACCCTCAGTACTATAAATACCCTGCAGGCTCAGACGCATCACTTCCTGTTTGATTTCCAGTCATGTCAGAGCTGTCTCTCGAAGTCAACGGTTTAGTGCAGCCAACATGTTGGAGTCTGACTAACTGGTGATGATGGTACTCGTCCATTTTGAAATGTACTCTTATAAAGAGTGTTGTAATGGGCTTGAGACCGAACCGAAGCTTCTCACTGAGGCTGTGCAGGTGGAGGAACGATTTTGAATATGAATAGATTTCAATATCTTTATCCAACACCTTAACAATCCAGCGTGAGCTCCTATCTCTGCCTGAGCACAGGAGCAGCTGGGATGCTCTTAGGGAATTGTATATGAGATATCCTACTATGTATATTTTAATATTATTGCAGCTCCGATCCAATTTTAGAATCGGGGATCTGTTGGAAGAAATTGCTTTTGCTTTTTTCCTGCTACACTTCTTCGTCTTCGCAGCTATTTAAATGCTCCGTGCCCGTCTCACAGTTTTCGTCTCTTTCTCTCTCCGTAAACAGGGACAGTTTATTTGTTAAATTGTCTCTCTCTCTCTCTCTCTCTCTCTCTCTCTCTCTCTCTCTCTCTCTCTCTCTCTCTCTCTCTCTCTGTCTGTCTGTCTGTCTGTCTGTCTGTCTGTCTGTCTGTCTGTCTGTCTGTCTGTCTGTCTGTCTGTCTGTCTGTCTCTCTGTCTCTCTCTCTCTCTCTGTCTGTCTGTCTGTCTGTCTGTCTGTCTGTCTGTCTGTCTGTCTGTCTGTCTGTCTGTCTGTCTCTCTCTCTCTCTCTCTCTCTCTCTCTCTCTCTCTCCATCTCTTAGTCTTAAAGAGCTATCAAACTCTTGTGTATGTCTTTCGAAATACTTTATTAGGCTACCCCCTTCTCTCTGCTGCTCTGGATCGGAGATATTAGAACAATCATCAATGGCGGAAGATACCGAAGGCAGCCCTTTTGAAGTAAAGTTAGTTCAAAATTCAAGGAAGCCCCTGGATATGGTAACCGATAGCGATATACACTAAGGATAGTTTTGACGGTTTTAAATCTTTCCGTACCCAGTTTTTTTCGTCTCAGATTACGTTGGGCTCAGGGTTTTCATTAGCCGGTGATTACCGGTTTTTAGCTGGTAACATTGATTAAAAACCGGGAAATTCAAAACCTGACGGTCAAAATAGCCGGTAATAATTAGGGATGCTCCGATCGATCGGCCGCCGGTCATTATCGGCCGATATTCACTCTTAATAGTTTGATCGGTGCTCTCTATAAAGGCCGATCAGGAGAGCTGGATCTGATCAATATGGACATAAACGAGTGAAGTGTAACCGGACGAGAGAGAGATCAGATCAGCTGCTGCATAATCACCTGAAGCCCCGCCCACTGTTT
>CM070480.1:4031218-4053718 GCA_036324585.1 Champsocephalus esox | reverse complement strand
CTTTTCTCCTCTCCTTTCACATCACTTCCTGTCTTTGTGTGTTTTCCCACCAATTTTGATTGTCTGCCCCTCCCCCATTGGTTTCACCTGTCCTTCGTTAGCCTTGCATTCATTAGTGACTCAAAGTTATACAAGCCAAGTGTGTTCGATCTCGTCAATGAATATTCAGCTTTGTTTCACTGTTATCCACCTGCGTGCCGTTTGAACTCTCGGCCTATAAGATGTCTTCATCATTTTAGTGTCTTCCCAGACGCTGCCAGTGGTTGATTCTCTGTCAAATTTGAACAAAGTTATTGTGAAATAACTCATCATTTGTGGACTAAAAAGTGAAGCCTTGAGTTTGGCGCTTTGGTTGCTGCGACCTTGTCGAACCAGAAGTGACACAAACGGGTTGAGCTACGAACAACCAAATACATTTTTAGGCAACCAAAATATCGCAAATAACTTTCGTCAACAGAAACCCCACAGACTGACAAGGATACAGTTCCAGGAAACAATGGAGCATCAAGACTGGACAACATGTGGTAGTAGCCTGTACATCAAGATAGCTGCGCACTACATTGGACCATCATGTACAGAGTGAACATAGTGCTGTGTTGAAGAAGACTCAAACGAGATACAGGCCCTAACGTTATCAGGACATTGTTGAATTGTCATACATCAATAGAAAAGCATGAGAGGCAGGGACAGCTTCTCAGAGACTTCAATGCACTAATGTTTGCTCTTCACACGGACTGTTTACCTGCATGCAACCAAGTCCAATGTTGTCCTACAGATTGCATTCATATGGAGTTTAGAGAGGTTACATATTAAATTAAATTCATCCTCAATAGACTCTGAGGAAACTCTTACATAACTAATTCCTCAATCTGCTGAGTGTTTATTTTCCAGCTAAGGATAAATGTTTTGCTTGTTGGCAGTTTTGCAGCTGATTCATGGCAGCCGGCCTTCATGTCTCTTCTACATCAACATGTGTCCCCTCTTCTTCATGTCTCTTCTACATCAACATGTGTCCCCTCTTCTCCATGTCTCTTCTTCATCAACATGTGTCCCCTCTTCTTCATGTCTCTTCTACATCAACATGTGTCCCCTCTTCTCCATGTCTCTTCTACATCAACATGTGTCCCCTCTTCTCCATGTCTCTTCTACATCAACATGTGTCCCCTCTTCTCCATGTCTCTTCTACATCAACATGTGTCCCCTCTTCTTCATGTCTCTTCTACATCAACATGTGTCCCCTCTTCTCCATGTCTCTTCTACATCAACATGTGTCCCCTCTTCTCCATGTCTCTTCTACATCAACATGTGTCCCCTCTTCTTCATGTCTCTTCTACATCAACATGTGTCCCCTCTTCTTCATGTCTCTTCTACATCAACATGTGTCCCCTCTTCTCCATGTCTCTTCTACATCAACACGTGTCCCCTCTTCTTCATGTCTCTTCTACATCAACATGTGTCCCCTCTTCTCCATGTCTCTTCTACATCAACATGTGTCCCCTCTTCTTCATGTCTCTTCTACATCAACATGTGTCCCCTCTTCTTCATGTCTCTTCTACATCAACATGTGTCCCCTCTTCTTCATGTCTCTCTACATCAACATGTGTCCCCTCTGTGGAAAGACACTCTGAAAGTCTCAGGAACAAAGATTCTCTCTTTTTGATCCATTTCTATAAAAACCTGTCTGAAAATGAGCTGATCAGATTTTGGCCACTTTATGATGTCATAACGATGTGTTGTCTTGTGTAACCATTAGCCAATCAGCAACAAGGTAACCCCTTATCACCTGAATCTCCTCTAGAGCTCCATTGAGTTCTTTGTAACCAAATGTCTCTCTCCTTGTTTTCATCTGAAGTATCAGACAGAGAATCAGCACTTTGGAAACAGGGCTGAAACAGAGGGGATTATGGGTAATGCTGTAATGATCCGTTTGGTGTGTCAGCCAATCAGAGACAGGCTCTGTATATATCTGAGACCTGTGATACACTGATGAAGAAGTCTGCTCTGTCCGCCTCACTCAAACCCCATGCCCACCTTTGGCTGGCCGAAGTGCTCCAGAGACATGGTGATGACGTTGATGCAGATGATGAAGGTGATGGTGAGGTCCAGGTAGTGGCTCGTACACAGAGTGTGGATGGCCAGCCGTGTTTGGCCGTATGAGGCGTAGTAGGGCACCTTCTGGGCTTCTGGGGACAGAACAAGTCAAGAAGAACGAGGGACATAAGACGGGTATTGAATCAGTGAAAAGGAGGGGGACATATCATTGAGAGGGACATTGAAGCACCGAATCGAGGAAGCAGAGAAAGGGACTGGACTAGAGGGAAATAAATTATGTTACGAGTGAGGGTGATGGCGAGGGAAAAGTGAGAGAAACAGATATCTGATTTAAAATAGGAGAAGCGTGCGGAGAAAGCAAAACGATGTGCAAACCGAATGATTTATGTTATGATGTATTCATGTCAAAGGGGTGAAGAACGAGGAGAAGAGCAAATGAAGAAAACGCAGAGATAAAACCGTGAGATAATACGAAATAAATAAATGATGAATATGAGAGGAAGGTTGAATAGTTTTAAATGAATTGAAATAATGACTCAGTAAAAGTCATTCAGGGTGTGAAATGAGACGTCTTGGGTATAAGCCATTTGGATTATAGCCGGGAGAGAGTGCAGTCCTTAAGGAGATCAGTATGCAGTGTCTCTACTTTAAAGAGTCCTCTCCTGCTGATGTCCAGGTGTATATCAGTATGTAGTGTCTCTACTTTAAAGAGTCCTCTCCTGCTGATGTCCAGGTGTATATCAGTATGTAGTGTCTCTACTTTAAAGAGTCCTCTCCTGCTGATGTTCAGGTGTATATCAGTGTGTAGTGTCTCTACTTTAAAGAGTCCTCTCCTGCTGATGTCCAGGTGTATATCAGTGTGTAGTGTCTCTACTTTAAAGAGTCCTCTCCTGCTGATGTTCAGGTGTATATCAGTATGTAGTGTCTCTACTTTAAAGAGTCCTCTCCTGCAGATGTTCAGGTGTATATCAATATGTAGTGTCTCTACTTTAAAGAGTCCTCTCCTGCTGATGTTCAGGTGTATATCAGTGTGTAGTGTCTCTACTTTAAAGAGTCCTCTCCTGCTGATGTTCAGGTGTATATCAGTGTGTAGTGTCTCTACTTTAAAGAGTCCTCTCCTGCTGATGTTCAGGTGTATATCAGTATGTAGTGTCTCTACTTTAAAGAGTCCTCTCCTGCTGATGTTCAGGTGTATATCAATATGTAGTGTCTCTACTTTAAAGAGTCCTCTCCTGCTGATGTTCAGGTGTATATCAGTGTGTAGTGTCTCTACTTTAAAGAGTCCTCTCCTGCTGATGTCCAGGTGTATATCAGTGTGTAGTGTCTCTACTTTAAAGAGTCCTCTCCTGCTGATGTTCAGGTGTATATCAGTGTGTAGTGTCTCTACTTTAAAGAGTCCTCTCCTGCTGATGTCCAGGTGTATATCAATGTGTAGTGTCTCTACTTTAAAGAGTCCTCTCCTGCTGATGTTCAGGTGTATATCAGTGTGTAGTGTCTCTACTTTAAAGAGTCCTCTCCTGCTGATGTTCAGGTGTATATCAGTATGTAGTGTCTCTACTTTAAAGAGTCCTCTCCTGCTGATGTTCAGGTGTATATCAGCATGTAGTGTCTCTACTTTAAAGAGTCCTCTCCTGCTGATGTTCAGGTGGATATCAGTATGTAGTGTTTCTACTTTAAAGAGTCCTCTCCTGCTGATGTTCAGGTGTATATCAGTATGTAGTGTCTCTACTTTAAAGAGTCCTCTCCTGCTGATGTTAAGGTGTATATCAGTATGCAGTGTCTCTACTTTAAAGAGTCCTCTCCTGCTGATGTCCAGGTGTATATCAGTATGTAGTGTCTCTACTTTAAAGAGTCCTCTCCTGCTGATGTTCAGGTGTATATCAGTATGTAGTGTCTCTACTTTAAAGAGTCCTCTCCTGCTGATGTTCAGGTGTATATCAGTATGTAGTGTCTCTACTTTAAAGAGTCCTCTCCAGCTGATGTTCAGGTGTATATCAGTATGTAGTGTCTCTACTTTAAAGAGTCCTCTCCAGCTGATGTTCAGGTGTATATCAGTGTGTAGTGTCTCTACTTTAAAGAGTCCTCTCCTGCTGATGTTCAGGTGTATATCAGTATGTAGTGTCTCTACTTTAAAGAGTCCTCTCCTGGGGATGCATATCAGTATGTAGTGTCTCTACTTTAAAGAGTCCTCTCCTGCTGATGTTCAGGTGTATATCAGTATCTAGTGTCTCTACTTTAAAGAGTCCTCTCCTGCTGATGTTCAGGTGTATATCAGTATGTAGTGTCTCTACTTTAAAGAGTCCTCTTTTCCACTTTTCTCTACTGACCTCCACCCTCCTCCATCATCTTCCCTTCCCAGGATCCAGACTGTAAATCCATCATACTTTCCCCTCCTCTCTCCTTCTTGCTATATTCCTTTTTTACATCACCCCTCTACCTCTTCATCCTCTTGGCTTCAAAGCCTCTATTCCCACCTCATTTTCCTTGAAGTAACATTCTTATTTCCAGAGGTGGAAGTAACGGAGCACTAAATAATAAACAAACAAATAAATACATTTAAAAAATAGTTTAACATGTAACAGAGTATTTCTACACTGTGGTATAACTAATATGACTTTATTAAAAGGTCTGAGTACTTCTTCCAGCGCTGCCAGCATCTCTACCCCCCCACCCTCTTCTACCCGCCACCTTACTTCTCCTCTTCTTCTCCATGCGACGCTGGCGCTTCTCCTCCCGTCTCTTGGCCTCCTCCACCTCCTGGTGCTGCCGGCACTTGTGGAAGTTCTCCACCACGACGCCCACGAACATGTTGAGGACGAAGAAGCTGACGATCAACAGGAAGGAGATGAAGTAGAGCAGCATCCACGGGCTGTTGTTGGTCGACGGCTGGAGGTCAGGAAGACAGAGAGTAGGAAGATCAGGAAGGAGGGAAAAAGAGAAGAAGAATATGTGACGGATTAATTGGAAAATGGTGGTGTTCGTGACAGGAAGTAAGGACGACGTAAGGGAGGACTGGTCAACGGCTGGAGGTGAGGAAGAGAGAGTTAGAAGAACTAGGATGAAGAAAAAGGGGAGAACTGGATGAGACACAAGCTAGGACAATAGTAGAGTAGGTGGAAAGAAGTAAGGATGACGAAAGGGAGGACTGGCAGAAGAAAGAAAGAACGTGACGATAGAGTCGTGATAAAGAGTTCAGTCGGACAGGTGAGGAACGCTCAGTGACACATAAGGAAAGAATGGACGATGGAACAAAGAGAATAAGTGATTGGTGAGAAAGGTCAGAAAGAAAATTGAAATATCTGAAAATAAAGTGAGAAATAAGAATGAGTACAAGACGCTGGAGGAAGAGGTTGGCTACTTCCCACGTCTGCATATCTGCGAGGGTCAACTGTGGTCCTTCAATAATTATCTACAACGGTCTGCACACACTGTACACCGTTTTTAGGCTGACGTCTGCCCATGCTCCAGACTCTAGTACAGTTGGTGGTCTTTCACCTTTAGCGAATTCGCTGAGAAGAAGAACAATAAGGTAACCAAATCAATGGTTGGTTTGAAAAGAGGTTGTTTGTTGACATTGGCCTTAAGGACTGTTCAAAACATGGATATCATTTGTCTTCTAGTGAAAGCAAAGAGCCGCATGGGGTCCTACTGATGTACAGGCCCTGACACACCAACCCGATGTTGGGAGTCAGAGGCCTCAGAGGCAGTTGGGCATTCGCGGCGCCCTACTCAGGTTGGTGTGTCCCGCACCGCCGTCTCCTTACGGCACATTTTCACACCTCCCGCGGCCGATTCAACATGTGGCCGTCAGAGAAAGTCGGGACAAATAAATCACTCTGATTGGCTGTTCAGCTGCATGAGAAGCGAAGCGGAAGTGAGGGACCAAAACAAACGATTAAGAAAGCAAACACAGCCGGTTAATCTTTTTCATTTTCATCTCACCTGGACGCAAGAGTTTCTTTTTTATGTTTACATGTTTTCGATCGACGAGAGAGAGTGAAAATGGAACCCAGATGGTATTTGTTGTTTGTTTATATCACGCAGCCTGTTCTTCTTCTCTTGGTGTATAGTCTGTCTTCCGGTTGTTGCCTCTTTTGAATGACGAATACACACTACCGCCGCCTGCTGGTAAGGACAGTTATTGCCACTCGTCAACTGAAGTATTTGCGGTGTGTTCGTAGGCGGGCGGCGTAAAAGTCGGGACGCCTTCGGTACGCGTTCTTTGGTCTCAGGTTGGTGTGTAGCGGCCTTAAGAGTCAATTGTGTTATGAATGAAACCGACAAGCGACACGCACAGTATGTACGAGCCTTAAGAAAACTGAAGATGCCAGAAGGGAGCTCAACGTAGAAACAGCCACCTCTGGAACCCTCCAAAGCTGAACATGTTCTATGTATGACTCGATGATTAGAAAGATGACAGTATATCAGGAAGACATTGGCAACGTTTGAAGTCAAGCTGAGGACGTTGCGGTTCACGGTCAAAGCCTTTTCCCTCAATCACCTGGTTTAAAGAGAACATCCCGAGTGGAGTTTTTACGCCTTCATCATGCCTGCTTTGATATCATCCTATCATCCAAAGATTTACATTCACAGCTTCAGGCACTTGACTATTTCCAATTCATATAATCTGTAGAACTGACTAAGTGTTAGCTCTGAAATAGTTCGGTGGTTGTTTCAGGATACCTAACCTCTTGGATTCAGTCCCTTTATCCCCATCCAGGATTAGCACAGGGTAATAATAGTTTAGTTCATTTATTTATTTAAAATACAGTGCACACTAATTAGCCAGCAGGCTTATTTTCAACTGTTGTCCTTGGTGTGAGGGAATATTTCTGTCTTTACTCCTAGATATTTAACCTTTTCTGTGTGTTGACATTTACTACCAACCCTGGCTCTGGTATCTCTCTTAAAGAATGGGAGGCTCCAGCTATCTTGATAAACCAGTTCGGTCACAAAATGGTTTACGGCTGTGGGAACGCTGGCTTCGAGGCCATTAAGGGTCAGACGCAAGTGATTCAGGGTGCCCAGCTGTTTAGTCTATCTCCCCAAATATGTTGTTTACTCTCTCTGAACTAGTTAAAAGGGCTATCGAGAGAGAGGCGCGGCAGATTTGACATGGCAACCCACCCGTGCAGTCAGAACCTTTGACTGTGTGACTTGTGATGTTAATTCTCCGGCCGATACTTGTAAATAAATATCAGTGTTTGACATCAAAGCTCCAACTCTCCTCGTGTCTCTGAGAGTCCTGACTCTCCATCGCTGCAGAAGTGTCCCTTACAATTGGCAAGATGTTAAATGACCACAACAAGACTAGAGAAATAAAAACATAATTAAATAGAGTACAACAATAAATAAACAGCAGTACAACAATAGAGAGGAACAAACATGCAAACAGATGAAATATCATCATACCTTGATACAGTTACAAGTGTCCACATGTTTGATTGCTTAAAAGCCAGTTCTTATGATTGCGGTGAAATGTATGATAGGAGGTGAATAGAGCTATCATATGGTTAAGCACGTAATATACATTTAAGGCAAACCCCCTAGTTTGTAACCTGGGAAATGTTGCTTTAGTTTATCAATTGCAAACATGAGACTAGGGGAAGTCATCTATTGTTCCATTTTTAGAAACTATTGAAATGCCACTACACGCCCAATTACAGTCATCCAATCAACACCTCACAGCCAGTGCAGTCGAGCTGTCCTGCAGCTGCAACTGGGAACAAAGGCAGCGACAGAAATGGAGACAATGTGAGGAACAGAGCCGGATGATTGGCTGCGGAGGAAGCCATCGCAGCGAGTCATTAGAAATCAAAAGAAATCAAGTTCAGGTGCAATGACACGAGAGTCAGGGTTTCAATCTGGAGGATGGCTAGGTGTTGAAAGCAAAGGGAGATGTGAGAATGGGATTAGTCAGTCAGAGTGTTGGACCCTGAGGAGAGCCAACTGAATCACCAGGATAATTCCCTCCCTTTAATAGATTCACTAATGTTCAAATAAAACCAATTCTAAAGGGAATCTGCTTCGAAGCCGCTTCAGAAGACTCATTTGCACCCTGCCATCAGACTCTGAGAGTGTGACGCGTGCGATTATAGGAACGTTAATTGAAATGAAAGCATTACATATGTGAGTTGCAAGAACGCAAACTGCCATCTAAAATTCTCTGAAACTAATCTTAATCTTGTGTAAAATGGTGTAGATATTAGTAAGAATTTGAAGTGTAACATGAATATAGCTGAGCAGTTAAAGCAGGAATGAAAAAGAGAGAACGTTTAAAAACAGCTGGCAAATCAGGATGCCATTGTTAGTTTACAAAAGTTGCAGAAATTGTAAATTAAATGTATCTGCAGCTGTTTTTATATATAACTTTGGAATATAACTTATATATTCATGAACCCCAGTCTGTGGCTTAACCCTTGTGTTGTGTTCAAAAGCGGTTACCGTTCATGGTGCTCGTTTTGACCCATGATTTATTGAGATAAATCCAAAACTCTCAAAAATAACGACTATCATCCAATATTGTTTTAACTTCATCATAGCTAACTTATTATTCAATTGAATTAAAAACCTTTATTTATCCAGGTAAAATCCCATTGAGATCAATAATGTCTTTTTCAAGGGAGACCTGCAACTACGCATTCATAACCGTACAATCCTGTTGACAATTAATTGCATGGCCCCAAAAAACATTACACCACATATTTAAAGTGGACCTATTGTGCAATATTAGAACAATATATTGTAGGGCCATACCTATATAAAGTTTATAAATATATATATTTTTTTCAAAATACCAAAAAGATCCTGCATTTTAGCCATGCCTCATTTCGCTCTATTTGCTCTTTCCAGCCCTGTTTTTGCAGGGGCTGATTCTGTGAGCTGCAGCTGACCACGCCCCCCTGCAGGAGAGGGGAGTGTGCAGTTCCTTTGGCATCAGGGCAGGGGTATCTAGATACTCTCCAAGGTTTGACATCATGAAGTGAGCTACTTTTAAAGCAAGCAACGATGTTTTCAAATCTGTAATCAAAAAGCTCCTCAAAAACGCTATCGAAGCAGTTCCTGCCGTTGCTACGTTAGTTCAAACGGTAACAACGGACTATTTTTATCAATATCAAATTTGTCAATTTAAATCAATACAACTATTTTTTAAATCAATAAAATAATTTTCTAAATCCATAAAAGCATTTCAAATTAATATTGGGAGTCATGTCGTTACTTTGTTGAGAATGTGGTCGTGTGATAAGCGGGATAATGTGCCTTCATGCCGATCTAGATCCCTCCGCCTCACGTCGGGCTCCTGGTCAGCCTGTCGGTTTCCCCGTAATGACCGCGTCGCTGCACATTATCCCTTACATATGATTATATAGTCATTATTCATTTGTTTTAAAGCAGGAGGCGCAAACGCTTGCCTCGGGGAGGGAGAAAAAGAGCCACAGCGGAGAATAAACAGAAGCGAAACCATGGCAACCATGCAGGGAAGTCTTCTTCGCTGCTTTTGTGGCAGACTACAGCGCCACTTACAGACCTGGCATATGTACAACAGCGCCTCCAGCGCTTTAGAGCGGCAATGGCCGGCCGTGGCCCAACCTCTCATTCCCCTGATAGGTGGAGAGTTGACCAATAGCCGTAGCGCCACTTTACTGACGTCAGTAAAGTGTTCAAATCTGGATCAGTCTGTATCAGATCCGTTGCAGCCCCGTTCTTAGAGATTTGGCCCGGGTATAGAGGAAAAGAGAGACGGTTGTGTTTTCTGACACTTGGTGAGTTCCCTGGAACACCGAGGGACACATATTCATGTATAAAAGACGTACAAAAGTGCATTTTGCACGATAGGTCCCCTTTAAGTAAAACGTGTGATTCAATTCACTCATTATATTTCCTACAGTGAAGACAGTGGATCATTATCTGACTATAATAGACTAATATTAGAATACAATCTCCCCCAAAAAAGACCCCAAGTCACCCACAACAATTCTGCTGGGTCTCCCCAGACCCCAACACCAAAATACACACTATTTAGAGACCTTCAGACCTGGCAACAATTGTCAAAATCTGTTTTGTCGTGTTTATATAGCTGTTGTGGAGGATATCATGAATCCTTGTTCCGTACAAAAAAACTAGAGCGTAGATATTATATAGTTTTAACTTGAAACGGGTCACGGGAGACCCGAACACAACATAAGGGTTCAAATGTGTTTCGTAAAGAAATTGGCTCCATTTCCATCAGGCATTAGACCTGCCGAATAAGTGAAGTAAAGAAGAGTCCGGTCATGGGGAGGTTTCAGGACAGAGCACCGATCTGGCGTCACGGTGACTGTTGTTGTGAGTAGCATTTGATTATAAAATGAACCTTGTACCTTGAATATCAAAGGATTAAAGCAGCAAACCGGGGGTGGTTGTTAGGTATCTAGCGAGCCCTTGAGTTCTAGGGAATGAAATGCAGAAAATGAATCATCAGTAACTCGGCCGTCATGCTTTTTGGATATGTTTCTGTTGGAGCTAGTTGAGGTGGTTTGGCTATGTGATCAGGAAGCCTCTTCGTGGAGGAGTGGTGGGAACATCAAACTGGGTGGAGAACCCGCGCTGACCAGAAGGAAGGATTTCAAGTCCCATCTGGTCTCAGAACGCGTGGGGTTCCCCAGAAAGAGATAGAAATGAAGGCATGTGGGAGAAGCTGCTCAGTGTCTGCCACTGAGAGCTGGATCGCCCGTGGGACATGTGAAGACTTTCAGTGTGCTTGTTGAGTATTTAGTCCATGTGTGTGATATTACCTGCTGGTCGATGCCCACTGCGTCCAGCCCGTGGTACATGATGTTCACCCAGCCGTCTTTAGAGGCCAACACAAACAGCGACATCAGAGCCTGTAGGACACACACACACACACACACACACACACACACACACACACACCCACCATGTATACATCACTTCAGGGGACATTACATTGACTTACATGCATTTCCTGGAGACTTATCCTAACCTTAACCATAACCAACACATGTCTAACCCTAACCCTTAACCTAACCCTAACCCTTAACCCTAACCCTAATCCTAAACCTAACCAAGTCTTCACCCTAACATTAATGATCCCCCTTATGGGGACCTCCAATTTGTCCCCATAAGGGAGGCGAGTCCCCACACGCGACTGTGTAAACAGATGTAGGTCCCCACAAGTATAGTAATGCTAGACCACACACACACAACACCCAAACGTTTTTAGTTTCACTCAACCCTAACCCTAATCCAATCATATTTAACATAACATACTTACCGTACAAATATTACTGAAAACAAATGACCCAAGTAACATTTGTAATTTGTCTTCTTATTTAGATATCTTTATCTACTCGTTAGATTTGGATATTTTATTGTTGAAATGTCAAATATATACTTACCGTTTATGTTTATTTCCTACTATTAGTATATATTTTGACTGTCGATGTTGATCATATTTAAATAAAACATTTTCATGTGCAATGCCTCGTTTGTAAAGTAAATCTAATCTCATCTAATTTAGCAATGCACTTATTTCTTTCTGACAGCTTTAAACACCGACCTTTCTACATTCCTATAATACGATCTAAAGTCAAATATCTTTATGTAAGAAGATAATTATGTTAGTTAGTTATATGTTAATGTTCTATCGAGTGTACGACTGAATTCAACACTACCTTTTCAAAAGCTTTATCCTTTTACATTAACAGTTGAAATCATACCTGTTTTTATTTCATAATTTGTTCTGGAACCATCTCTCTCTCTAAGATATTCTTCTTGTACTTCTATAGGAGACATTGTGTGCTCATTATTTAAGTTATGAGTAGGTTCACATAAATACGTTCAAAACCATCCAGACGAAGTTTCAGGGACGTATTTCCCCCTCTCGTACAGTACCTGTCCGAGGTTGTCAAAGTTGTATTTGTGGTGGACCCATCGATAGTTGGCAGCCAGACAGTCGGATTTGTTGGTGATGTTCTTCACGTCGAAACCCACGCAGTAGTAGAACTTCCCTTTGAAGAGCTGCGAAGGAAAACACACACACACACACACACACACACACACAGGAAATGAGAGAATGAGGCGTGCAGAGATGCATTTCGATGAAGTCATCACAACACTCCAGTGTTCCCCGTTCTTTCAAGCAGCTTTTGAAGTAATGTTGTAATTAGCGTCCGTAACGAGAGCGTGGATAAGCGAAGGCTACAAAAACACTCGAAGTCTCCTCCTGAGAGATGTTTTTAATTCTCAATCATTTTGAACACATCAAAGTGGGGAGTGGGTCAAATGAAGCTTACTGGAAGATGCAGAAGGAATAATAATGTGGGGACGAACAGGGTGGGATCGACAAGGAGATACAAAATAAATACTGGACTGCAATGTTGTTAAAACGACGGGGAAAACTACGGCTGCACAATTGAATGAAGTTGCCTGTAAATACGTATTAATATATAAAGCTGTTGAGCTTTTCTTCCAGGGTTGAAACTGCTTGTAATGTTGTTATTTTATGCTGTCTCAGTATTTAGTACAGGTGTCACCCTGTAAGGCCCACTGTTGTAATTGTACAACATTACTTTAAGCCAGTGTTTCTCAAACTTGTTCATACCAAGGACCACGTATCCAATAAAGAACAACTCGCGGACCACCTAATCTGTCCAGGGACGACAGATGAAAAATAGCCTCTTGGCTAACTCTGGCACGTTTACGGAAATGTTCATTAATGTGCACTGTCCCTGTTAAATAAATGAAAAAATAAAATAAATAAATAAACTCCAGAAATATCCCAAATCACATCGTTTTTCTAGAAAAGATTACAAATCGTCTGGAAATTGTATAAACAAGTGGCAAAGCTCGCTCCATTGCAGAGATATTCCCGCGCGAGTGCGGAAAACTTACATTTATTTATTTATTTCAAATGTGAAATTGTACCAATATAGGTCCTGCCCTCACTCCGTACACTCACACAACTTCCGAATCTTCAAACGAGAAACATCTCTTTGTTTTATTGGACTGGATTTGTCAAGTGAGTAAAATGTGGGTGATTATTACAATGTCATAATATGTCAATACTTTCATCAAATTAGATTTTGAGCAGCTTATGTCTTTGTTGTAATATTACAACACTGGGTCAGTGTGGTGGTCAAAATAGCATGAGCGCCTGTCATGGACCCCGCCCTTCTTATATGTTCACATATGGAAATAAAACACTAATAGAAATATAATGTCTTTGATAATTCACTATCACTAAGTTCTAAATGTGTCCTCTGTTAAGACAATGTTTGAGGAAGAGGATAAGGGCCAATCTGTATTTTTTCTGAACATCTCCGAATTTGGACTTTTCAGAATTGTTGAATTCTGACTTTTTCTTCTGACGGCAGACTAATAATTCACATTTTTTTGTCTTCATAATTCTAACTTTCTTTTCTCAGAATTTTGACTTTTTTAAATGTTTTATAAGAATTTTCTAAAATGCAAATTTCTTCTGTGAACTCAAATTTGTACTCAAGTTCTGACTTTTTTTTAAAAACATTTCTAATTCATTCAGAGTTTGGTTTCTTCAGATTTCTGACTGTTTCCAGGATTTTGCCTTTTTTTAATTTTCACATTTTTAATCAAAATTCTTAATATTTTCAGAATTCTGATTTGTTTTCAAAGTCAGATTATTTATTTTTTTTCTTCCAATTTTCAACAGAAATCTGACTTTTTCCAGGGTTTTGCATTTTCTTTTCATAATATTGACTTTGTTCTCATTATTTTGACTTTCATAGGTCTAACACTTTCTGTAGTCTTGAGTGCCATGCTTTAAGTGAACCCTCAAATGCACTGCACATGTTGTTGCAAAGGTTGAGGATCATCATAAAGCCTTGTGCAGCGATAAAGCAAACGTTGGTCTTCTGAACTCAGCAGGACCAATGGAAACTGAGTAAATGTTGGATTATGCTCTAATGAGCCGTGCTTTCACTGAGGGTGAAACAAGGCCTCATGTTCATGTCTAATGATTGATGTTTTTGCTTGAGGTGGAAGTTAGGAGCATGATTGTCCATCCATCCATCCATCTTCTCCCGCTTATCCGTGGTCGGGTCTCGGGGGTATCAGTTCCAGCAGAGAGCCCCACACTTTCTTTCCCCACATAAACCAGCTCTGACTGGGGGGTCCCAAGGCGCTCCCAGGCCAGAAGAGATATCATCCCTCCACCTGGTCCTAGGTCTACCCCTCGGTCTCCTCCCAGCTGGACGTGCCTGGAATACCTCCCTAGGGAGGCGCCCAGTGGCACCTAACTAGGTGCCCGAACCACCTCAACTGGCTCCTTCCGACGCGAAGGAGGAGCGGCTCAACTCTGAGTCCCTCCCGGATGACCGAACTTCTCACCTTATCCCTGAGGGAGACACAAGCCACCCTGCGGAGAAAACCCATCTCAGCCGCTTGTATCCGCGATCTCGTTCTTTCGGTCACGACCCATCCTTCATGACCGTAGGTGAGGGTAGGAACGAACATGGCCCGGTAGCCTTCTGGCTCAGCTCCCTTTTCGTCACAACGGTGCGGTAGAGCGATTGCAGTACCGCTCCCGCTGCTCCGATTCTCCGGCCCATCTCACGCTCCATTGTTCCCTCACTCGAGAACAAGACCCCGAGATACTTGAACTCCTTCACTTGGGGTAAGGACTCATTCCCTACTTGGAGTGGACAGTCCATCGGTTTCCTGCTGAGAACCATGGCCTCAGATTTGGAGGAGCATGATTGTGACGTAGCATATTTCCATCCCACTTTAATAATCATGCATAACGACTTAAAGGTGCCACGGCGTGCATAAGGGACACTTTGTTAGCTTGTATGACTTTATTTAACGTAGTTTGACCATCTCAAGGCCAACACAACATGTTGCCGAGTCCATAGACATGTTTTAAGACTTTTAGACTTCTTGCACTATTTTGTATTTTTGTATTTTATTATGTGTTGCATTGTTGGAGTCAGAATCAAGTCAGAAGAATGTAATTGCCATTTCTGCACCGTAGCTTATGACAATAAAACAATACAACTTTTGAATTGAATTGAAGACGTGCACAATCCTCGGAGAAATCAAAGACAAAGACAAAAGAACTCCATGTACCTGAACACCAAGGATACCGAAGATGATGAAGAAGGCGCAGCAGATGAGCACGATGTTGCCGATGGGCTTGAGGGACGTGATGAGCGTCTCCACGACCAGCTTCAGCCCTGGAGCTCTGCTGATCACCCTGAAGGAGCGAGGGGGCAAACAGAGACTCAGTGAGGCACAGGGAGACCGAGGATAGGAACATTATGAAAACAAGTCAGAATTATGAAAAAAATAAATAAATTAACTCATTTTGAGAAAAGTTTCATTTTGGAAAAAAGTCAAAATTCTGAAAAAATTCATATCAAAAAATCTAAAATTTGAAAAAAGTCAGAATTTGAGACGAATAAAGAATTCGGAAAAAAAGTCGGAAAAATGAAAAAGTCTCTCCCTTGAACATCGTCTCAAACATGTATCACATACTGAGCAAGCATAAAACAACAACATTGAATCCAAAGCATCACAAAGACTGATTTGGACCAAAACATGTGCATCAGACTAAACACTTCAAGTGCTTCCTGTATGACTTTATGATTTCTAATATACGACAGTTTGTGAGAGGCAGACTGATACTGTTTAGCAAAGGAGTAGTTTGACATGTTGGGATATCTGCTTTGTGGTGGAGAGGTCTATGAGGAATTGACACCACACTCACCTGTATCGGAAATATGACCCAACCTTGAGAAGCCGATTAGCATAGCACACATTAGCATAGTGCAAAGATAGGGGGCAACAGCTAGCCTATCCGTCTGACTGTAAATAAACCCGTCTACCAGCACCTCTAAAGCTCACTTATGGTATATCTGTTTAATCCGTATTGAAGATTCAAAGAGGGGTTATCTATCTAGTCCAATAACTGGAGTCTCAACTTGTTGCCAGGCAACTGCTCTGATAGCAGGTGCACATTTGAATACTTCTGGGTCATGCTTGCCGTTCTCCACTGCTTTTAAAATAGAATACACTGTAGTTTGCCTTATTTCCTCATTGTCCTAAGTCAGTGGTTCCCAAACTTTTTCAGTCGGGTCCCCCTTGAGTAATTGGAAATATTTCCGGGCCCCCCCCCCAACCTGGTTCCCATCTATATCGGTAGCATTAATTGTATATTGTTGTAAAAACATTACATTTTCTCTGCTAAAAATAAGAAGATCCAACTATAATTGTATATTTTATTATGGATTACACATGAACTAAAGTGCTTGTAATAGATACTGTGAATTAATTAAAACTAGTAGGCCTTCTTCGTAGATGTAGATTTTTAAATTCAAATGTTTTGAGACTGCCCCTCTCAGTCCATTCTCAATGTTCAGCTTTGATCTGTATTTCCTGTTGATGGCAGCATCAGCAGAAAGCCTGTCTCACAGGTAGGATGTTCCACAGCTCTCTGACCAATGAGATATTTTCGAGCAGTGTTTGTTTAATTTATTTCCGCGCCCCCCTGCAGTACCTCCGCGACCCACCAGGGGTCTCGACCCACAGTTTGAAAACCACTGTCCTAAGTGTTTTAGTTGTTTCGCTTTTAAGGTTATTTGTATAGTTAAATGTGTTTTACCTACTTTTCAACTTGTTTTTTTAGATTGTTTATGTTCGCACCACCAGATACCAAAGCAAATATGTGTCAACGTACCTGGCAGTACACTTGATTCAGATTCTGATTCCAGTTGTTGTATGCTAAGCTAAGCTAGCGGTCTCCTAACTGACAGGTATGAAGGGAGCATCTTAGCGGGGACTCCATTGCTAAGTTGAGCTTTAACTATTGTAGACAATAACAACAACAACATTCATCTTTGAACACACAAACCAAACAATTATTATTACGAATGTATCTTGGTGTATAAATGCTAATGCTTATTAAAAAATATATAAATCCGAATACATCATGCAATGGAGTTGTTTTTCATGTTGATATGACAGCTTGCACCAAAGAGTCATTGAACAAAGTGAATGCTGGTACTCAAAGGGTTTTGTGCATTTGAAGCGTACGCTCCAGCACTGACAGCAACAGCATGTGCCTGCTTGTTTCATCGCTGTGTGAGTCTTCACGGTTTTACTGCACTCATTGGGAGTGGCTCTTGGATGGAAGGGTCGGCTAAAGGAAGCGTAACGTCCTTCCTAATCAGTGATGGTGTGATCGTCTTTTCTTCTCACCTGAGGGGGCGGAGCGTCCGAAGCAACCTGAGGACCCGGAGAACCCCGAGGATCTTGGCTCCGCCCGCCATGGACACCACGATGTCGATCAGGGACACGAACACGAGGAAACCGTCGAGGATGTTCCAGCTGCTCCTCAGATACGCTTTCTCCCCCACGTACAGGCCCATGGACACCACCTGGGGACACGCAGCAGCACACACTTCCATATGCACATTCCCCACTTAGCTGCTCAAACAGCTGGTTCATGTCAGCTGGCAGGAGAGGAGACATTTGAACATCGTGAAGATCAAAGTCAACTCGGGATGGGAGGAGGAGGAGGCGTGTGATAGAGGGAGAAGTGTTGAAGAGTTTCCAAAGAGATGGAAGGAGGGACAATGAGGACATAGAGGATTATTACCTATTATTCTGTTTTTCATCAATGTATCACAGGTCTCAGATATATCCAGAGCCTGTCTCTGATTGGCTGAAACACCAAACAGATCATTGCGGCATTACCCATAATCCCCTCTGTTTCAGCCCTGTTTCCAAAGTGCTGATTCTCTGTCTGTTACTTCAGATGAAAACAAGGAGCCCCTCCCCCACGCCCCTCTGAGAGACATTTGGTTACAAAGAACTCAATGGAGCTCTAGAGGAGATTCAGGTGATAAGGGGGGGGGGTACCTTGTTGCTGATTGGCTAATGGCTACACAAGACAACACATCGTTATGACATCACAAAGTGGCCAAAATCTGATCAGCTCGTTTTCAGACAGGTTTTTATAGAAATGGATCAAAAAGAGAGAAAATCTTTGTTCCTGAAACTTTCAGAGTCTCTTTCCACAGAGGGGACACATGTTGATGTAGAAGAGACATGGAGAAGAGGGGACACATGTTGATGTAGAAGAGACATGAAGAAGAGGGGACACATGTTGATGTAGAAGAGACATGAAGAAGAGGGGACACATGTTGATGTAGAAGAGACATGAAGAAGAGGGGACACATGTTGATGTAGAAGAGACATGAAGAAGAGGGGACACATGTTGATGTAGAAGAGACATGAAGAAGAGGGGACACATGTTGATGTCGAAGAGACATGAAGAAGAGGGGACACATGTTGATGTAGAAGAGACATGAAGAAGAGGGGACACATGTTGATGTAGAGGAGACATGAAGAAGAGGGGACACATGTTGATGTAGAAGAGACATGAAGAAGAGGGGACACATGTTGATGTAGAAGAGACATGAAGAAGAGGGGACACATGTTGATGTCGAAGAGACATGAAGAAGAGGGGACACATGTTGATGTCGAAGAGACATGAAGAAGAGGGGACACATGTTGATGTAGAAGAGACATGAAGAAGAGGGGACACATGTTGATGTAGAGGAGACATGAAGAAGAGGGGACACATGTTGATGTAGAAGAGACATGAAGAAGAGGGGACACATGTTGATGTAGAAGAGACATGAAGAAGAGGGGACACATGTTGATGTAGAAGAGACATGGAGAAGAGGGGACACATGTTGATGTAGAAGAGACATGGAGAAGAGGGGACACATGTTGATGTAGAAGAGACATGAAGAAGAGGGGACACATGTTGATGTAGAAGAGACATGAAGAAGAGGGGACACATGTTGATGTAGAAGAGACATGAAGAAGAGGGGACACATGTTGATGTAGGAGAGACATGGAGAAGAGGGGACACATGTTGATGTAGAAGAGACATGAAGAAGAGGGGACACATGTTGATGTAGGAGAGACATGGAGAAGAGGGGACACATGTTGATGTAGAAGAGACATGAAGAAGAGGGGACACATGTTGATGTAGAAGAGACATAATAGGTGACCTTTAAATGACACACAGATGTTGAGACGTTGTGTGTGAAGCTGCAAAAGCTGCCGTGGCACATCTTTCAGTTTCTCTCTCAGAGTTCGAGTGTGTCGTCTCTCAGCCGGTGGGAGGTCCCGCTCAGCAGGACAGCTCTGATGGGGATTGAACCAGAACGAGAGGAGAAGGACATCTTAAGAAACTAAAATAAGGGAATGGGCGAGGCTCAAAGAGAAAGTGTGAGTGTGTGGGGCTGGAGGACACGTCGCATGGTCCATGGTGTGTCTGTCATGTCGTAAGAGAACCAGCAAAGGATCAACGTCTTCCTTACGCGGCAATACGATGCCACCAGAGGCTTATGTGGGGCGCTGGAGAAATGTAGGCGTAAAGACGCTGTTCGTGCATCTGTTGTGGGAACGTAGTGACGATGGCACCCTGAACATGCATCTGTTGGGTACCTGGAGGCGTGAAGGGAGCTCTGCAAACAGTTCAGGATGCCTCGAGTCAGCGTGGGTTCAGAATACGAGTGAACCCCAAAGTGACAAAGAGTCGTTGTTGGGAACGCGTCAAACTGTAGGAAAACTCGTATAACCCAATCCGCCTCTTGTCGCTCTGCACGGTGCCACCTTCTCCAAGAACACTTTATTATCTATTTGCAACCGTGTTTTGAAGCTACTTTATCTGTATCAGTGTTCTTCTTTCAAGCATGCTGACCAGACAAGAGAAGGGAAGTGTTTTCAGACGTTTCGAGACATCTTCGCTGACCATTGGTTCTAACATCGCCAATTTGAAGAAATTAGGAACTTCACAGTTCAATCGCAACGAGGCATTATCAACGGGTTAGAGTGCCTCGACAGCACTCGTCTCGAAGCGCTTCTTCTCAAACAGAAGGTGATTGTGATCGGCCTGGCATCTGTCCAGAGAGGAGACGGATAACACCAATTAAAATACGAGCGCAGGGTTCCACCGCAACATTGCCGAGCCATTGGTTCGCCGCCGAACTCCATTACTACAGTCGCCAATCAAAGCTGACTGAAGAGGAGAACTAGACACTCTTTAGGCTAGCTGTTGCCCCTATTTCTAGTCTTTGAGCTCTGCTAATGTGTGCTATGCTAATTGACTTCTCGAGGCTGGGTCATATTTCCGATACAGGTGAGTGGTGTCAAGGAAAAAAAGGTATGCCTTCGCTCAGCATTGGGCCGATCGGCTCGCTACTCCCTACATGTGAGTTGGACCCAGGTTCCCCTCAACGAAAACTCGCCTGTTTGCTATCCTGGCTCTAAAATGGTGAAACAAAATCCCCATTGATATGACACCTTCCTTCGCAGACTAAAAGCCCACTTCCTTCGCAGACTAAAAGCCCACTTCCTTCGCAGACTAAAAGCCCACTTCCTTCGCAGATTAAAAGCCCACTTCCTTCGCAGACTAAAAGCCCACTTCCTTCGCAGACTAAAAGCCCACTTCCTTCGCAGACTAAAACCCCACTTCCTTCGCAGACTAAAACCCCACTTCCTTCGCAGACTAAAAGCCCACTTCCTTCGCAGACTAAAAGCCCACTTCCTTCACAGACTGAAAGCCCACTTCCTTCACAGACTAAAAGCCCACTTCCTTCACAGACTGAAAGCCCACTTGGTTCAACTGACCCTTGGTCATTAAACAAAATACATGGGCGGGTACCCAAAGGGTTTGGCTCAGTTCCTCGCTGTTCTGAGTTTGTATCTTCATTGTTTTATTGCACTTATTGGGAGTCGCTTTGGATCTGTCCCTTCCTACATCCAGGACATGGTTAAACCGTACACCCCAGCACGTGCACTCCGCTCTGCATCAGCCAAACGGCTCGCTGCACCCTCGCTGCGAGGGGGACCCAAGTTCCCATCAGCAGAAACACGTGGGTTTGCTGTCCTGGCTCCAAGATGGTGGAATGAGCTCCCATTGACATCAGGACAGCAGAAAGCTCACACACCTTCCAGACTGAACACTCATCTCTCTCGACTCCACTTCGAGCGATATAACTACTAACAGAGAACTGCTAACAAAGCACTTATATACTAACAAAGGACTGGCTTATCTATAGCCAGTTGAGTAGCACTTGAAATACTTGGCTCTTTGAAGCCTGATGTACTTTCTGATTCTGTTTTCTTCAAGGTTGTGTCTTCCTGGTCGAATGTACTTATTGGGAGTCGCTTTGGATAGGATCGTCAGCTAAAGGAACCGTAATATTATCCTAGTGTCAATTAGCTTTGTTTGTGTTTTTGATTGGTGTGACCACAAAGGAGAAAGTAAATCAGAATAACCTGCCATGTTCCTTTCCTTCTGTCCTGCACTTGATTTCGTTATTATTTTATGTTTGTATGAATGCTGCGTGTCTCTGTTGTTGTCTGTTGTCTTTTCTGAATGTTTTGATGGCACCTTAAAAGGAGTAGCTTTGCTCTCCTCGTTGCACTTGTATAATGACAATAAATGCGTCTATTCTATTCTAGGGCTCATTTTTACTAGAATGCTTTTATAAAACCCTTCAAACCTTCAAAACATCAGAACAAGAAATACCCTGATTGAGGCCACAGTAACGCAAAGTGACTGCCATGGCAACTGTTGTGAGGGCATCCTAACAATATAGAAACAATGCAGACACCGGGCGTCAAAGAAAGACTGAGAGTAAGGAAATACATAGATGAAGGATGAAGAAAGAGATTTATGTATGAAAAACCTAATTGAAGGAGTCAGTTTGCAGGTGTTAGGAAAAATATCCCTGGTCCCTGGCTTGAGCTTCAACATCAGGATCCATGTGTCTGTGATCCTCTCCAGAATGGAAGGAGTCATCACATACAGAGCATCAGCTAGTTCCTGAGCAGTGTCCTTCACATGCTGATATCCAAGAGAGGGAGTTACACAGTCACAAGATGGAGGTGAGGCACAAAATGCTGAGTTTTTCTCAAAATCTCAAAATCCTGTCTTTTTCTGAAAATTCTGACTTTTTCTTAAAATCTCAAAATTCTCATTTTCTCAAAATTCTCAATTTTTCTCAAAATTCTCAATTTTTCTCAAAATCCTGACATTTTATAAAAATCTCAAAATTCTAAATTTTTTCTCAACATTTCAAAAAATCTCACTTTTTCTCAAAATCTCAACATTCTGACTTTTTCATTAAAATCTCAAAATGCTGTCTTTTTGTTAAAATCTCAAATTCAGAATTTTTCTCAAAATTTCAAAATTCTCACTTTTCCCTCAAAATTCTCACTTTTCACATCCAGCGCATCAGCTAGTTCCTGAGCAGTGTCCTTCACATGCTGATATCCAAGAGAGGGAGTTACACCGTCACAAGATGGAGGTGAGGCACAAAATGCTGAGTTTTTCTCAAAATCTCAAAATTCTCAATTTTTCTCAAAATCCTGACATTTTCTAAAAAT
>CM070480.1:4023718-4026218 GCA_036324585.1 Champsocephalus esox | reverse complement strand
GAGAAGATGGGTCCCGCTATAGACCGCCCTGCTGTGGATGGTGTGACTCGAGAGAAGATGGATCCCGCTATAGACCGCCCTGCTGTGGATGGTGTGACTCGAGAGAAGATGGATCCTGCTATAGACCGCCCTGCTGTGGATGGTGTGACTCGAGAGAAGATGGGTCCCGCTATAGACCGCCCTGCTGTGGATGGTGTGACTCGAGAGAAGATGGGTCCCGCTATAGACCGCCCTGCTGTGGATGGTGTGACTCGAGAGAAGATGGGTCCCGCTATAGACCGCCCTGCTGTGGATGGTGTGACTCGAGAGAAGATGGATCCTGCTATAGACCGCCCTGCTGTGGATGGTGTGACTCGAGAGAAGATGGATCCCGCTATAGACCGCCCTGCTGTGGATGGTGTGACTCGAGAGAAGATGGATCCCGCTATAGACCGCCCTGCTGTGGATGGTGTGACTCGAGAGAAGATGGGTCCCGCTATAGACCGCCCTGCTGTGGATGGTGTGACTCGAGAGAAGATGGGTCCCGCTATAGACCGCCCTGCTGTGGATGTCGTGACTCGAGAGAAGATGGGTCCCGCTATAGACCGCCCTGCTGTGGATGGTGTGACTCGAGAGAAGGATGAAGAAAAGCAATGTTCAAAGAAAGACGGGATCAAAGCACGATAACAGAAGAACAGTGTTTGAGTGAACGCTCTTCATCGCACTGGAGAGGAAATGAGTTTACCTTGACGGTCATCTCGGTGACGAAGATGGCCGTGAAGACGTAGTTGGAAATTGTGAGAAAAACCCGTTCCTGTAAGAGAAGAAGAGAGAAGACTGCATCTGAGAGAAACGACAGAGCAGAGCGGCAGAGAAAGGCATTTGAAGTGGCAGCTTAGGAAGTCACCTGTTCAGAGCTCCGTGCTCCGAAGCCGAGTTCATCTGAGTGTTTGTGATTACATTTAAATTGGATTTATTAGATGTAATTAAACGCCAGATGTGAAAGAGTTGCCTTGCTTTTGATTTGATCTGCCGACCCGTTAACACATCTGGTGCCGCTTGATTCCAGGAACATCGCTTGATGCCAGAATCAAGACAGAGCTCGGAGCAATGGCTACGCAGCGGCGTTTTGAAGTCGGTCTTCAAACAATAAATAGAGAAGATGATTTGTACTTCTTCTTGTTCACAAACTGTTTGCTGGTTTAGACATTTAAAAATGTACTTTTACAAACTGAATAATTAACCGTAGCATGTTTGCACCTTGAATAATACAGATAATGAGTAACAATAACAAAATGATATGATAATAAAAACAGCATATTCTGTGATTTACCTTTTTAACCCTAGAACCGCCAATCGGGTCAATTTGACCCAGAGCTGTTTTTTATTGTATGTAACTTTTTTTCAATAACATATTAAAGTCTCCCAGTCCCTGAAAGTGTGTTATGTAGCACCCTAAGTTGTTAAAAATGGTCAATATGAAGTCAGATTGAAGAAATCGGCAAAATAATTGCCATTTATACCCATTTCCGCCAAGCGGGTCATATTGACCCCACCCCTTTTCGCGCTATTGATTTTGCGTGTAAACAAACATAATGTTCACTTTATTTACCTAACTTCTTGCGTTTATTTACTTAAAATATTACCCGTTTTAGTTTTATTTTATTCTTAACAAAGCGAATCATTTACACATTTTAAAATAAACTTTCTACATGTTTACAAATATATTTGTTTTATCTTATTTCGGACATGTTATCAGAATCAGAAAACATGTAGTTGTCCCTCAGCAGGGACATTTAAATGATTACAACAGCAGATAAAGTGAAGACAACAAATACACAAATGGCTAAGTAGGCACACGTTATTATTAACACAATAAGTACAAAATATCAGATATGTACACCCTGGTAATAAATTGTAGGAGGGTATATTGCAATTATTTATATGTTCAGACAGTGTTATTGCACATCAGGGGTATTCAGTCTATGTTTAACCTCAACATGAATATCACACATATGTACTGAGGATGTCCTCTTGTACAAGAAGGGTCTCACCTCACATGTACGTATGACAACGTTCACTTACTGTATAATGAAATGATCGTGATATAATCAGGGTGATGGAGACATGGCTCTTACCACACTGCCCTGCAGGATCTTTGGCCTCTCCAGAGCCACCGTGATGCAGTTCAGGAAGATGAAGACCAGGACCACGTAGTCAAAGAGTTTATGGGCGATGATGGACTGACAGAGCAGCCTGAACCTGAGGGAGAGGACGACATGAGGACAACGAGAGAGATGTTAAAGAAGTGTCTTTAGGGGTAACTGCCTCATGTGGAGAACTCTTAGGGTTAAGGTTCGGTGAAGCGTCCACTAGGGCTGACCTTTGGGCCAATAATTGATATCACGATTATTAAAAACGGTTATCCATTTACTTTTAAAACATCAATTTATTGGATATAATACATTTGAACAGTATGTTTTTAACAGTTGATTACCCTGAACTTTAAGTTTAACTCAAC
>CM070480.1:3976218-4011218 GCA_036324585.1 Champsocephalus esox | reverse complement strand
ATAGTCCTCTCCTGCTGAGGTTCAGGTGTATATCAGTCTGTAGTGTCTCTACTTTAAAGAGTCCTCTCCTGCTGAGGTTCAGGTGTATATCAGTATGTAGTGTCTCTACTTTAAAGAGTCCTCTCCTGCTGATGTTCAGGTGTATATCAGTATGTAGTGTCTCTACTTTAAAGAGTCCTCTCCTGCTGAGGTTCAGGTGTATATCAGTATATCATACTGCCTGTACTGCAGCACCTCTTTTCACCCTCTGTCTGAAGCCAGAGCCCAGTCTGCTCTGATTGGTTAGCTGGCTGGCTCTGCTGTGATTGGTCAACCTGCTTAGAGATGTCCCGCCCCTTATCACGTACAATGTGTCTGAGTGCTAGTCAATAGGAGTGCAAATGTTACTTTATTTAGATTATATAAATATATATTATAATATATTTATTTACGTTATGTTAGGGAAATGTTACATAGGGATGTCTCTATATATGTTCCCGAGAAACTCCCTCTGGAGGGAACACAGGGATTTTAGCATTTGCAGACCATGTACATGCACATAACCCTATATAAGACACTACAGTAAAAGTCAAACCCCAGAAAGCAGAACACCAGGGCCTCTTCACAAATGATATTTATCTCTATATTGCGATACAGATCTGTTCCACTTACATAATCCGTCTCTTCATCGAGGTCGGTTCTGTCCTTGCGTGCGTTGACCTGAGGGTAAACCTCTGCCATCAGCAGAGTATGTGGTGTTTTGCCGTTACAATCCCGATGGTCCACCCCACTTCCTGCGACAGACCCCTCGGTGATCGACCCCCCCGCCCCGGACCCCCCCCTCCTCCCGGGGTCTGCTGATTGGACAGGAGGGAGACCTGGAGGATGGCCTCTGAGATCAGGAAGCTCCAGAGAAAGAGCCCGACGATCCCTCCTCGCAGAAAAGCGCCTGGAGAGGAAAAGTGGATGATGAGAGGAAGGGGTCAGAAGTAGTGTAGTACAAATACTTCGTTTACTGTACTTCATTAAATGTTTCTGGTATCAGTACTTTACTCCACTACTTATTTTTCTGCGACTTTTTACTTTGACTTCTTACATTTTGAACCCAAATACCTGTACTTTCTTCTTCTCTCATTTCCCAAACAGCTGGTTCCTTTAGTCTGAATGTGTGTTGGTGCGTGATCATTATTCATTTAGAGTCACTGCGTGCCTATTGATTGGAACACGATCCGTGTATCCATCACTTCCTGGTCTTCTCTAAAGAAGAGGGACCAATGGAAACGTTGTCATGTTGCCGTTGGTCACCATGGAAACATTCATTAGCAAACAATGACATTATTGTTCTATTAACCCTCCCGTTGACTTCGGGTCAAATCAGATCGATTCACTACTTTCATCAATCATAACTTTTTTGTTTTACATTCGATTGCATTAAGGCTTCATGATATCCTTCAGAGTCGACATTTGAACATATAACATTGCTGATCACCACTTTCATTGAATTCTGGATGATTTAGTCAACTTTGTAACACCCATGGTGTTCCCGGACAAACATGACCGCCATAAAGAAAAGGAATTAGTAACCATCCGGATCAGATAAAACACACACACACACACACACACACACACACACACACACACACACACACACACACAGAACTATTTGATACATGTCCCGCTCTTATGTGCCCCTCCCCCCACACGGATCACACCTGGCACACGCAATACATGTTCAGTGTCTGTTCTTTGTATATTTACTGAGTTGTTCCTGTGTACCAGTACTCTGATACAATATGTACAGTTTGAAAGGGTGTTAAAAGAAATGTGGTGATGATTAATGGTTGTTGTGTTCATGTCAAAGCAGTTAAAACAGAACCGGTCAAATTTGACCCCGAACACCAAAGTAAGAGACGAAGACAATAGGAGGGTTAATATAAAGCGAGGTCAGTTACTCTTTAAAACAGCTGGTACTTATGGGTACTTTTTACTTAAAGGTGGGGTCGGTAAGAATGGAGGAAACCAGCTGGAGTGCGCTAGAATTTGAAAATACACAACCGGAAAAAATCTGCCCCTTCCTTCAGACTTCCTCACAGAGCCCCTCCCCCAACACACACGAACGCGCACATGACCAAAGAGGGCACGAGATCAATGTGTGCCCCGATGGAAGGCTGACAGGCAGGTAGGCCGTCCAGTTACTTTAGCCGGCTCAGATGATTGGTCGAGCTTTTTACAGCGCCACGGCTTCCACAGATGAAACTTTTTGATGTATTTGTTGTCAAAGCATTTCATGTATTCATTTCTATCGGGACGTTCAGAGCATTCCATGGAATATAACAAGTGTTTCTGAAGTGAATTACCGACCCCACCTTTAAGTACATTTCGAAGCCCATACTTCTTTACTTTCACTTGAGTAAAGACGTATAGTCAGTACTTCTACTTTCAACAGAGTATTTTTAAACACGAGTATCTGTACTTCTACTTGAGTAAAATATCTGTGTACTTTTGCCATCTCTGATGAGGGGGGAGAGCGTGATGGGAGTGTCGAGGGTGGGAGAGGAGGGACTCCTGCTCGGCAGCGAAGGTGTAGGAGTAGGGGGATCGAGTGCTGTGGACACGGAGACTGCCCCCGACCACAGGGGGTCCACCAAACCCATAACTCCCTCCCGACCCAAACTGTTGGAGCTGGACCTGGTGGAAGAACAGTTATATAGGCAAGTTTATTTATTGCACTTTTCAACACAAGGCAATTCAAAGTGCTTTACAAAAACGAAAGACATTAAGAAACATATTATAAAATGGCATTTAAAAACACTCATTGATTGTAAAGATAATAAAACATGAATAACAAAGGAACATGAATTAAAGTGACGGAGCAGTGTGAGATATTCACTGCGGAAATGTTTAGGTCTGACTCTCAATCATTGCTGCAGATACACGCTTTACAGCATCAGGAGGATGCGTCCCCAGCTGACCCAGAAAGCCACGCAGGTTCTGGTCCAGGCTCTCGTCACCTCACGCCTAGACTACTGCAGCTCCCTCCTGCTGGTCTACCCTGCATGTGCCATCCGACCTCTGCAGCTCATCCCAGAATGCAGCGGCTCGTCTGGTCTTCAACCTTCCTGAATGTTCCCACACCACGCCGCTCCTCCGCTCGCTCCACTGGCTTCCGGTAACTGCTAGAATCCACTTCAAGACACTGGTGCCTGCGTACCATGCTGCGAATGGATCTGGCCCTTCCTACATCCAGGACATGGTTAAACCGTGCACCCCAGCACGTGCACTACGCTCTGCATCAGCCAATCGGCTCGCTGCACCCTCGCTGCGAGGGGGACCCAAGTTCCCATCAGCAGAAACACGTGGGTTTGCTATCCTGGCTCCAAGATGGTGGAATGAGCTCCCATTGACATCAGGACAGCAGAAAGCTCACACACCTTCCAGACTGAAGACTCATCTCTCTCGACTCCACCTCGAGCGATATAATTACTAACAAAGCACTTATATACTAACAAAGGACTGGCTCCTCTAAAGCCAGTTGAGCAGCACTTGAAATACTTGGCTCTATGAAAGCCTGATGTACTTTATGATTCTGTTTTCTTCAAGGTTGTGTCTTCCTGGTCGAACGCACTGACTGTAAGTGGCTTTGGATGAAAGCCTCAGCTAAATGCGATGCTCACTATTTTGCAGAAATAGTTTTCTTTGTCCTCACTTTCTTTCTACTTTCTTTTTGAACTTATCCTGATCGCACCTTTCATGCACAAAGCCAAGGTGCTTTACAGAACAAGAAGAAAACATAACAACAATATTACAGAACAAGATAAAACATCAACAGCGATCCTAATGAAATGCACTTTAAGAAAAGCTGACAGAAATAAAAACAAGTTAAAATAAAACAAATATAAAGACAAATAGTTATCACCGCAATAAACCATATTTAATTGAGTCTTAATGTACATGAATTAATTTCACATTCTGTTCTTGTATCATAGTCTATTTACACGTATATAGACTTCTTACACTTTATTTTATTTTTGTATTTTATTATATTTGTTGCATTGTTGGAGGAGCTCAGGTCAGAATGACTTCTCCCCTGGAGCTTATGTGCATGTGACGATAACACCTTTGAATTGGAATTGGAGTTATGTAATATTCATGAATCAATAGAGATGTAATCAACGCTGCATGCGCATCGAGAGTCATAACGCTAATAGCAGCATTAAACAACAGCCGAGGTTCGATGTTCCCATGTATGTAATTAAGGCTTAATGAGGGTATTAAATATTCAGTGAGGCAAAAGCCGAACTCAATTACAGGATGTAAATGTGATCTTTTATACCTGCGGCTCCAGGCAGATTGTGGATGCAAAGGGCGCCCCCAGTTGTGGTAGTTTGGACTGCGACCATGGCGCTAGAAGAGACACAGAGCAGATAATTATCAATCATCAACAACTTTATGAATCCCGCAAGGGGCAATTGGTTATGAGCAGTGTCTGTCATGCACACAGGAAGGAAAGACACAGATACACCCGAGAGCACAGATGTGGATCATTCCAATTTACACGATAAGCAATTTCACAATAAAATAAATAATCAAGTAAAAAACTATCAAGAATTTAGGTTTTTGGTACTTGTGGGTTATCTGTCGCCACTTTTTAAACAGCCTAACCCTCCCCAAAGATTCAATTTGCGTATTTAGAGAGTCTGGAAAAAGCTAAAAATTGCCGACAGATAACCAACAAGTACCGATTACTTTCACTATCCATTATTCTGACAATCTTTTTCTGCTATAAACAGCAAGTTATAACCCACACTGGTTTGATTTAACACCGTTTCCATGGCTACTTCCTGGTTTGTATTTGACCTGCCACATTGACGGCCAGACAATAATCATCTCCCTGGTTCTCTTCGCCAAAAGCCAACAGCATTTGATTCCTCAAACAACATACAACGACAAAGCTATGACACTCTTTCCCTGTGCTTGTCCTGGTAGAAACCATATGCCATACTGGCGCTCCACTCCCACCAACACCTGTCTCAAATATATACAATTACACCGGGTGCCCACATCACCCAGTGCCCAAATACACCTTCAAAATAAAAGCATAAAACTACGTGAACTAACTTAAATAATAAAACTCAATAATAATAATTTTACTATAAACAAAAAAAGCAAGAAAATACAAGTTTAACTGTTCATATATAAATCAAAATATAGCTCCAACAAACAGTCGATAGGTAAGTCATCACCTAGGGAAGTTTAAAGAACAAAGCTTGCTGTGTATGCTCTTCAACTCAGCACATGAATACATGGCGAGAGAGATAAGTGGGAAAGAGCGTGCCTGCTATTGTCGGTTAATCTCTAACAAATGTGATATCCACTAAGGTTTTAAAGTGAACTTGCAGTGCTGTCAGCAGGCTGTCATCAAGTTTAATGTGCAGACCCCCGAGTGCCAGTTCCACTCAGAGGAACAGAACGAGTCCTGTTTGTTTCCGCATGTCTAATCCTCTCAGCTTGACAGAGGTAATTATGGGTTTTACCCTGGAAGCATACATGTCAACAGTCAGAGCCTGAACTGATGCGATGTATCAGGGAATCTAAGCATCCGTCTCTATAGAAACTGAAGCCGAACAACGGCAGCAACACTGACAACTGCACTGCGGATAAGTCAAGAGGAACAATGAGAGAGAGAGAGAGTGTGTGTGTGTGTGTGTGTGTGTGTGTGTGTGTGTGTGTGTGTGTGTGGTGTGTGTGTGTGTGTGTGTGTGTGTGTGTGTGTGTGTTGTGGACATTTAAGACGATTTATTCCGTACAATACAGCATAAAAAAGACACATTCTGGCTCTATGATATGCAGTCACGATATGCCAACATTCTGTCACTACCACTTTGTCTTATATACAATGAAATTGAAAGTCAATGGCTATATCAATTTAAACATCATTACTTTTTATTACCAGATACACCGTGCACCTCTGCACTAAGTCAATGTGTCCTTGGCTGTTCTCTCCGTCTATGATAACGGCTTACTTTGAGCTTTATTGATGTCTGTCTAGGTACAACTTTATCTGACATTGAACTGAGGCTGATAACTGTACTCAAAATAATAACACTATTAAACATAAGTGAAGTGAGGGGACAGGTCGCTACTCTGACCTCATTCCTATTTTCTTAAAGCGGCTATAATTTCCAGGTCAATTTTAGTATTTATTGTCTTTACTTTAAAGAGTCCTCTCCTGCTGATGTTCAGGTGTATAACAGCATGGAGATTGTAGCCTTTGCAGACCATTTACACGCATAAATCTATAGAACATATAGGAAATCCCAAAAAGCATGATAAGGCTTTAATAGTAGTATGCATATACACTAAGGAATAATTATTTTTGAGGTAACCCTCACAGAGATGATGACTTGTTCACAGTCACCACCGCTAAGCTAAAGGAGGCTAATGTTGGGCTATAAAGGAACTACAGCACGGTCACATGACTTCACATCACCACCGCTAAGCTAAAGGCGGCTAATGTTGGGCTATAAAGGAACTACAGCACGGTCACATGACTTCACGTCACCACCGCTAAGCTAAAGGTGGCTAATGTTGGGCTATAAAGGAACTACAGCACGGTCACATGACTTCACGTCACCACCGCTAAGCTAAAGGAGGCTAATGTTGGGCTATAAAGGAACTACAGCATGGTCAAATGACTTCACGTCACCACCGCTAAGCTAAAGGTGGCTAATGTTGGGCTATAAAGGAACTACAGCACGGTCACATGACTTCACGTCACCACCGCTAAGCTAAAGGAGGCTAATGTTGGGCTATAAAGGAACTACAGCACGGTCACATGTCCTCACGTCGCCACCGCTAAGCTAGAGGAGGCTAATGTTGGGCTATAAAGGAACTACAGCACGGTCAAATGACTTCACGTCACCACCGCTAAGCTAAAGGTGGCTAATGTTGGGCTATAAAGGAACTACAGCACGGTCACATGACTTCACGTCGCCACCGCTAAGCTAAAGGAGGCTAATGTTGGGCTATAAAGGAACTACAGCACGGTCACATGTCCTCACGTCGCCACCGCTAAGCTAAAGGAGGCTAATGTTGGGCTATAAAGGAACTACAGCACGGTCACATGTCCTCACGTCGCCACCGCTAAGCTAAAGGAGGCTAATGTTGGGCTATAAAGGAACTACAGCACGGTCACATGACTTCACGTCACCACCGCTAAGCTAAAGGAGGCTAATGTTGGGCTATAAAGGAACTACAGCACGGTCACATGACTTCACGTCACCACCGCTAAGCTAAAGGAGGCTAATGTTGGGCTATAAAGGAACTACAGCACGGTCACATGACTTCACGTCACCACCGCTAAGCTAAAGGCGCTAATGTTGGGCTATAAAGGAACTACAGCACGGTCACATGACTTCACGTCACCACCGCTAAGCTAAAGGAGGCTAATGTTGGGCTATAAAGGAACTACAGCATGGTCAAATGACTTCACGTCACCACCGCTAAGCTAAAGGTGGCTAATGTTGGGCTATAAAGGAACTACAGCACGGTCACATGACTTCACGTCACCCACCGCTAAGCTAAAGGAGGCTAATGTTGGGCTATAAAGGAACTACAGCACGGTCACATGTCCTCACGTCGCCACCGCTAAGCTAAAGGAGGCTAATGTTGGGCTATAAAGGAACTACAGCACGGTCAAATGACTTCACGTCACCACCGCTAAGCTAAAGGTGGCTAATGTTGGGCTATAAAGGAACTACAGCACGGTCACATGACTTCACGTCACCACCGCTAAGCTAAAGGAGGCTAATGTTGGGCTATAAAGGAACTACAGCACGGTCACATGTCCTCACGTCGCCACCGCTAAGCTAAAGGAGGCTAATGTTGGGCTATAAAGGAACTACAGCACGGTCACATGACTTCACGTCACCACCGCTAAGCTAAAGGTGGCTAATGTTGGGCTATAAAGGAACTACAGCACGGTCACATGACTTCACGTCACCACCGCTAAGCTAAAGGAGGCTAATGTTGGGCATGATGATGTTTAGTCGTCTAATTTAGATACTTCAAATACAACAGTGTGGTATTTACTGACACAGTTATGCCGTAGAACAAAACGTTCAAATCTCTTCAGCTTGTGTTGATCGCAGTCTTAATTTCAGGCTAACGGCCTTCAAAAGGAGGCAGCAGGAAGTGCTAAATGCTAACTTCTTTCATGGTTTAGGGCCCGCCTGCACCACCCTGTCGAGCAATGCTAAATTAGTTTGGAGTTTCATCCGAGTCCAAACTGCTTAGACGATGGATCTTATCAAAAGCTTGTGACGGAAGCTGCTGATAAAACTTCCGCAAAACTTCATGAACCAACTTTCCTCTCTGATTATTACCGCTGTACTTTGTCTCCAGGTGATGTAACTTCTGATGTGAATTAACTCTGGAGAGCCGTGGGAGAGGAGGAGGAGACTTCACAGTGAAGAGGATCTTCTTCCACACCCACAGAGCCGAACTTTATAACCTGTGAGGTAAGAACGCCACCAAACAACAGCGTATCTCTCTCTGCGTCTCACTCCCCTGTATCTCCCTGTCACTGCATCGACATCGCCCTCCCTCTGTCCTGTTTCTTCTTCTTCTTTCACTTTCTGACGAGGTGGGGGCAGTCAATTAATTCAAGCTGCCATAGCAACTGGATGCTGAGCCAAACATGGATGCACTGTTTTCTCTCTCTGGAGGTTTCAGTTCAGCAGGCACAACGCTGAGGCTTTCCCACTGTGTGTGTGTGTGTGTGTGTGTGTGTGTGTGTGTGTGTGTGTGTGTGTGTGTGTGTGTGTGTGTGTGTGTGTGTGTGTGTGTGTGAGTACCAGAGAGAGGGAGCGTCTCTCCAGGCTGCTCTTTTCGCTGCTCTTCACGCTGCTCTTCAAGCTGCTCTTCACGCTGCTCTTCCTGGACTCCATGGTGAAGCTCCGCCTCTCTGAGGAGTTTGACCCCCGCGACCCCCGCGGCCCCGACAGGGCCCCGAGCTCCAGGTGCCCGTTGGGGGTCAGCGTGCAGATCCTGGGGTCTGGAGGTATAACAGAGATTACACGTTGAATACATATTTTATTGTTTTGTGTGCCATCCATCTAATGTTGCAGCTACAGCTAACTTCTTGTGTAAATGTAAATAATTGTATCTATTTCATTTTTAGGGATTTGAAAAATGACAAAAAACATCTGCAAAGATAGCCGTTTTGGAGACATTTGATCCTGATTAATGTCGAAAGAAATTAAATGTTAGAGACGGGCGGGATGATGGTGCCAAAAACCACCCCTGCTGAGGGTTCTCCACGAAAGAAGAAGTTGAAATCACTTCTTAAGCTTCTTAAGGCTAAAAGAAGGCTTTACATGTAGAGAGGTGGAGAATGAACACTCACTGCCCACACAGAAAAAGTAAGAGACAAGAAGCAAAGGTAATAAGTCTGTGTGTGAAGGTGGACATTAAAACACCTCGTTGTATTCCCATCCACTGTAAGGAGGAGCGGGGTTTCATATCTGCCAACACTGTAGATACGTTTCTAGACTGTTAAATCCTCTGAACTCACCACCGCGAAGCTAAAGGTGGCTAATGTTGGGCTATAAAGGATCTACAGCACGGTCACATGACTTCACGTCACCACTGCTAAGCTAAAGGTGGCTAATGTTGGGCTATAAAGGAACTACAGCACGGTCACATGACTTCACAAGATCACTGCTAAGCTAAAGGTGGCTAATGTTGGGCTATAAAGGAACTACAGCACGGTCACATGACTTCACGTCACCACCGCTAAGCTAAAGGTGGCTAATGTTGGGCTATAAAGGAACTACAGCGTGGTCACTTGACTTCACGTCACCACCGCTAAGCTAAAGGTGGCTAATGTTGGGCTATAAAGGAACTACAGCACGGTCACATGACTTCACGTCGCCACCGCTAAGCTAAAGGTGGCTAATGTTGGGCTATAAAGGAACTACAGCGTGGTCACTTGACTTCACGTCGCCACCGCTAAGCTAAAGGAGGCTAATGTTGGGCTATAAAGGAACTACAGCGTGGTCACTTGACTTCACGTCACCACCGCTAAGCTAAAGGTGGCTAATGTTGGGCATGAACAACTTCAAAACTAAAACTTCTTTCATGATTATTATTCGTATAATAGTATTCCCATCCACTGTAAAGAGGAGCAGACTGCAGGGTTTTATATCTGCCAACACTGCAGAGATCCTCTCCTCTGCAGCATCTCTCACTGTAGAGACGTTCCTGAGCATTTGTTGAGTCCTCTGTGCCGTTATCTGCTTCTATTGAGAAGAGAGCTGGGTACGATTCATTGTGAGCGCCGGATAAAGACAAATATCATTCATATTTAAAGACTATTTACAAGCCTTTGGGCACATATTCCTGTCTCACGTTAGTTCTGTTTGGGTAAACAGCATGAATAAGCATTGCTTACTGAAAACTGTGTGCACATGTGAGATGCAAGCAGATTCTGTGATTTCAATTTGGTTTAAGCGGTGAAAAACACCCAGGTACAGACTCGTGGATGTGGTTTTAAAATCTTAAAATCACACATTTTGAGTAATTGTCAGCACCCCTAACAAACTGTACTTTCTCTTTTGCTTTTAAAGGCACTTAATAATACGTTTTATACGTTTTATTTCGAAGCGCCTTTCAGGACACCGAAGGTCGCCTTACAGTGCATTTAAAAGTTAAAACAGCTAAAACAAAAACGGAACACAATTTAATCGAACGACAGGATAAGCATACAACAGGCAAGACAAGAGAGTGGAGAGACGGAGTGACGGAGAGACGGAGAGACGGAGTGACGGAGTGAGAGGGGGGTCTGTGATGGCAGGTTGAACGTGCTTTAGAGCGAGTAGGCCGGTTTAAACAGGTGGGATTTGAATGTCGTGATGGAGGCAGACTGTTCGATGTGTGGAGGCAGAGAGGTCCAGAGCCTGGGCGCGGTGCAGCTCAAAGCCATGACTCCCATGGTGCTAAGGCGGGAGGTGGGGACGGTCAGGAGTCCGGCTGAGGACGAGCGCGGGGAGCGGAGGGGGGGTACTCCTGGAGGAGGTCTGAGAGAGAGGTGGGGGTGAGGTTGTTGAGGGCTTTGTATGTAAGCAGAAGGTCTGTGTAGTCAATCCGGTGCTGAACAGGGAGCCAGTGAAGCTGGATGAGGATGGGGGTGATGTGGTCAGACGAGTTTGGTACAGGTAAAAAATAATAAAGGTAATAAGTCACTGTTGTAATTGAAATCCCCCAGGGTTCATATTCTTTATCTTTGTCCATCAAAGTCAATGTTGAATTTTTATTCGTGAATTGTCTGTATTATAATTTATCATGTTGGTTATTCTGTAGAAACTTCAGGTCATGTCCTCAGATATCTTTTTGGGAGGTTTCATAAATGTTTGACTTCTTTATGGTTTTTTAGGATACTTTTACTAAATGTAATCAAGGGTTTACGAACATAGGGTTATAAAGAGACCCTTGAGATATATATGAGTAACTGATCCTGTCTTTTATAATAATAATAATAATAATAATAATAATATTAATACATGTTATTTACACAGCACTTTTCCTGGTGCTCAAAGCACTTTACAAGCAAGTAAAGAAAAATAACAACAACAGTAAATAGTGTTAAGCTAGGTGGAATAGGGGCGTACGGTTTATGATACTTAGATATTAATATTATTGTAATTTGGATAGTGGGATATAGTTGCGCTTTTAGAGAGATGTTGATATGTATCTAACTACAGGACGTTGCTTTAACCCAAGCCACTGAGGTTTAAAGAGGAACCCAGAGCCTAGTCTGTTCTGATTCGTTCGCTGGACAGCTCTATTGTGATTGGTCAACCGCTCAGATATGTCCCGCCCCCTTTGGGCCTCTTTTATTGTTACTGTAAGGCAGAGAGGTAAACGTGCCATCAGCTCACCAGACAACTTTATGGATTCGTGTTTCTCGCTCTCGTCAAAGGAAGAGTGGTCGTCGTCAGAATAAGAGCGATTGGCATCACCCTGGAGACAAAGAGGCATAACGACAGACGGGGAGTTCATCACATGAATGCAGTCATGCTGTGGGAGGCTCACAATGTACCCGCTTTCACAGGTTCAGTTTGACATCGGAACTGCAATCTCTGGTGTCAATCAAAGCAACAGACTCTCCCACCAATGATCAAACAGATCTATGTTCATGCCAGTGTCCCTCTTAAACCTACACTAGTTCAACCACAAACCCCTCAACACTAACACACTACTCTAATAAGATAAGATAAGATGAACCTTTATTAATCCCCGAGGGGAAGTGCAGTTGTACAAAGCAGCAACAGGGTAAGCGTGGAAAAAACAGTACAGCAAATATTCACACAGATCAATAACATCTAAAATAAATAACATAAAATCAAGGAAATAAGGATAATAATAATAAAAGACTATGAAAATAGGAGATGAATACAAATAAGAGTAGAATAACTGTCAGCATATATACATATTTGGTCATCATCTAAGTTCTAAAGTGCGGAATAAGTGAAAGTGACAAGTTAACATGGGTTGTGGAGACAGTGTATATTTACGACCAGTGATTTAATTTGATTTATTGTTCCTATTTGACCCCTTGTTGTGCAGCCTGATGGCTCCAGGCACAACGGACTGTCCGTAGCGCTGAGACTGTGGCTGAACGTACCCCTCATCTTCACTAGCTCTGCGTGGAGTGCGTGGGAGGGGTTCTCTAGGATGCTGTCGAGCTTCCTCCTCGTCCTCCCCTCTGCCACCTCCTCCAGATTCACGACCCAACCGTTTGGTTTGAAGCAGGGGTGTCCAAACTACTTCACCCAGGGCCAGGCCGCTTACTAGAGGTATGTTGCCTCATAAAGCGAGTCAATCAAATGGAGGTCAAATCATTCTTGATACTTGAAAATGCTTTAAGAAACACAACAGGTTACAGACCTTTAGGGTTTCATGTGTTTAGTTGGCAGCTCATTCCTTAAACCAAAAGCCTCAGATTGCTACTAAAAACCGGACATATGAAGGGTCTATTTAAAGCTTGTTATGTAATTAAGTTATTGGGCTTTGTCTTCACATTTCAGAAGGACAATATAAGACAAGGACACGTTTTATATGTGGGCCATATTTTATTCTACTTTTTTAATTTGCCGCATTTAGCCCCCGGGCCGTAGTTTAGACACCCCTGGTTTAGACCAATGGGATTCCCCTTTGTTCTACGCGATGGGAACATCCTGAGTACATTGGCTCAACAATCCCCAGGGGATAGCGGTAGTAGCCTTAGGAGAGGAGGTGATAAAGCCAGAAGAAAAGACCTTCGGTGAGATGAGAGAGAAGACAGAGGAAGACTATCGACACCTTTATGCCAGAGCCCCTCCTAAATCCACACTAGCGATGGATGTGGAATGGATTACCGTTATTCAGCGATTCGTCTGCACATGTGACAGCTGATGGCAGACTGACAGCATGAGTTCCTCTGAGATGGAGGGCTTCAGTATCGTGTGTATTACACCATGAGTGTGGTCGGACTGCCTCCGTGTAAACTAGATGTTATACCAGTTGAATCGTAGGATACGTTTGCAATTACTTCACAGTATTTAGGCTGAGAGTATAGTCAACACTTGGTAAAGGGAACAGCAGAAGAAGACAGACAGGAAGTACACACTAAAGGGAACAGCAGAAGAAGACAGACAGGAAGTACACACTAAAGGGAACAGCAGAAGACAGACTGGAAGTAAACACTAAAGAGAACAGCAGAAGAAGACAGACAGGAAGTACACACTAAAGGGAACAGCAGAAGAAGACAGACAGGAAGTAAACACTAAAGGGAACAGCAGAAGAAGACAGACAGGAAGTAAACACTAAAGGGAACAGCAGGAGAAGACAGACAGGAAGTAAACACTGAAGGGAACAGTAGAAGAAGACAGACAGGAAGTAAACACTAAAGGGAACAGCAGAAGAAGACAGTCAGGAAGTAAACACGAAAGGGAACAGCAGAAGACAGACAGGAAGTAAACACTAAAGGGAACAGCAGAAGAAGACAGACAGGAAGTAAACACTAAAGGGAACAGCAGAAGACAGACAGGAAGTAAACACTAAAGGGAACAGCAGAAGAAGACAGACAGGAAGTAAACACTAAAGGGAACAGCAGAAGAAGACAGACAGGAAGTAAACACTAAAGGGAACAGCAGAAGAAGACAGACAGGAAGTAAACACTAAAGGGAACAGTAGAAGACAGACAGGAAGTACACACTAAAGGGAACAGCAGAAGAAGACAGACAGGAAGTAAACACTAAAGGGAACAGCAGAAGAAGACAGACAGGAAGTAAACACTAAAGGGAACAGCAGAAGAAGACAGACAGGAAGTAAACACTAAAGGGAACAGCAGAAGAAGACAGACAGGAAGTAAACACTAAAGGGAACAGCAGAAGAAGACAGACAGGAAGTAAACACTAAAGGGAACAGCAGAAGAAGACAGACAGGAAGTAAACACTAAAGGGAACAGCAGAAGAAGACAGACAGGAAGTAAACACTAAAGGGAACAGCAGAAGAAGACAGACAGGAAGTAAACACTAAAGGGAACAGCAGAAGAAGACAGACAGGAAGTAAACACTAAAGGGAACAGCAGAAGAAGACAGACAGGAAGTAAACACTAAAGGGAACAGAGAAGACAGACAGGAAGTAAACACTAAAGGGAACAGCAGAAGAAGACAGACAGGAAGTAAACACTAAAGGGAACAGCAGAAGAAGACAGACAGGAAGTAAACACTAAAGGGAACAGCAGAAGACAGACAGGAAGTAAACACTAAAGGGAACAGTAGAAGAAGACAGACAGGAAGTAAACACTAAAGGGAACAGCAGAAGAAGACAGACAGGAAGTAAACACTAAAGGGAACAGCAGAAGAAGACAGACAGGAAGTAAACACTAAAGGGAACAGCAGAAGAAGACAGACAGGAAGTAAACACTAAAGGGAACAGCAGAAGAAGACAGACAGGAAGTAAACACTAAAGGGAACAGCAGAAGAAGACAGACAGGAAGTAAACACTAAAGGGAACAGAGAAGACAGACAGGAAGTAAACACTAAAGGGAACAGAGAAGAAGACAGACAGGAAGTAAACACTAAAGGGAACAGCAGAAGACAGACAGGAAGTAAACACTAAAGGGAACAGCAGAAGAAGACAGACAGGAAGTAAACACTAAAGGGAACAGCAGAAGAAGACAGACAGGAAGTAAACACTAAAGGGAACAGTAGAAGACAGACAGGAAGTAAACACTAAAGGGAACAGCAGAAGAAGACAGACAGGAAGTAAACACTAAAGGGAACAGCAGAAGACAGACAGGAAGTAAACACTAAAGGGAACAGCAGAAGAAGACAGACAGGAAGTAAACACTAAAGGGAACAGCAGAAGAAGACAGACAGGAAGTAAACACTAAAGGGAACAGTAGAAGACAGACAGGAAGTAAACACTAAAGGGAACAGCAGAAGAAGACAGACAGGAAGTAAACACTAAAGGGAACAGCAGAAGAAGACAGACAGGAAGTAAACACTAAAGGGAACAGCAGAAGACAGACAGGAAGTAAACACTAAAGGGAACAGCAGAAGAAGACAGACAGGAAGTAAACACTAAAGGGAACAGCAGAAGAAGACAGACAGGAAGTAAACACTAAAGGGAACAGCAGAAGAAGACAGACAGGAAGTAAACACTAAAGGGAACAGCAGAAGAAGACAGACAGGAAGTAAACACTAAAGGGAACAGCAGAAGAAGACAGACAGGAAGTAAACACTAAAGGGAACAGCAGAAGAAGACAGACAGGAAGTAAACACTAAAGGGAACAGCAGAAGAAGACAGACAGGAAGTAAACACTAAAGGGAACAGCAGAAGAAGACAGACAGGAAGTAAACACTAAAGGGAACAGCAGAAGAAGACAGACAGGAAGTAAACACTAAAGGGAACAGAGAAGAAGACAGACAGGAAGTAAACACTAAAGGGAACAGCAGAAGAAGACAGACAGGAAGTAAACACTAAAGGGAACAGTAGAAGACAGACAGGAAGTAAACACTAAAGGGAACAGCAGAAGAAGACAGACAGGAAGTAAACACTAAAGGGAACAGCAGAAGAAGACAGACAGGAAGTAAACACTAAAGGGAACAGCAGAAGAAGACAGACAGGAAGTAAACACTAAAGGGAACAGCAGAAGAAGACAGACAGGAAGTAAACACTAAAGGGAACAGCAGAAGAAGACAGACAGGAAGTAAACACTAAAGGGAACAGCAGAAGAAGACAGACAGGAAGTAAACACTAAAGGGAACAGCAGAAGAAGACAGACAGGAAGTAAACACTAAAGGGAACAGAGAAGAAGACAGACAGGAAGTAAACACTAAAGGGAACAGCGAGAAGACAGACAGGAAGTAAACACTAAAGGGAACAGCAGAAGAAGACAGACAGGAAGTAAACACTAAAGGGAACAGCAGAAGAAGACAGACAGGAAGTAAACACTAAAGGGAACAGCAGAGAAGACAGACAGGAAGTAAACACTAAAGGGAACAGCAGAAGAAGACAGACAGGAAGTAAACACTAAAGGGAACAGCAGAAGACAGACAGGAAGTAAACACTAAAGGGAACAGCAGAAGAAGACAGACAGGAAGTAAACACTAAAGGGAACAGCAGAAGAAGACAGACAGGAAGTAAACACTAAAGGGAACAGCAGAAGAAGACAGACAGGAAGTAAACACTGAAAGGGAACAGCAGAAGAAGACAGACAGGAAGTAAACACTAAAGGGAACAGCAGAAGACAGACAGGAAGTAAACACTGAAGGGAACAGCAGAAGAAGACAGACAGGAAGTAAACACTAAAGGGAACAGCAGAAGAAGACAGACAGGAAGTAAACACTAAAGGGAACAGCAGAAGACAGACAGGAAGTAAACACTAAAGGGAACAGCAGAAGAAGACAGACAGGAAGTAAACACTAAAGGGAACAGCAGAAGAAGACAGACAGGAAGTAAACACTGAAAGGGAACAGCAGAAGAAGACAGACAGGAAGTAAACACTAAAGGGAACAGCAGAAGAAGACAGACAGGAAGTAAACACTAAAGGGAACAGCAGAAGAAGACAGACAGGAAGTAAACACTAAAGGGAACAGCAGAAGAAGACAGACAGGAAGTAAACACTAAAGGGAACAGCAGAAGAAGACAGACAGGAAGTAAACACTAAAGGGAACAGCAGAAGAAGACAGACAGGAAGTAAACACTAAAGGGAACAGCAGAAGAAGACAGACAGGAAGTAAACACTAAAGGGAACAGCAGAAGAAGACAGACAGGAAGTAAACACTAAAGGGAACAGCAGAAGAAGACAGACAGGAAGTAAACACTAAAGGGAACAGCAGAAGAAGACAGACAGGAAGTAAACACTAAAGGGAACAGCAGAAGAAGACAGGAAGTAAACACTAAAGGGAACAGCAGAAGAAGACAGACAGGAAGTAAACACTAAAGGGAACAGCAGAAGAAGACAGACAGGAAGTAAACACTAAAGGGAACAGCAGAAGAAGACAGACAGGAAGTAAACACTAAAGGGAACAGCAGAAGAAGACAGACAGGAAGTAAACACTAAAGGGAACAGCAGAAGAAGACAGACAGGAAGTAAACACTAAAGGGAACAGCAGAAGAAGACAGACAGGAAGTAAACACTAAAGGGAACAGAGAAGAAGACAGACAGGAAGTAAACACTAAAGGGAACAGTAGAAGAAGACAGACAGGAAGTAAACACTAAAGGGAACAGCAGAAGAAGACAGACAGGAAGTAAACACTAAAGGGAACAGCAGAAGAAGACAGACAGGAAGTAAACACTAAAGGGAACAGCAGAAGAAGACAGACAGGAAGTAAACACTAAAGGGAACAGCAGAAGAAGACAGACAGGAAGTAAACACTAAAGGGAACAGCAGAAGAAGACAGACAGGAAGTAAACACTAAAGGGAACAGCAGAAGAAGACAGACAGGAAGTAAACACTAAAGGGAACAGCAGAAGAAGACAGACAGGAAGTAAACACTAAAGGGAACAGCAGAAGAAGACAGACAGGAAGTAAACACTAAAGGGAACAGCAGAAGAAGACAGACAGGAAGTAAACACTAAAGGGAACAGCAGAAGAAGACAGACAGGAAGTAAACACTAAAGGGAACAGCAGAAGAAGACAGACAGGAAGTAAACACTAAAGGGAACAGCAGAAGAAGACAGACAGGAAGTAAACACTAAAGGGAACAGCAGAAGAAGACAGACAGGAAGTAAACACTAAAGGGAACAGCAGAAGAAGACAGACAGGAAGTAAACACTAAAGGGAACAGCAGAAGAAGACAGACAGGAAGTAAACACTAAAGGGAACAGCAGAAGAAGACAGACAGGAAGTAAACACTAAAGGGAACAGCAGAAGAAGACAGGAAGTAAACACTAAAGGGAACAGCAGAAGAAGACAGACAGGAAGTAAACACTAAAGGGAACAGCAGAAGAAGACAGACAGGAAGTAAACACTAAAGGGAACAGCAGAAGAAGACAGACAGGAAGTAAACACTAAAGGGAACAGCAGAAGAAGACAGACAGGAAGTAAACACTAAAGGGAACAGCAGAAGAAGACAGACAGGAAGTAAACACTAAAGGGAACAGCAGAAGAAGACAGACAGGAAGTAAACACTAAAGGGAACAGCAGAAGAAGACAGACAGGAAGTAAACACTAAAGGGAACAGCAGAAGAAGACAGACAGGAAGTAAACACTAAAGGGAACAGCAGAAGAAGACAGACAGGAAGTAAACACTAAAGGGAACAGCAGAAGAAGACAGACAGGAAGTAAACACTAAAGGGAACAGCAGAAGAAGACAGACAGGAAGTAAACACTAAAGGGAACAGCAGAAGAAGACAGACAGGAAGTAAACACTAAAGGGAACAGTAGAAGACAGACAGGAAGTAAACACTAAAGGGAACAGCAGAAGAAGACAGACAGGAAGTAAACACTAAAGGGAACAGCAGAAGACAGACAGGAAGTAAACACTAAAGGGAACAGCAGAAGAAGACAGACAGGAAGTAAACACTAAAGGGAACAGCAGAAGAAGACAGACAGGAAGTAAACACTAAAGGGAACAGCAGAAGAAGACAGACAGGAAGTAAACACTAAAGGGAACAGCAGAAGAAGACAGACAGGAAGTAAACACTAAAGGGAACAGCAGAAGAAGACAGACAGGAAGTAAACACTAAAGGGAACAGCAGAAGAAGACAGACAGGAAGTAAACACTAAAGGGAACAGCAGAAGAAGACAGACAGGAAGTAAACACTAAAGGGAACAGCAGAAGAAGACAGACAGGAAGTAAACACTAAAGGGAACAGCAGAAGAAGACAGACAGGAAGTAAACACTAAAGGGAACAGCAGAAGACAGACAGGAAGTAAACACTAAAGGGAACAGCAGAAGAAGACAGACAGGAAGTAAACACTAAAGGGAACAGCAGAAGAAGACAGACAGGAAGTAAACACTAAAGGGAACAGCAGAAGAAGACAGACAGGAAGTAAACACTAAAGGGAACAGCAGAAGAAGACAGACAGGAAGTAAACACTAAAGGGAACAGCAGAAGAAGACAGACAGGAAGTAAACACTAAAGGGAACAGCAGAAGAAGACAGACAGGAAGTAAACACTAAAGGGAACAGCAGAAGAAGACAGACAGGAAGTAAACACTAAAGGGAACAGCAGAAGAAGACAGACAGGAAGTAAACACTAAAGGGAACAGCAGAAGAAGACAGACAGGAAGTAAACACTAAAGGGAACAGCAGAAGAAGACAGACAGGAAGTAAACACTAAAGGGAACAGCAGAAGAAGACAGACAGGAAGTAAACACTAAAGGGAACAGCAGAAGAAGACAGACAGGAAGTAAACACTAAAGGGAACAGCAGAAGAAGACAGACAGGAAGTAAACACTAAAGGGAACAGCAGAAGAAGACAGACAGGAAGTAAACACTAAAGGGAACAGCAGAAGAAGACAGACAGGAAGTAAACACTAAAGGGAACAGCAGAAGAAGACAGACAGGAAGTAAACACTAAAGGGAACAGCAGAAGAAGACAGACAGGAAGTAAACACTAAAGGGAACAGCAGAAGAAGACAGACAGGAAGTAAACACTAAAGGGAACAGCAGAAGAAGACAGACAGGAAGTAAACACTAAAGGGAACAGCAGAAGACAGACAGGAAGTAAACACTAAAGGGAACAGCAGAAGAAGACAGACAGGAAGTAAACACTAAAGGGAACAGCAGAAGAAGACAGACAGGAAGTAAACACTAAAGGGAACAGAGAAGAAGACAGACAGGAAGTAAACACTAAAGGGAACAGTAGAAGAAGACAGACAGGAAGTAAACACTAAAGGGAACAGCAGAAGAAGACAGACAGGAAGTAAACACTAAAGGGAACAGCAGAAGAAGACAGACAGGAAGTAAACACTAAAGGGAACAGCAGAAGAAGACAGACAGGAAGTAAACACTAAAGGGAACAGCAGAAGAAGACAGACAGGAAGTAAACACTAAAGGGAACAGCAGAAGAAGACAGACAGGAAGTAAACACTAAAGGGAACAGCAGAAGAAGACAGACAGGAAGTAAACACTAAAGGGAACAGCAGAAGAAGACAGACAGGAAGTAAACACTAAAGGGAACAGCAGAAGAAGACAGACAGGAAGTAAACACTAAAGGGAACAGCAGAAGAAGACAGACAGGAAGTAAACACTAAAGGGAACAGCAGAAGAAGACAGACAGGAAGTAAACACTAAAGGGAACAGCAGAAGAAGACAGACAGGAAGTAAACACTAAAGGGAACAGCAGAAGAAGACAGGAAGTAAACACTAAAGGGAACAGCAGAAGAAGACAGACAGGAAGTAAACACTAAAGGGAACAGCAGAAGAAGACAGACAGGAAGTAAACACTAAAGGGAACAGCAGAAGAAGACAGACAGGAAGTAAACACTAAAGGGAACAGCAGAAGAAGACAGACAGGAAGTAAACACTAAAGGGAACAGCAGAAGAAGACAGACAGGAAGTAAACACTAAAGGGAACAGCAGAAGAAGACAGACAGGAAGTAAACACTAAAGGGAACAGCAGAAGAAGACAGACAGGAAGTAAACACTAAAGGGAACAGCAGAAGAAGACAGACAGGAAGTAAACACTAAAGGGAACAGCAGAAGAAGACAGACAGGAAGTAAACACTAAAGGGAACAGCAGAAGAAGACAGACAGGAAGTAAACACTAAAGGGAACAGCAGAAGAAGACAGACAGGAAGTAAACACTAAAGGGAACAGCAGAAGAAGACAGACAGGAAGTAAACACTAAAGGGAACAGCAGAAGAAGACAGGAAGTAAACACTAAAGGGAACAGCAGAAGAAGACAGACAGGAAGTAAACACTAAAGGGAACAGCAGAAGAAGACAGACAGGAAGTAAACACTAAAGGGAACAGCAGAAGAAGACAGACAGGAAGTAAACACTAAAGGGAACAGCAGACGAAGACAGACAGGAAGTAAACACTAAAGGGAACAGCAGAAGAAGACAGACAGGAAGTAAACACTAAAGGGAACAGCAGAGAAGACAGACAGGAAGTAAACACTAAAGGGAACAGCAGAAGAAGACAGACAGGAAGTAAACACTAAAGGGAACAGCAGAAGAAGACAGACAGGAAGTAAACACTAAAGGGAACAGCAGAAGAAGACAGACAGGAAGTAAACACTAAAGGGAACAGCAGAAGAAGACAGACAGGAAGTAAACACTAAAGGGAACAGCAGAAGACAGACAGGAAGTAAACACTAAAGGGAACAGCAGAAGAAGACAGACAGGAAGTAAACACTAAAGGGAACAGCAGAAGAAGACAGACAGGAAGTAAACACTAAAGGGAACAGCAGAAGAAGACAGACAGGAAGTAAACACTAAAGGGAACAGCAGAAGAAGACAGACAGGAAGTAAACACTAAAGGGAACAGCAGAAGAAGACAGACAGGAAGTAAACACTAAAGGGAACAGCAGAAGAAGACAGACAGGAAGTAAACACTAAAGGGAACAGCAGAAGAAGACAGACAGGAAGTAAACACTAAAGGGAACAGCAGAAGAAGACAGACAGGAAGTAAACACTAAAGGGAACAGCAGAAGAAGACAGACAGGAAGTAAACACTAAAGGGAACAGCAGAAGAAGACAGACAGGAAGTAAACACTAAAGGGAACAGCAGAAGAAGACAGACAGGAAGTAAACACTAAAGGGAACATCAGAAGAAGACATACAGGAAGTAAACACTAAAGGGAACAGCAGAAGAAGACAGGAAGTAAACACTAAAGGGAACAGCAGAAGAAGACAGACAGGAAGTAAACACTAAAGGGAACATCAGAAGAAGACAGACAGGAAGTAAACACTAAAGGGAACAGCAGAAGAAGACAGACAGGAAGTAAACACTAAAGGGAACAACAGAAGAAGACAGACAGGAAGTAAACACTAAAGGGAACAGCAGAAGAAGACAGACAGGAAGTAGACACTGACAGGAACACAGTATGGGCTCCGGCAGAGTTGAAAGACTGGTTAATGTAAAATAAAAGGTGAACAGACTTGGACAGTTACAGAAAACCTCGATCAGTGCTGCCAGCATTCGACAGTTTTGGTGTATTACATAGCCAGTTGCTAATAACCTTTTTCATTAATGACTGCCCATTGCTCCTCTACATGATCGAAAACTATTTCAAAAGAATTGTACACGAGCGTGGATTGGTTTAGTATGTTATCGTGTATTTGAACTGTATAGAATAGAAGCAGTAACTCGTGTCAATCTGCTCAGTTTCTATGAATACAAAGGCCGGGCTTATTTTAGCTGTGAATGTCCGGGGCAAAGGTCAACGTGAGAAACACAGACAGATGGACGGATGCCTGCTATCTATAGAAGACTTCTCCATGCACAGAATGCACTGTACCCATTGATATCTAAACATTCGAAATGCAGCACTCGTTCGGAGGAAGTTGTTGAATATCTAAGATGTAAGAGTTGCTTTATAAGTTTACAGCCCATGCATTGGAAAATAAATATTTCACCAATATTCGGAAATGCGGAGCGGTTTGGAGTTAATGAGGGCTTGTTAATTTGGTGCCGTCAGTGATCATTTCATATATGTCACCTCTACTGAAGCAGGTTGAACCAAATTAACATTTTCAAAAGGTTAGTAATCAACAAACCTGGCCCGGGCACCTCCATCGAGTACGACTTTATTCAAAAGCAAGTTTACAGCCTGCATGTTGAGTGGAATAATTGGGCAGTGAGCTCCTTACCTCCGCCTGAAAGCCTTCCACCAAGATGGCTACCAGCAAGTTGAAGAGGACGTAGTTTCCAAAAGTCATGAGGGCCACGAAGTAAAGAGCGGCGAGAGGAGAAGTGGCCGCCATCCCGTTGTACAACACCGCGTTCCAGTCCTCCTGGGTCAGAATCTGAGGGAGTAACGTACACACGCATATAAGGCGTTAAAAGTACAAAAGAACAGGAGTCCAACCATTTGATTAGATATTCTTACATTTGCAAAATACTAATGTTTACCAAAGAGTTCTTCAAATCTTAAATTCTTCTATTAGCTTTCAATGATATTGAAAATAAAGAGTTATAAAGACACACTTCTCACAAGGTACACTGCTAAACCATAACTGTTTATATTCTTGTTTTGTATTCAATTTATTAATTTGTGTTTGTATGAATTCTCCTAACTTGCCTGTATATATTATTTGAATGATTATATAAATTATTGAAGATTATAAGTATACATTTATATTGTATGTTAACATATATTAAGATGTGAAAAAAAAAGGGAGAAGGGTTCGGATAAGTGTGAACTTCTCCCGACCCCTTTTCGGACGTGTAATTAGCTAAAGCGTTGTTGTTTATTGATATCAGACGATGACACTACAGATTATTCAATTAGTAATTCAATATTTCGTTTTGTTATTGCATTCATGTGTATAGTACTGCATCATGTCTGTATCATCCTTTGTTTCATTTGTATTTTCTTTGGTTTCACACGCTCGAAAAAAAAACTAAAACTAAAATGTGTAAAAATAAATAAATCACGTTTAGTTATATCTAAACATATAATGCCCTAATCCTCTTCCAACGCAAGTCATCTGCATACAGAGAGACACACAGGGTGCTTACACACAAGTATACCACTTAAACCAGGGGGGTCAAACTCAATTTCATCGCGGCCACATCAGCGTTATGGTTTCACTCAAAGGGCCGGTTGTAACTTTAAGACTATATAAAATACATATATAAATATTTAATATATTCATCCATCATTTATTATATTACATGATTGCCTCTGCATTGGATTATTTTCAGATACGCCTGAAAGCAGAAGTCTAGGGCAAATAATTGCAAGTCTCTTCAGTGCGCATGTCACACAATTATTTAAAAAGAAAAGCCAAATTCTGGAAAAAAAAGTGACATTTTGAGAAAAAGTCAAATTTCAGATGCATTGTGGGACATGTAGTTTATGGCAACGTGCTTCTGTAAAGTAGCATGTAACCGTATAATAAACATATTATATTCTTTGCAAGCTCTTGTGGGGCCACATGAAAATGAAGTCGTGGGCCGGATTTGGCCCCCGGGCCTTGAGTTTGACACCCCTGACTAAACACTTTGAGTGGATGTCGATACAACATACTGACGTTTCCCAAGGAGTTCTGGGATTCTTCAAATAAGCTGTTGGGCAAAGATTATTTTAGATTCTTCTCTAGGTTTTTGAAAATAGATATCAAATGTGAATTACAAATTGGAAACAGAACCAATATAGAAAAATTGCATTTGAAAGTTACAATTTTTGTAAAGATTTGTGCAAAAATGTATTGAATCTTAAGAACGATGTGCAAGTACGGAAGAGGATTAGGACCAAAAGGTGATTACCGTACTTTTCGGACTATAAGCCGCGACTTTTTCCCCCATTTTTTTGTACAGCTGACGGCCACTAGGGAACCTCCTAAATCTATGGGTTTTTATAGGTACAATTAACCACCTTTAACTCTACGGGCTCTAGGACCCGTCCGTGCCCGCCACCTTTAAGCGGCGGGCTCCAGCAGGAACAGCTGGAGGCCGGAAAAGAGCGAGACAGGTAGCGCCAAAGTGAAAGTGGAACCGAGAGACAGAACGAGAGCAAGACAGACGGACAGTTCAGCTGCTGTGGCTCATATGCAGGTGCGCTTTATAGTCCGAAAAGTACGGTATTTCTTTCTGTCAGAATTTGTACTTTTTTCTCAGAATTTGTACTTTTATCTCAAAAAGACATGTTCTGATATTAGACACATGTACTGGGCAAGATTTCTGATTTTGTAGTGTGACGTGTTGTTCACCTGGAACACGGTGACGATGGCCCAGAGCAGAGAGTCAAAGTTCTTCCGGTCCGGCACGGTGTCGCCGGTGTCTGTCTTCAGACTGAACTTACAGCCGAAGATGTGCATCCCCAGGATACTGAAACACACCAGAAGAAAACATAGTCAAAACCAGGCAGTCGATTAAAGTGTTGAGAAAATACTGAATGTACTCTTTGAATGTATATAACCGGATGTTAAATAGATGAAGCTCATGAGACACTGTGTTGAACATACGATAGCTATGTTCAACGATTAAACATGATGACACAGCTCCTAGGGAGATAGGCATATGACTGTCATGTGTATTGCTTACGCAGGCCTTAGCTAATCTGAGCTAAGCATAGAATACTGCTTTCTATTCCTCCATCTTGAGACTGTGTAACTCCCTCTCTTGGATATCAGCATGTGTAGGACACTGTTCAGGAACTAGCTGATGCTCTGTATGTGATGACTACTTCCATTCTAAAGAGGATCACAGACACATGGATCCTGAGGCTGAAGCTCAAGCCGGGGACCAGGGAGATTTTTGAGTATTCAGAAAAAGTCAGGATTTTGAGATTTTGAGAAAATGTCAGAATTTTGAGATTTTGAGTAAAAAAAGTCAGAATTTTGAGATTTTGAGTAAAAAAAGTCAGAATTTTGAGATTTTGAGTAAAAAAAGTCAGAATTTTGAGATTTTGAGTAAAAAAAGTCAGAATTTTGACATTTTGAGAAAAAGACAGAATCTTTTTGTAGATTTGCAGATTTTGAGTAAAAAAGTCAGGATTGTGAGATTTTGAGAAAAAAAAGTCAGATTTTTGAGATTTTGAGAAAAAAGTCAGAATTTTCAGAAAAAAGTCAGAATTTTGAGAAGTAGTAAAAGAAAAAGAAACTGGCATTCCTCCATCTTGTGACTGTGTGACTCCCTCTCTTGCATATCAGCATGTGAAGGACACTGTGACCAGGGATATTTTTCTAACAGAAAGTTTTATTTTAGTTAACACATGTAATAATCATAACCAAGACAATGTGAGGGTCATGTATTGTAACATGAACCTGTACACTCACAATGTGAACATATAACGTCTGCTGGACCTGACTGATGAATAACAGACTTGGTAACGCATGATGAATATTCTGCCAATGTGTTACAGTTATTCACGGAGAGGCTTCGGATAATTAAGGCTTTTCTTTGTTCTTCTGATGTTGGACATGCTGCGTTGCTGTTCTGTGTGTAGTTATTTTTAAAACTTTGCTGAAACCAAACACTTTCTTGGCTGGGAAAATGAAGACAATGGTTACATGAGATGTAATCACACAGCATTGAGATAAAAGGTAATATGTAAGAGGCGTGTGGCGCAGTGGACTAGAGCGTTGGTGTTGGGGTCAGGGGGTCACAGCAGGTTCAAACCCCACTGCAGTCAGCATGTCGTTGTGCCCCTGAGACAAAGTGCTCCCGTGGGGATTGCCCTCAGTACTGAGTATGTAAGTCGCTTTGGATAAAAGCGTCTAACAAGTGACATGTGATGTAATGTAAGACAGATAACAGACCTGCCTCCGAGCATCAACAGGAATACTGTTTCTCAATGTTGTGTTATTTGTGTTCATGTCAGAAGCAAAACATACAACCGTAATCTTTTTTTTGTTAAAACAATTTCTTATAATAATAATTATATCAAAGAGAAACATTAAGAAACGTTCAAAGAAAATGAATTCTCAAAGAGTCTCCGTCATGTCCAACAGGGGCAAGGAGAAGCTTAAACCCTCTCCGGGCCCCCTCTCGCGTACATGTCCCTTGAATGTAAAAGATTAGGTCATCGTCATCAGCGTCATGTTGTAACCAAATATGTATTTATCATTATTATCAGAAAGAAATAACAAGTGCGAGTTCACAGGTCCTGCTCATAACCATTAATGATTTGGCTTCTAACTAATGTTCGGATCAACAATATGTCAGCTCATCATTACAGTTACGACCTTTTGTTGAGATGCAATGAAGTTTTGAATTAGTTCGTATGGGTGTTTTTGTTTAAATGCAGTTTCCTCTCAACACGTGCATGCCCTCTCTCCGTGTGAAACGTCCCTGGACCTTACGAGGTAATGGTTGATGTTGGAGCTATATATCTCTTTATATTATTTAATAGTTTAAACATTTATTTTCTTGCAGTTTATAGTGTTTATTATTATCATTTATATGTATTCTTAATTAGCGTCATAAGTTAAAGTAGTTTCTATGCTTTTATTTTGAAGGCATGTTTTGGGCACTGGGCGATTAGAGCACCTGGTGTACTTGTATATATTGGAGACAGGTGGGTGGTGGGAGCCAGAGCACGAGGAGCCAAACGTTTTTTTAGCAGGGTGTTTCCAACCACAAGAAAGGAAAGCCATAGGAAAGGCTTAAAGGAACCAACCATAGGAAACCTGTTCATTGTCAATGATATTGGATCATAATAAATGCACAACGGAGAATCTTGTCTGGACCTGGATCCTTGCCCTGCGTAAGATCCGCTAGCTAGTGCCTCAGCGGCTGTTAAGTTATCTGTTTTAGTTCTATATGATTTTGGCCGCTACAGTTGATTTGCGGCTTTGAACATAATCTGGATAGTTTTATAGTTTTAGTATTTTTAGTTTGATAAATAATGTATTTGTCGGTTCTCTGTTGGTCGTTTTACGTATACTAATTATCAGCCGGATAATTAAATTGGAGTAAATTGGAGTAAATTGACAAACCAGACATGACTTGGACAAATGTTAAAGACATGTAGCTGGGATGTGGCACTTTCAGAACCCTCCATAAAAAGGACACCAACACACAGTAAAACACCTTTTCATAGTCGCAGCTTGACAATGACAAAACGGATAAGTCAAATCAAGCAATCCGATTGGTTCTTAGTCTTGATACAATGAGCGAATATCACAGGTAGAATTGTAGTTACTTTTCACAAGTCAGTATCCCTCCGCGTCTGAGCTACAACCGTTACATTACGTCCTACGAACTAACAAAGCTTAAGATGGAAACATGTAAGGTTAACTTCGACCTCCGGAGTCTTACGATGGAGGAGTGGATTGAGCAGTGCCTATCTCCAGAAAGCTTTGAAGACAAACGCTTTCTGATGCGGGTCTTGAAAGCAGATTTAAATTATGAAATGATGAGCGTTAGTGGCCACAGGTGCGAAAGCTCTCTCCAGAGCTGCTGGAAGCCAAATCTCGGGGACCGGAGAAAGTGGAGCGATATTCTCGCCACGCCGAGCAGCTAGAACAACCTCAACCTGTACAAGTGACCTCGTAAGCCATGCTGCTGATGCTGGACAGGTTTTCAGTGGCTGCGCAATGAACGGCAACAAACAAATGAATGTAAATAAATAGCCAAACTGTCGATCAACGCTCTCTGTCTGATATGTTCGCTAGTTCTCACGGCTCGTCCACACAGCAGCGTTCAAAATATATTCCAACGCTTCTGCCCATTGACTTTGAATGGGGTGACGTCACTTTGCCTCGCTTTTCGCCGAACTGCATTGTGGGGGAGCGAAGCAAAGATTTCCAGGATTTCCAGGATTCAAAAGTTGAGGAATGTTGAAGTTTTGAAGCTGAGGTGGAAGCGCCAGCCAATCAAACACGTTTATGCAAATCTGCCAGTAGAAGAGCTAGCCAATCAAACCGCGTGTAAGCAGGGAGAGCCAGACCGCAGTTCATTTCCTCATATTCCAAATGAGAGATTACGGGAGCAAATCACCCGGTTCTTTACGACCAGAACTATTAACGGGATACAAACCGGAGGAACCAGGCATGGAAGGAGGTGGCAGAGACAGTGGGGGAAACTGGTAGGTTTTCGCCTGTTTGGGGAGTTTATATCCAGTTTACTTCGTTTAAACATTGCTCTTGCTTTGTATGTCGGGGGCGGGAGATTCACGTGATTGGTTGTTGGTCGCAAAAAATCCCCAAGCTCTCAGACACGCCCACCTCCAAGATTTTCAAGATGTTTTTAACGCTGCTGTGTGGACGGCCCGTAAGTGTTGTTGCATAGCAACCACCTCGCACTGTGTTTTGTGCAGAAGGCAACGGAGGGACTATTTTATTTTGCTCAACTATATCACATGAAGTGCTTGTGTATATATATATCTGGTAACTCAGGGTCCTTTCTTCTCAAACCCCTGTGAACGCTGGCGGTGAACGAGAAGAGGAGAAAGAAATCAAAGCGAGGACTGCAGCCATTGATCGTCCTCTTGAAGCCCTCTTTAGGCCTTCAGAGAAACTGCTTTCGCTGCTTGAACATCTACATGTCTGCGTGTTAAGTCGCTACAGCTCTTGAAGTGTCTGCTCATAACATTCTAACAGGATCTTTCAGCGTGCGCTTGTTATACTCCACTCAGGGTTCAGAGCTGCTGCAGAACAAGTGACCTTCTGCTCTTCAATGGGAGCTGTGAGGCGGCCGAGCAGGACGTACACAAACACACAACAGAAGAAGACGATAATCTCTTGTCAGCCAATCGTGTGAGGCTTAGACAGGTGTTGAAGGTTCGTGGCACCACAGTTATATTCAATCTAATATTTAATAATCCATTCCTTGCACAGTATATAATATCCTGCTTATTACTTGTTACTGTACCTTGTATTTCCATATTTATATGTTCTACTTTTTGAATGCTATTTTTTTTATATTTAAGACGTTTACATTTTGGATTGTTTCTTGTTCTAGTCTTTTAATTTGTGTTTTACTTTTATGTCTGCACCCCGACATCAAGTCAAATCCCTCGTACGTGTCAACCTACCTGGCGATAGACCTGACTCTGAAACATCCGAATAGGGATCAACAAAGTAAATCTTATCTTAGTGCAGTACACCCTCTTTCCATTCGCAGCACATGTTACCTGAAGATGAAGATGAAGAGCATGAGCAGCATGCAGAAGGTGGCCACGTTGTCCATGGTCTTCATCAGAACCACCAGCTGTCTCCTCAGAGCCGGCATGAACCTCACGAGCTTCAGGACCCTCAGCAGTCTGAAGGTCCTCAGCACCGACAGACCTCCGTCAGACTGGCCCACGATCTCACACACACTGAGAACAGAAACAGGAGCAACATTGACATTGACATGCATTCATTAATTATGTCTTTGTTATCCCGTTTTATTCTGAAAGGTGAGCCCCCCCCCGGTTAAGTCTGTTTTTACTTCCTGTCTCGGTGTTGCCCTCCTGTCTGATTGCCTGATTGTGGTCACCTGGGTTTTCCCTCCCTCCCCACCTGTGTCTCGTCTTGCTGATCACTTGCTGGTATTTAAGTTATGTTCGTCTTTCAGTCGTTGTGAGATCCTCGTCCGAGTTGAATGTGTTCACCGGGGAGAGAGGGCTGCCCTGTATGTGTCAGTTGTTAGCCTTGAAGTAAAGCTATTTTCGGTTACACCTCGTATCTGTCCCCGCCTGCTTCGCTCACCCTGACGAACATACAGTAAATACCTGTGCCAGGTGTCACGAATCCTAACCAACACGGTCATAGGCAGATTTGATAAACCTTCCAATTGTCCTCAAGGCAAGTGTATTTATATAGCACTTTTCAACACAAGGCAATTCAAAGTGCTTTGCAAAAAACGAAAGACATTAAGACAATGGCATTTAAAATCAGTCATTAAAAAGAAAAGCTAATCAAATAAACATTAAAAGATAAAAGTTACAGTGCAGTCTAAGATGTGAATAGTTCAATTCAAAGCAGCGACAAAGAGAAAAGTCTTCTTGCTGGATTTGAAAGTAGTCAGAGTCGCAGCGGACCTGCAGGTTTCTGGGAGTTTGTTCCAGATGTTTGGAGCATAATAACTGAACGCTGCTTCTCCATGTTTAGTTCTGACTCTGGGGACAGGAAGCTGACCAGTCCCTGAAGACCTGAGAGATCTGACTCTGGGGACAGACAGCTGACCAGTCCCTGAAGACCTGAGAGATCTGACTCTGGGGACAGACAGCTGACCAGTCCCTGAAGACCTGAGAGATCTGTCTCTGGGGACAGAAAGCTGACCAGTCCCTGAAGACCTGAGAGATCTGTCTCTGGGGACAGGAAGCTGACCAGTCCCTGAAGACCTGAGAGATCTGGCTCTGGGGACAGGAAGCTGACCAGTCCCTGAAGACCTGAGAGATCTGTCTCTGGGGACAGGAAGCTGACCAGTCCCTGAAGACCTGAGAGATCTGTCTCTGGGGACAGGAAGCTGACCAGTCCCTGAAGACCTGAGAGATCTGTCTCTGGGGACAGGAAGCTGACCAGTCCCTGAAGACCTGAGAGATCTGTCTCTGGGGACAGAAAGCTGACCAGTCCCTGAAGACCTGAGAGATCTGTCTCTGGGGACAGGAAGCTGACCAGTCCCTGAAGACCTGAGAGATCTGTCTCTGGGGACAGGAAGCTGACCAGTCCCTGAAGACCTGAGAGATCTGTCTCTGGGGACAGGAAGCTGACCAGTCCCTGAAGACCTGAGAGATCTGACTCTGGGGACAGACAGCTGACCAGTCCCTGAAGACCTGAGAGATCTGTCTCTGGGGACAGAAAGCTGACCAGTCCCTGAAGACCTGAGAGATCTGTCTCTGGGGACAGGAAGCTGACCAGTCCCTGAAGACCTGAGAGATCTGACTCTGGGGACAGGAAGCTGACCAGTCCCTGAAGACCTGAGAGATCTGTCTCTGGGGACAGGAAGCTGACCAGTCCCTGAAGACCTGAGAGATCTGTCTCTGGGGACAGGAAGCTGACCAGTCCCTGAAGACCTGAGAGATCTGTCTCTGGGGACAGGAAGCTGACCAGTCCCTGAAGACCTGAGAGATCTGGACGGTTCATAGTTTAGCAGGAGGTCAGAGATGTATTCTGGGCCTAAACCATTCAGTGCTTTATAACCCAGCAGCAGTATTTAGAGATCTATTCTTTGACACACAGGAAGCCAGAGTGAAGACTTCAGAGCAGGAGTGATGTGATCCACTTTCTTAGTGTCAGTGAAGACTCGAGCAGCGGCGTTCTGAATCAGCTGCAGCTTCCTAATAGATGTTTTAGTGAGACCTGTGAAGACACCATTGCAGTAGTCCAGTCTACTGAAGATAAAGGCATGGACACGTGTCTCCAGATCCTGCGGTGACATTAGTCTTTAACCCTAGATATGTTCTTTAGGTGATAGCAGGCTGATTTAGTAACTGTTTTAATGTGACTGTTGAAACGCAGGTCAGAGTCCATGACTACACCTAGATGTCTGTCTATCCGTTGGTTTGAACATTGCAGACTGAAGCTCAGCGCTAACTTTTAAACGTTCTGCCTTGGCTCCAAAAACCATTACCTCAGTTTTATCTTTGTTTAATTGGAGAAAGTTCTGACACAATCCTCAGGTCAAATTTGAACCGTTTTCTTCAGCTTATGTCCAAAAGAATAACATGGATGCATCCATACTATGTTCCTCGCAAAATCTCATGTTTCTCATTTCATTGGATTCTGGGAGTTGTATTTCAATGTGAAGCATCGTGTGTCAGAAAGACTTTCGATATGTGTTCCTCTGATGTTAACTAGGGAAGATGAAACAAATACAAATAGAAACCCTTTGTTTGAGGCAAGGATAAATCAGAATCCTGAAAAAATCGGACTTCTGAGAAAAAAGACAAAACTCTGAAAAACTATTTCTAAAATAAGAAAGTTGGAAATCTGAAAAAGTCAACATTCTGAGAGAAATACAAAATTCTCAAACAATCAAATTCTGACTGATCTCAGAACTTCAAAAAAAACCAAAACACTTTTGGTCAGTTCTTAAAAAAAGAAAATGTCACATGGCCCTAATCCTCTCCCGTACCTAATGACCAGTGGCGATCCTAGAGTCAGTGGGGGCCCAAGGCAAACATTCCCTGGGGGCCCCTCAAACCAGCTTTTCATCACCACGCACAGCCGGCAGCAGCAAACCCCCCCGGAAGCAGCTTTTGACGGCGCGCTATGCATGGGGCACCCTAGAAGGGGTTTCCAGACATGTCGTTGCAGTAAATTAAAGGGTGTGTCATGTTGTAGTTGCTGTGGACCTTTTTAATATACGTTATTTGGGGGCCCCCTTCTGGTCCGGGGCCCCAAGCAGTTGCCTGCATGCCTGCGCCCCTGCTAATGACATATCATCTGAGTACATGTGATAAAGTAATCATTACTCTCTTCACATTAAAAGATGTGTCATGTTTTAAACTAACACTTTAAGGAACCGTTGACACATTGGTTTGTGTTGAAGTGATTTATGGGTCCACTTACGAGGTTACAAGAGATTTCGGTCGCTATAAATCAAGCTTGTGCTTAAATGCCTAATGTCTTTTTTTAAATTGATGTCTGCTCCTGAAAAACAACCACAGGGGTCATGGACGTTAACCCTTCCCTTTGAGTTCAGGAAGGTATTGTTCAAGAGCAGAAACAACGATGCTGGATTCCTGGTTAAAATTGTGCTTTAAAGAAATGTGTCTTCTGATGGAGGGGTCCGTAACACACTCCTCTGAACTGTCAGTCGATTAAAATAGTTAATCGCGATTAATCACAAATGAATCGCACATTTTCTGTTCTAAATGTACCTTCGAGGAATATTTTTCAAGTTTTTAATACTCTTATCAACATATGAGTGGACAAATATGCTTTATGCTAATGTTTATTATCATTTGAACATTACAAATATTCGACTCAATTCAACCTGGAACCTCTCATACAATAATACAATACAAATGGTGTGTGTGTGTGAGTGTGGCTTAGCATTACTATACTTGTGGGGACCTAAATCTGTTTACATAGTCACGTGTGGGGACTCACCTCCCTTATGGGGACAAATTGGAGGTCCCCATAAGGGGGATCATTGATTTTAGGGTGAAGACTTGGTTAGGGTTAGGGTAGGGTTAGGGTTAGGCATGTGTTGGTTATGGTTAAGGTTAGGATAAGTCTCCAGGAAATGCATGTAAGTCAATGTAATGTCCCCTGAAGTGATGTATACATGGTATGTGTGTGTGGTGTGTGTGTGTGGCTATGTGCAACTCAAGGCATATGTTCGAACGGGAGCTGCCTGGACGCTGCAATCATGTTGCGCACTATCCGTGCTGAGTGTGCTGACTTCTCCTCAATGTCCCGCTGTCTGCTTCCTGCATCAAGTCAAGTGCTCGGCGCAGTTGTGGCGAAATGTCGCTCTTCTGTTTTCATTGAAACAGCTCCTTATATCCGTTAGCGCAGCTAGCTAGCACCAGATGCTAACAACAACAATGCACGTAATGTCTCTCGCTCGCTCGCTCGGGCCACACACACACACACACACCCTCCCGGTCCTCCAGATGGCCAGTCGGTGCCTGCCGGTGAGCGTGGAAGTGTGGTCTGCCACAAGCGGGCGGCAGGAGCGGGGCTGTCAGCATCAGCTTGGAGATGGTATTTTAAACTCGATGCGCTCTGAAGCTACGGGGCGGCCGAGGACAAACATACACATGCGTTAATCGCATTCAAATTATTATTAACGCGTTAACTTGACAGCCCTACTCTGAACACATCAACAGCATCAGCTGCATAGGGGTTGAATAGGAGCACTTTTAAAAGAGCATGAACAGATGAGAACGTTCAGATAGATGAAGAGACGACACTTGGTTGTGCATCGAGAGATAAGAAGACAGGTGTACTGTAGATACGTCCAATCAG